>CAIGQQ010015131.1:9479708-9529670 GCA_903798035.1 Danio albolineatus | reverse complement strand
GAGTGTATGAATATTTCTTATTAGTAGGATTATTAAAGCTTGGATCTGTGGGGAGTTTTAGCTCTACAAATGGTCTTAGTGTTATTAAGTCAGCTATAACAGAGCATTTAGAAAGAGCGTTTAACGTTTTTTGAATGAGACAAAATATACAGTACACTACCCATCAAAAGCTATATTTAAAGATGCTCAGTAAGGAATTCAGTCAAAAGACCAACAGACATATTTTCATATACACTGTTAGGCATTTCTGTAATTTGCTGTATTTATTTTGTTATTTACTGTATTTGGCACAGTATAATACTGCAAATTCTTTTTACGGTAAATAACTAAATTTACCATTGCATTATGGGAATTTTCAATGATGTGAAACAACTTATTTAGCAATTTACTGTATTTTTAAAAATTTGCTTCGACGCCATTTCATACTTGTCAACCCTCCCGTTTTTCCCAGGATTCTCCCGTATTTTACAGTTCTATCCCGCTACCATCCCGTAAATGTACTTTCCCTTATTTTTACCATATTTTTAGTCTTTCTCTTAAGGGCGGCAATAAACATTAAAGAGCCGATCCTCCCTATACGCAACCCATACCGCCGAACCACCAGGGGCCGCCAATAAGGTTTACTTGATTTTACATACACGCATTCAAAATAATGACTTTTTCTGCTTGTTTAAGCTATGTATATAAAATGAGTTGAAACAACACAATTATTAAGCTTTTTATGGGACAACTTGTTTTATGTTTAATCCACGATTTGACCACATTCTCACCATATTATTTACTTGTTTATTTTATTTTTTGCCTTCTGTTTTTGTCTTACCCACTTTCTGGAACCGTTCTCTGCTGAACTCGAATTTTTGTGGTCAACTCCTCTCTGTGTCTTAAGTCCACTGACGTACACTGCGAGCTAACTGGATAAACTGGTAACATCGGGTAACAGTGGAAAAAGCGGTTACCAGTACAAAGGTAAGCGATCAGCTGGTAAGCACGAAAAGGAACGGCGTCATACCACCCCATAGCATTCGTTTTAAAGCTATACGTATTTCTAGCTACATAATTTGCGATCTCCAGAAATGTATATAGGGCTATGTTTCCAGAATGAGCCTGCGTTGCTAGTTTCAGAAGAATAACTTTCTGTATTGTTTGTAGCAAGTCTTGCTGACTAACCCACATTAACCCTGACATAACCCTCAAACTGCCACCCTCAACAAAACATAAATCACATGCACAGCATCTGTACTTCCTAAAAATCCCAAAGTAAGCCCTTAATGATCATTTAATTCTTTGCTTAATTATACAAAAAACATGACATGAGGCCCCAAACCCTCATTATGACATCATCACGTCTGTGTCCTAAAACTAAAGCAACACTTTAAAGACTTTTGTGGGCTCTGATTTGTGTCTTTAGTCTCGATTGCTGTTATTAAACAGCTTTAGCGTGGATTAATGTCAGATCCACGACATCAATCTGACACCTTCGCCAGACGCTTATCGCACAAATAATGAAGCAATCAACACAACCACTCAGCCCGTTAATTATCCGATGCTAGCCTGGTCACTTGGGACGTTATTTAACAAAAAAAAAAACAGAAGTATGGTGGGGGAGGTTGTGTTTATGTGTTTTCGTGTGTGTGCATACGGGCTGCAACAAAGACAGACGTTTAATCACACAAAAGACGGAGACTCTGGCAGACCCTCATCAGTCACGGCTGAATTAATGAATAAGGCAAACAGTGACAGAGCATGGAGAGGCACGCTATGCTAACGTAGCTTTAGCTTATGCATTATCATATTGCAGAAATAATGTTTATTAATGGGATTGAATTTGCCAAAGATATTAGTAACCTACAGAAACCAAAATTTAATATCAGTTTTGTAGCATCAGGCTATATAAACTTAATGGCCACATGGGACAGTTAAGTTGCCTAAACGTAGGGTGACCACATTTAAAATATGAAACAGACATTGTTCAATATATGGGACATCACTAACAATTTCAAGAGTTCGCCCTTAGATATGCTTAGCGTTTATAGCAGGTTTGGCATGCTGTCCCGGGAGAGAACCCTGAGCTTGGAGATATTTGAGCCCAAAGCTCCCGCCCAGTCAATAAGCATATAAGGGGATCCGAGATCAGATAGGTCTCGAAGGCTCCCCTTTTGAAAAGGGAGGAAAAAAGGAGGAGATGGGGTGGAAGGG
Organism: Danio albolineatus; assembly: GCA_903798035.1. NCBI lineage: Eukaryota > Metazoa > Chordata > Actinopteri > Cypriniformes > Danionidae > Danio > Danio albolineatus. The sequence continues at coordinate 9,527,474 of CAIGQQ010015131.1, read as the reverse complement.
GGGAATTCTTCCAAAACGAAGATAGAGTGGTAGGGAAAAAACTGATCCATTTATAGTAAGCTTGGATCGCTCTGATTGGATAATTGCTGATTACAGATGATCAGCCAGGCGTGCTTAATCATATCAAGTGCTACTCTCGAAATTAGTTTATGAAACTTCACTTAAGTACAAATAACTAGGCCTAAGTGAAATTTAAATGAGTGGTTAGCCTCACCGCAAAAAGGTCGCTGGTTCGAGTCCCGACTGGGCCAGTTTGCATTTCTGCGTGGAGTTTGCATGTTCTCTCCGTGTTCACGTGGGTTTCCTTTGGGTACTCTGGTTTCCCCCACAGTAAAAAGACATGGGGTACAGGTGAATTGAATAAACTAAATCGGCCATAGTGTACAGTATGAGTGCATATGTGAATGCTAGAGTGTATGTTATCTAGCAACATCCAACATTTTCTAAAACATATGCAGCAATAATTGGTGGTTCATTCCGCTGTGGCGACCTCTGAATTAGAAACTAAGCCGAAGGAAAATGAGTGAATGAAATTTAACTGAAATTATGATTTAGCAAAAGCTGTGATACTTATACACAGATACAGATCTCCTTCCGAAGACCAGAGGGTGCTCTCACACTAAAACTACAAATATGAGAGGAACAAAAACCTAGAAATGCCTTTCCACTTGTTGAGTCTGACGTTATGTGATGCAGATTCTAGTGTCATGACAAATGAAAGGTGCATTCAAAACGGGACATATTGCTCCTCCGAAGGGCACTTTTTCCATATTAAATTGTCAGGAAGTAGCTCCTTAGAAGTGACCCTCGGAATGAAAGATTTTGAAGGGTAGAACTGATGGACATTACAGGCATCTATGATCCTTTGTAAAAGTTGTTAGTGTCATAGAATGACAACTGGAGGCTTGAGTTTGACTTAAAACATGCTTTTTTAAATGTGCCTAATGTAAATAAGTAAGTAATGTGTATTTGTATAGCACATTTATTGTGTAGGACGACATGTTGGCGCAGTAGGTAGTGTGCCTCACAGCAAGAAGGTTGCTGGTTCGAGCCTTGGCTGGGTCAGTTGGCATTTCTGTGTGGAGTTTGCATGTTCTCCCTGTGTTCGCTTGGATTTCCTCCTGGTGCTCCGGTTTCCCCCACAAGTCATGCCCACAAGACATGCGGTACAGGTGAATTGGGTAGGCTAAATTGTCCGTAGTGTATGAGTGTGAATGAGTGTGTATGGATGTTTCCCAGAGATGGGTTGCAGCTGGGAGGGCATCAGCTACGTAAAACAAATGTTGGATAAGTTGGCGGTTCATTCCGCTGTGGCGACCCCGGATTAATAAAGGCACTAAGCCGAAAAGAAAATGAATGAATGAATAAATTTTTTAAAAAATTTGGCCATACACCCAAAGCGCTTCACAATCACGAGAGAGGGTCTCTCCACACCACCACCAGCGTACAGCATCCACTAGGCTGATGTGACGCCAGCCAAAGGACAATGGCACCAATGCGCTCACCACACAGCAGCTATTGACAGTGATAGAGCCAATCTAGTAGATGGGGAGGATTGGGAAGCCATAATTGGTAAGGCCCAATGAAGGGAATTTGGCAAGGACACAGCAGTAACACCGCTACTCTTTACGTGAAATGTTATGGGATTTTAATTACCACAGAGAGTCAGGACTTCGGTTTAATGTCTCATCCGAAAGACGGCACAAACTGACAGTATAGTATCCCCTTCACTTCACTGGGGCGTTAGTACTCACATTAGGCCTCTCTAACACCATTCCAACAGCAACCTAGTTTTCCCATCTGGTCTCCTATCCAGGTATTGATCATTAACCGGTCTTGGGCTGCAGAGTGATATGGCTTTGACCAAATGTATAACACTTGCCTCTTGATTACAAAGAAACAGAATATTTCTCTGCTATTGAGTAAGTAAAAAACTTTTTAGCATATTTTATTTGTTTGAAGGTTGTTTAATGTAGAACGTCTCTCCACAACTTGAATAATTAGAATACTCTCTCCACCAGAAGCAAATTTACTCTTATGACTTTCGCTGGGACATCACTGAGGTGAATTATGGCCTATTACATGGAGGAAGAATTTGTTGTCTGATATGACAGATTGCAGGAGAGTGGGGTGCGCAGAGCAAAATCAGCCAGAGAAAAACTCTGCCAGACAGAATGAATGTCAATGGCTTTGCACAGCTCTGTTTATGGCTGGTCTAGTTAAATGTCAAAAGCTTTACCCTAGAGAGCCTGTCCTCACTCTGGAACTGGTACTGAATTTGTAGGCACCTCACTTCTGCTCTCTCTGTCTGTGTTTTATAACCGATGTTTCACATCCCATCCAATTTCGCAAGACCTCAGTTTATATCTACCCTGTATTATTCCTTAAGTCTTAAGTGCTTCAGTTTCAGTTAAGTTCTAAACAGTCACTCTTTCATGTCCAATATTCACGTCCATATTCATCTATTATCATTATTTTTTCGGATTGTTCTGCCTTTTAGGGGTATTTGAGAATGAGAAATACATTTAAAGGTGATGATGCATGATGATACATTTTTGAGCAATGTTGGAAAGCCATGTTACTAGGCTACATTCCTATTGAAAATGGCCAACAAAATTGTATCTGGATCGGGTTGCCTTAATTAGTTGCCCCATGTCTCACCTGGTTGCCCGGCACCATTCCCAAAAGTTGTTAAACCCTGTACTAATTTTGTCCTTTTGTTTTTCTGAAAATTTCAGACTATAGCATGACCACCATTCAAAGTAAAAACCCTTGATTATGTGTGTCCAGGCCAATAGTTGATGATGTCACTCAAGGTGATGATACATGGGGTACATTTTAGAGCAATGTTGCTGGGCAACTGGATCCAAATACAGTTTTGTTGCCCATACTCAACAGGAATGGTGCCAATCAGCATCTCTCTGCAACATTGCTAAAACGTTTCCTAGGATAAGGAGTGTGAATGTGTAGCTTATTATTTTGATAAGTTTCGTGTGTCAATACAATACGATGCCAAAAGTTGTCCAATTTAAAGGTGCAGTAGGGAATTTACTGTAGCTTCCTTGTATACATTTGTGTAGGTCTAAAATGTTAATGATTGTGTTTTATGCTTTGATGATTTTGTTTTGTTTGTGTTTGTTTGCATAATGTCTGGGTCCGGGGATTCCCAGGAGAAATAACAAAACGGGAGGGTGGCGGGAGACTCCCGGGAAAAACGGGAGTGTTGGCAGGTGTGGTAGTGTATGGTTGTGTGTGTGAATGAGAGTGTTTCACAGCACTGGGGGTTCATGATTTGGTGTACTTTCAGTGCTGAGGTTGTGGCTGGAAGGTCCTCCCCTGCATAAAACATATGTCAGATTAATTGGTGGTTCATTCCGCTGTGGTGACTCCTGATAAATTCCTTGTTGTACAGTCTTTATATTAGATTTATTATGATTATTATTATGAGTTAAGAATTATTTTGTTTTACTTGTTCTATGAGTAATTAGACATCCACTTTTGCATTCAGCAAGTGAGAGTTGCTCAAGAGCGTTAAACCTTATGATCTGGGCTCAGAGAAGCTGCTGGAATCAGACGTAACAATGGTAATGATGACTATTTTTGTACTAAGTAGTAGCCCTGCCCTGTATCTCACCTGTTTCCCCATTGATGGCAGCATTGGCAAGAGTAACCAGGCAACACTGCTCTAAAAGTTGCCCCTTGTATCATCACCTTCAGTCTTTAACACCGTCCACCACTGTTTGATTGTTCAAAACATCAACATTTCTCAAGCATATCTACAGATTTATTACCATCTTCATCAATTGAATCTATGCTGTTTACACAGAGATTAATATGGCATTGGTTTCCAAAACCCTAAAGCACTCATGTCATGTCAATGAAGAACTAAAACTTGTTGAAAATGGTGTTGTGTTATCATCTGCAAACGTATTTATATACTTAAAATTAATAAATAAACCAATATTGATGATGAACAGGACAATTGATCTAGTTCAAACTTAATTAAAGAACAACAGAACTATCGCTGAGAGGACTTAGTCAGAGAGAGACCCCAATAGCTAAACTGCAAACCTCTGAAAATGTCAAACCCATGTCAAATTTTGCAATAAATGACTCAATTCCACCTAAAACAAACATAGATTCAACCATTTGCAGCTTGAATTGATAGTTCCCTATCTGCAGTGTGTTGGCACTGACAAGGCAAATTCTGCAAAGGCTTTAAGCTGTTTTATGACTCTTCCTAAACCAAAAGGAAATGCAAAGTCATCTTTTTTCTTTAGAGGGAGTCTCCATTCAGTAGAGCTGAGGCGTTAGCAGAGGCTGAGCTCCAAAACACATGACATCTTGAAATGTATGAACTGAGGGGAACGTAACAAGGGAAATGTAGCTCATCTCATATTTATAATTCATAGCAGGAGGAAACTGAGGTACTGGAACTGAGGTACATGGAGCCCAAGGCTTTGGGGAATCATTAGCTGCATATATGTGTATATCAGAATTGTGTGCAGGTCATAAATCACTGTGAACCAGTGTGTCTCCCAAGTCATAGCTTTACACCGAGCTGTCAATGCATTTTATAGAACAGGTTTTTGAAATACGTTCTTCAGCCTATATTTTGGTGAATTTGTACTTGAAAAGATAAAGTTTGACTGCAGTTTCTAGATAAAATGAAGGCTACGGGCAGTTTACTGCCAACAACAGCTGTTCCTTTGGTATTTACGGGAATATATTATTAAAAAATATTGAATTAATTATGTGCAGTTCTTTGCATAACACCAAATAAATACCACAAAACAACATAAATGTGTTGATGATTCGTTATTGAATAAGTCTGCCTCACCTGTCTATCTCTCTCTCTATCTCTATCTCTTTATTCACACAAAAGAGATAAAAACAATAAGAAATCTATGTGGTCACAGTGCACTTTCCTTAACGTTTGCTTTCAAAAATGAGCTTTGTGAAGGGCTTATGTCAGTCGTTTGCTAGGTGATGTGTACAAGAGCAATGTACATCTGAAATGTATATCACTTTAAATCAGTGTTTCCCAACACCGTTCACGGAGGCGGACCAACGGTACATATTTTGGATGTCTCCCTTATCTGACCCTTTCATTTCTGTTTTTTGAAGTCTCTTCTAATGTCCTGATGAATTGATTCAGGTGTGTTTGATTAGGAAGAGTTCAAAAACAAAATGTATCTTTAGTGTATCTTTAGTCTGCATTCAAATCTGTATATTGTAACCAATTATGATTGGATTCCAGTAAGACATTTACTTCTTTTTTTTGCAACAATCTTCTTTGTTTCCAAAAGAAGCCCATCGGTTTCATGCATGTTACATAACATGCATTATAAGTGGCATATACTCTAAAAAATGACACTACACAGCACTAAAAAAGGTTATTTGGCTCTTGATCATAGATAGGGCCAGACGGAAGCTGCGGAAATCTTTTGCTTTTTTTGCGCAGAATTTTGTTTAAAATCCGTGGATTTATGCGGAATGATTTTGGGAGTATCATAACTAAAACCTTAATATATGAAATAAAAAGTAATAGCTTTTTAACTTGTATTGAATGTTTACAATGTGAATCCAATTTTATTTTATTTTATTTTATTTGGTAAACAAAGCAAGCCTCTCGTATAAAATCTTTACTAAAAGACAGAAAATATTACTCGACAAACTGTATTGTAAATAAATCATATGAATATATTGATATTAGTCAGTATTACTGAAATTCATTTTAAAACTGTTTAAATATACATTTACACACATTTACACAAGTAAATAAACAGAATCAATGATGGGCTAAAAATCTGCGGATATTCTGATTCTGTGTGGCCCTAATCATAAGGGAACTATTTTATGTGCTGCATAGCATCTATATCTTTAAAGCACTTTAAGGCATTATGTAAAACTTTAACCACCCCAAAGAAAACAATAAAGAACCAATACCGGTGCTAGATAGCACTTCCCCAGTATTAAAAGTCAAAAAACACATTGTCTACAAGAAAGAACTGCTGAAGAAATGTTTAGTTTTTTGTAAATGTGTACAAGTCAGCACAGAACCAAGCAAATGTAAAGGATGTGGATGCCAAATCCAATTCCGACTGTAATCTGTAGCCTTCAAACGTTGCATCTCAAAGACCTTTACATATATTAAAAAGCACAAAGGTAAAAGGCACATACATACATTTTGGTATGTTTTGCTCTGCTTCCCCACAACATTATTATCAGTAACCACCTAGATTGAGTGGACTTATTTGGCATAACACATTCAACAGCACTGGTGTTCACGATAGGCTGCTACAGTGGACTACATCCCTCAACAATGACATTTGTATTAAACTGAACTGAATCATCACTAAACTATCTAGAACAGTTTCACAGCTGATTTTCAGTTACTCTCTGTGTTCCATGTAAAGCTGCTTTCACACAATTTGTATTGTATAACGTGCGAAATAAAAATGACTTGACAAATATATGAACGAACTAGCACCAAATGCATATATGACAACCTGTGGAAATGGTTTTAAGTTCAGCTCAAGATGTTTTGTACCCTGACCTGTTTGCAGCTGTATTTAGCATTGATCAAATCTGACAAAAAAACAGGGGTTAAGAAAAATCGTATATGTGTGAACTGACTCAAAACAGCAGTGATTCAAGCCACTAAAAATACAGCACTCTTTAAAGCTCATCATAAGTGTTTCACTGTATCCATGGTGATGCAGTTAGTACAGGCAGATCTGCTCACACATGAATGTACAGTTTCTCATTCCCACTGTGGAAGTGTTATTTATTACAGTCAGTGGCTCTGCATTAGGAAATTCATTTTCTTACCTGACGGTCCTCTATCTATCTTATTTAATATTAATGTCATCTCACATTACCAGCCAGGTTTACCATGCCCAAGAAAGAGAAGGCTACACTCAATCTGCCACAAGCATATTCACAAACAGAATACAAAAAAAATGTAGGAGTCTTAATAAACACGAGTAAGCCAAACACAACAGATTTGGAAGAAAAACAAGGTTCAGACCAACATACTATCAAAATAAAAATGCTACAGATAAGGGCGATAAGAAAAACCTACCCACGTTCTTTAATTAGTTTTGTATTCAAGAAAAAAATTAATTAAATAGGTAAAATAAATCAATTTAATAGATTCGATTGAATAGATGATGATAGATTCCCTTTAACGTCATCACGAATGCTAGACACAACTGATTTTTTTTTACATTATAACATATACTCTAGTCAAGCAGCTTCATGAATAGGCATGGGCCGGTATAAGATTCTGACAGTATGATAACCTTGGATAAAAATATCACGGTATGACGGTATTTTGTTTACTGCACTAAAATATATTCTTTTTAAATGTGTGGCTAAAAAACAAAACCCCTTTCCCCTTTGAACACAATATATTTTATTTTGAGAAACATTTAAAATATTTTGGGACAGTGAAAAAGTCAGGCTAAATAATTCAAGTGAATCATTGACTTCTGCAGTCTTCATTTGTTTCAAAAACACAGATTTCTTTACGATTTACACCTAAAAAAAAAAAAAAATGTAAATAAAAAAATCTTACTCATACCTTAGGAACGGTATAGCATGAAATTTTGACGGTATGAAAAACTTGACTTTTCCATACCGGGGTATACCTTGAAAACGGTTATCGTCCCATGCCTATTCATGAATAAGAAAAATATATTTGGACGGAATGTGATCAGTCCCATCGGGAGAGGACTGAGTCATTGTTTGCTATTGCAAATGTCAATGACATGTTCTTGGATTATTTTTTAAAAAGTGCATTCTCTGAATAAACTATCAATGGCTTACGTCTTAGTAAAATAAAATGAACTAAAATAGCATCAGATATTTCTTTGCAATGTATCAGCAGCTCTAATGGAACTAAATATGTGAAGGAGAGATCAACAGACAGACAGACAGACAGACAGACAGACAGACAGACAGACAGACAAACTGTAGTAAAAACAAAACAAAACAAAAACCATTGGGTTCCACACAATCAATTTGGGTTGGGACAACATAAGGGAATTAAGTTTTTTACAAATTTCAGTTGTTTGAACATAAAACAATTAAGTTGTCCCCAAAAAGCCTAAAGAATTGAGTTGCTTCAGCTCATCTTAAATATATAGCCTAAACAAACAGCGAATGTCATTTTTTGAGTACAGATAGGTAGAGTAGATGTACTCAAAAAAGGACAGAATGTAATCAGTCCCATTAAGAGACAATGAGACAAAGATTGAATCATTGTTTGCAAATGGCAATGAAATGACATTTGAATCCTTAACGTTAATTATTAATAGTGGTAATAATATTAATAATAACAACAATACAAAAAAATAAATGGTTTATTTTCAATAAAATAAAGTAGACTAAAATATATGACAACGTTAAATGCTGAGTTATGAATGTCTTCCCATAACCCAGCCATGGTGTGAACAAGTGTGATAGTGAGTGAGCAAGCACCCCTAATAGTCAGGATAGAAGAATAAGACTGTATAAGCACACAAACCAGAATTAGAATTTCAGAAACCTTCACATTTTCAGATCTAAGACATAAACAACAGCAACATACTCTTTTGACATAACCCCAAAACAAGCCGCCGGCAGAGGCTATGTGAATTGATTAGATCTCTTTGAACAAGTTGAAAAAAACAAGCACACCGGCATAAAACATAAAGCTTTTATCTCAGGCAAGCTCTCATTTACAGCAGCAGTCAGATATATGGAATAAATCATACTCTGCGGCGGGATTGCACTACAAGAGATTTGAGACGCAAATCTAAAGGTGTCAAAACTAAATCTCAAGACAAAACTGTCTGTGCTGCTAAGACGAAAACACAGATCTGTTCTTGACTGTTCACACCTTGCTTTTGCTACAATGAGTGTTTCTTTTAGAAAGTTTTACTGAAATAAACTTAACATGTATCCTTCATTCTATATGTATCATTAAGAGACATTATTTAAAAGAGGAGCTCACCCAACACTGAAATATGTTATCGGTCTGTTGTGGTAAAGAAAGAGCTGAGCCAAAAGGCAAAGCTCTCGATTTACAGGTCAATCTGCATTCCTACTCTCAGCTATGGTCATGAGCTTTGGGTAAGATCGAGAGAAGTCAGCTGAGGTGGCTCTGGCATCTGTTTCGTATGCCTCCTGCATGCCTACCTAGGTAGGTGTTCCACGCATGTCCCACTGGGAGGAGGCCTCAGGGAAGACCCAGGACATGCTTGAGAGCCTATATCTCTCAGCTGGCCTGGGAACGCCTCGGGATTCCCCCAGGAGGAGCTGGAGGAAGTGTCTGGGGAGAGGGAAGTCTGGGGTTCTCTCCTGAGACTGCTGCCCCTGCGACCAGGCCCCCGAAAAGAAGGATGGATGGATAGACTGATGGATGGATGGATTAATGGTTGGGTAGGTGGATGGATTTCACTCTAATGCTGTTTCTAGTCCCTGAGACCATTGTTGAAACACAAAATAAGATATTTTAGATGAAATCAGAGAGTTCTCAAATCCTCTATAGACAGCAAGGGTTTTGAGATGTTCAATGTCCAGAAAAGAAACCAAACATATAGACAAAACTTTCTATGGGACTTCAGTGGTTCAACTGTAATCATACAAAGTTCCAAGAACACTTTTTTGTGCAGAAAAAAAGGAAAGTTCATGTTTACTATGGGCAATACAACTTAATCTAAACACACAACCTGACCTGAGGCCTGCTGCACAAAACTAGTTGAAAAAACTCAAGGCTTACAAAAGGCTTACAAAATAAGTTTTGGGTCGACTTCAAGAGTTTACACTTAGCTGATGATTGATTATAAAGCTTGTTTGGCATGGTGTCCCGGGAGAGAGCCCTGAGCTCATAAGATCCTCGAGCCCAGGGCTCCCTCCCGTTCGCAAGGCGAGAGGAGAGTTTAAGCTCAGGTAGATCTCGAGAACTCCCCTGCGGGTAGCTAATGAACAGATAGTGTTGCTATGAAAAGATAACTACTTACTAGGAGCATGTCTATGGAGCCGATTTGGATTAGTCAATTAACTTAAGTTGCATGTTTTTAGACAAGGGGAGGAAACCTGGGAACCTGGGGGAAACCCACGTGAGCACGAGGAGAACATGTAAACTCCACACAGAAACGTCAGCTGCCTTGGTAAAGACTAGAACCAGTGACGTTCTTGCTGTGAGGCAACAGTGCTAACCACTAGGAAAGGAGGAGTAGTAGGGGTGGAAGGGGGGATTCTTCAAAATGAAGATGGCTGTGATATGGAACGTATGGTATTTATAGTGGGTTAGGAATCATCTCATTGGTGAATCATAAATTGAATAATGCAGGACCAGCTGCACGCAATCATCTGCACGTGATCCTCTTGAAATTAGTTAAATGGAGATAACTTTAACATATAACTATAATGTGGCTATTTATCACTGTTGTTTCAATTAGTTTTTGGTATTTATTTTTATTTATCTATATACTAAAGACAAATAAAAAATATTAAATGTTGCCTTTTGTTTATTCTGAACATTTATGTACAATAAAGTTATATACTAAGATTGTTTAAAGTTATTATACCTGTAAAGAGAGGTGCCACGGTGGCGTAGTGAGTAGCACGTTCGCCTCACAGCTAGAAGGTCACTGGTTCAAGCCTCGGCTGGGTCAGTTGGCATTTCTGTGTGGAGTTTGCATGTTCTCCCCGTGGTTGTGTGGGTTTCCTCCGGGTGCTCCGGTTTCCCCCACAGTCCAAAGACATGCGGTACAGGTGAATTGGGTAAGCTAAAATTGTCCGTAGCGCATGAGTGTGAATGAGTGTGTATGGATGTTTCCCAGAGATGGGTTGCAGCTGGAAGGGCATCCGCTGCGTAAAACAAATGCTGGAAAAGTTGGCGGTTCATTCCGCTGTGGTGACCCCAGATCAATAAAGGGACTAAGCTGAAAAGAAAATGAATGAATGAATACCTGTAAAGAATTTTTTTTTGAAGCTTAGGTCAATACTGTGATGATCACAACAAAAATATTTAATAATGGCAGAGGTCAACTCACAAGATTAAAATGTTCATAACCATGTCTGACATTAATTGCAATATAACACTATAGGGTCGGCAGCAGTATTAGACGGGTTAACCAAGTGTCAGATGCACCCTGCATGCAATGGTTTAAATTATCAGCTTCAATCTGATTGGCCGGCTTTGAGGCTGAAAGAAAGTGCTGTAGATGTGCATGAATAGACTGTCATGCATGTAGTATAATGGATTTAAATCAATCAAACGGACTTTAAAGGTCACAATATATTTCAAGCAGAATTAAAGAAAGAACTGGTATTGAAAATAACTAGGCCAAGGATGTTTACTAACAGTATCCCTGAATTCCATGCTATTCATCATTTTCCTCTGCCAATTTGCTTTAATTAAGGGTGTAACTTCCATTCAATTGTAAGCAATTAGTGAATTGTTTTATTAAAAATGGGTACAACGAAGCGGCATTACTCTCCTCGCAGTTCATCCGTCGAATATTAAAAGGCAACTCATTAAAATGAACAAATGACTTTTAGCAGACCATAAATAACCTCAAAAGCTAGCCTTTCCACAGCAGTATTACTGACATGTTAAATTTTACAGTGCTGTATGAAACAGAAAGAAAAAAAAGAGCTCTCTCCACAGATATCCTTAAAATATGCTAAAATAACTGTAATACTATTTTCATGATGCAAAAAACTCCCATTCAGTTACAAAACAGTTTTATGCAACAATCTGGGCACCCCTCTGTGGCGGCATAATTATTACCTCTTTCTTTATAAGAGAAGATCACAGTAAAATGCCATTCAATTTCTAGAGAAAGCTAGATAATGTTATATTTTTTCAGACAGAGTGTAGAAGTATTGAGGTGTGTGAAATGAAACTGAAACCGAAAAATAGACTGTGCAAAAGATTGGTCTTTTGTGTGGATTTCAAAACCTGTAGTCACTTAATGCTGAATGATTACAACACAAAACTGATTTGAGCGACTTAGGCTACGTTCACACTGCAGGCAAACGTGGCCCGAATCAGATTTTGTTTGCTCACATGTGACTCAGGTCTTGACAGTCTCAGTTCAGATTTGTGCCACTTTCATATGTAGTCTTAAATCAGACACAGATCTGATATTTTGCGATACGACTGCAGTGTGAACGATTATGTCAGATTTCATGTGACTTTTCCATAATCATTGAGCGACATGCATCATCATTCTGTGCTGCAGACGTCATTTACTCCTCAGCAGCAGCAGAATGGCACACAGGGCGATTATTTCACCACAGAAACTTGGTTGTTCATTTAAAAAAAAGATTTTGAAGGCAAAACTGGAGCTTGTTAACCAATCTGGTTAAGGATTGGCGCACGGGTTGATCACGAAGCTGTGTCAGGGGATGTTGCGGATAGGGGATCCGTGCTCAAAGGAGGGGGCACTTTCATTTTAAGGACGAACTTTCTGAGAGAATAAATTGCAGGTGCTCAAGCACCCAAACCCCCTTCTGCACATGTCTGTTGTTTATAACGACGTAAAATGAAATAACTCTGCAAACAGAGATAAACCAACTCCGCCTTCACTGTTCAGTCTGCGGCTGCTCATTAACCCTTGATGAAATCACTACACCGGTGTCAGATATAGACGCGCCCCGCGGTTGTCATAAATCACAAACGATCAGCGTTTTCGATCACAAGAGACTTATTATAGGTTTCAAATACACATTAGCAGTAGCAGAACAACCCTTTCTAGTTCATGAAATACACCACGGTTGTCTGTGAAAGGGGCAATAATTACATTAAGCATGACAACGTGCTTCAGTATACACATTGTGTGCATAATTATACATTCTGTGCTGTCCGTAAGTGGGGTTTATTTATAAACTAATTTCGAGAGGATCACGTGCTTATGATTGAACACAGCTGGTACCACATCAGCTCCGCATATTGCACCAATCAGACGAATCCTTACACACTATAAATTACCAGAGCTTTTTACTCTGGTCATCTTGGTCTTGAAGAATCCCCCCTTCCACCCCAACTCCTCCCCTTCTCTGATAGGGCCAAGTGGTTACCACTGTTTCCTCACAGCAAGAACACCGCTGGTTCGGCCTCTCCCCGAGCCAGTCGGTGTTTCTGTGTGGAGTTTGCATGTTCTCCCCGTGTTTGTGTGGGTTTTCCCCCGAGTCCTCCGGTTTCCTCCCACCGTCCAAAAAACATACAACATAAATAAATTGACTACTTTTAAATAAGATCTTAAGCAACTCTAGTTAAGATATAGCTCAGCACGTTCACAAGCGGGGGGAGTTGTCGGGACTTACCCAAGCTCAAACTCTCCTCTCGCCCTTTAAACGGGAGGGAGCCCCGGGCTCAAGGATATTCTGAACTCAGGGCTCTCTCCCGGGACAGCATGCCAAATACGCTTTATAATCAATCATCAGCTAAGTGTGAACTCTTGAACTGCACTTTTGCGCATGCTGGTCAGTTTAGGACCATGATCTGTTCACATTGCAAATCTAACATTGGCCACATTTATAACAGCAGTGTGAACAGCTACGCAAAACAATCAGATCTGAGAAAAAATCAGATTTGAGCATTAAGCCTCGCAGTGTGAACGTAGCCTTAATGAACTTTAACAATCCTAACACAGGTGTGTCCTAACACCAATCATGAGAAAGGATATCTAAAATCATATCTTCTCATTATTGTGAACCAGAAAGCAGCAAAATGAGAAACTTAAAAGAACTTCCTAATGACCTAAAAACTTGGATAATTCATCAACATGAATTAGGAGAAGGTTATAAAAAGCTACCATAAAGGTTTAAAGTCTCCACAGTCAGAAATAAAAACGGAAGGCCACAGGAACAGTTATCATGAAGGAAAGATGTGCTAGACCAAGATAAATATCTGAAAGGCAAAGGTGAAGGATGGTTAGAATGGTCACAGACAGACCACAGACCACCTCCTAAGAGCTCCAGGAACATCTTGTTGCTAATAATGTCAGTGTACATCAATCCACAGTCTAGCACACTCTTCAAAAAGAACAGCTCAGTGGAAGGGTGATGCAGAAAAAGCTTTTTCTGCCTTCAGCCAACAAGAAGAGTCATTTGAGGTGTGCAAAGGCTCATCTGGACAAGCCTGAATCATTTTGGAAAAATAAAATTTGGACAGATGCCACAACCATAGGCACTTTGCATGGTGAAAAAAAGAGCATTCCAGGAGAAGATCCTGCTCTCTACTGTAAAATATGGTGGAGGGGTCATCATGTTGTGTGGCTGTGTGGCAAGCACAGGTACTGGAAACATTGTCAGAGTTAAAGCATGGATTCCACCCAGTATCAGTAGATTCTTAAGAACAGTGTTCAGGAATCAGTCAAAGGTTGAAGTTACAGCAAGGTTGGATGTTTCAGCAGGACAATGACCCAAAGCACAATTCCAGATCTACTAAGGAATTCATGCTCAGGCACAATGCAGTGTTCTAGAATGGCCATCCCAGTTCCCAGACTTGAACATCATCAAAAATTTATGGATTGATTGGAAAATCAAACCTGACTGAACCCATCAAACCTGACTGAACTGGAGAAATTTTGCAAGGAAGAATGGTCCAAAATGCCTTTAGCAAGAATTCAGGGACTTGTCATTAGCTATAAGAAGCGTCTACAGGCTGTTATTTCAGCAAAAGGTGCCTCTACAAAAGACTGATGTCATTATTCTGTTAGGGTGCCCACATTTTTGCACCTGCCTATTTATGCTATGACTTAAATTGCACTGCAAATGTTATGTCAGAACTGAAATGTAACTTTTCCCATAGTGTATAAAATATCCAAATGAAATTGCTGATTTGAAAGGCCAGCAGGCTATGGCTTGCAATTATGAAAATTATTAGGGGTGCCCAAACTTTTGCATAAAACTGTAGATACGGATCACAAAGATAAAGATTTTTTTTGTAGGCTGTTTAATGCTTTATCAGGCAAAGATCCATGTCATGACTTCAATGACATTACCCAGTAACCTTCCAGGGTTTTATTAATAATAATTCTAATGACTGTCTAATAAAGGGCCAGGTGATAAACTGCATGTGAGCTGATTTGTATGTTCAAATGCTATTATAAAACAGTAGGTAAAGGGATCTCGCATAGAAAACTATTTCTGTCTAAAGGAAAGAAGATAATTCAACACAATTCTAAACAATGATTTAATAACTCATTTCTAACGACTGATTTCTTTCATCTTTGCCATGATGACAGTACATAATATTTTACTGGATATTTTTCAAGACACTTCTATACAGCTTAAAGTGACATTTAAACACTTATCTAGGTTACTGTAGGTTAAATAGGCACATTAGGGTAATTAGGCAAATCATTGTATAACAGTGGTTTGTTGTATAGACAATCATACAAAAATATTGCTTAAAGGGGCTGATAATGCAGACCTTAAAATGATTTTTTTTACAAATTAAAAACTGCTTTTATTCTAGTCGAAATAAAACAAATAAGACTTTTACCAGAAGAAATCATAAAAGAAAATACTATAATATTTTGTTTGCTCTGTTGAACATCATTTGGGGAATATAAAAATAAATAAATTCACATGAGGGCTTTTTCATTTTGACTTCAACTGTATATGCAAATGACAATGACAAGATGTCAGATGTAATACATCTAAATTTGTCTACAAAACATACATTTATACTAAAAGAAACATATTTTTGTTCAAACAACACTACACAGTATGCAATTTCTAAATAATAAAAATGAATGTTGTGATTTTACGTAAAAACACAATAACTGTTAGTCACTTGACATGTTATCATACTGTTCAATATCTGTCTCTACAAGACTAATTCAACATCGACATAATAAAACAAGATCACAAGCCAGTTTTACGAAAACACACTTCAGAAATCTTACTGTACAAGCAAACCCCCTGCTGCTCAGCGGATGAGATTCATTTTATCAAACAGTACACATCAAAAGTCTTTGCCATTAAATTGTCTTAACAAGGCAACATGATCAAAAAGTCTACATGTTTAATGAAGCTGGTTATTAGGAGGAAGGATAATTTGTGAAGACGGAGGAGCTAGGATAAGCTTTGTTATTTTCTTAAACTATTTATTGTGTCTTAATAGACTTAAATTAAGTTAGTGTTGTTTCTTAAAATAGTCACTGTATAAAACTCTTTGATTGATTGCATTTATTTGACAATTTTAACAAAAAAATACAAACAAGTCCAGTTGGACTAACTCATACATATTTTTAAAAACAGTCAAGGATAAAATACATAAAAAACCCACTGGTTTATCTCCATTGTGGTCCTCGATATTCTTAAAAAATTACGAGCAAATCATATATTGGAGTGCAAGCATCATCAGCTCAACAACTCAGCACAACACAACTCTTCAACTTCAACTGGAAAACAACCATTTTTTAATTTCCCTTCTAAAAACTCTCTCGAATTGAAAACTCAAGGCAAAATATTCCAAGCAACAGAGCTAGTACACAAAAATTAATTGATACCTAATTTATTCTTAAATCTACAAGGATACATATCCCTGCTATTTGCTCTACAGTGTACCTCACTAACTAAAACATAATAATCAAGACAATAGATTGGTACTATTTTCTTTAACATCTTAAACACTATTACTAATTTCAGAAAAGTTGCTCGTTTTCAACTTTTAAATAATTACTTTTACTATTGACCTTATTCCGCTCCGCCCACTTTTAATACTTCGTATTTCCGCATTTTGTCATCCAACTTTCGGTACGCTGACACAGTACATCAGATGACTGTTTCGGAAAGTCATTACATATAGTTAGCTGTCATTTTAGAAAAATAGCATATAATGCTAGTTCAGAAAATGTTTTGAGCTGGGAGTACGGTGAAACAACCCTGCAACCATCAGATGGTCTCATATTGCCCCATCCATCGTTACTGTTAATGTGGGTAGACGATATGAGCCAGAGGTAACTTACAGGGATATTTTTAATTACTTTGTCCTGTCACAAGGAGTAGATGCAGCGTTTATGAAGACTTATAAAAGTACTGAGGCCTTCCAATATTTACGCAGTGGGAAAGTTAGTCGTGTTCTATTACACAGTGAGGGGGATTTCATCTTTTTAAAAGCAAATGTGCACCCCAGCCAGTCGAGCAGTCCATGCCATTCAGCGTGGGTACTGCTTAGTAAGCAGGGATCAGTGGAGACTACAGGATGTTCGTGCATCACTGGTTTAGGAAGATCCTGTAGCCACGCAGCCTTTATATTATAAAGTAAATATAAGGCAAGTAAATGAATAAATAAATATGAATAAATAGTAATGTCTTGTTAGGACTGTGTTAACATAAGTAAGCCATAAATGTAAACAGTATGCTAACGTATTTGTGTAATAATACACAGCTGCTGACTCTGTTACATCCGCAGACTAAGTATCAGTATTTAATGCAGAAGTGCGCTCGATTTTGCGATTGTTTTGTTTTGTAACTTCCGATTCAGTCGTCTATGGGAGAAATGACTAGGAATAACGAACGGCAGAAAACGGTCAAATTACTCGCTTTACAATCAAGTGTTTGCATGACTACACAGACAAAGTAGAATAATATAATAAGAAAACATCAGTGTTCAACATTAAGCAGCAAAACAAGCTGTTTTTAATGTCTAAAAATGAATGTACGTGAATGAGACCGGAAGTCTCGAGACAAAAAGACTAAAAATGGCTGCGCTCGCTCATACGCAGAGAATAAGGTCAATAATGTTCATTATTTAAATTTGTAAGTGGAGGTACTTTCATAACTCTTAAGAGAATATGAGGACTGTTCGACGAATTTAAAGTTTAAAATATAGATATTATCAAATGCAACATACTCCAAACTCTATTCCATTTTTAAGAAATTACTTGTACCTTTATTTACAAAAGGTGTATTCAATTAATTCAAAAAGTGCCAGTAAAGATATTTATAATGCTTTTATGTAAACAAATTTACCAATTAAAAAATTCTGAAAATAAGTAAAACAATTTTTTACAAAACTTCAACGCATTCTAATCAGCTTATTCAGCTATTCTGATGGGACATGTACAATGAAGAGTAGAATACATTTGAGTTTTACCATCAAAATAGTAAATTAGAGTTTTTAATACATCATATTTTCGTTCGTCCATTAATTTTCTTTCAGCTTAGTCCCTTATTTATCAGGGGTCGCCACAGTGGAATGCACCACCAACTATTCCAGAATATGTTTTACACAGTGGATGCCCTTCCAGCTGCAACCCTGTACTAAGAAACACCTATATACTCTCACATTCACACACACTTATACTGTACACTACGGCCAATTAAATGTATTCATTTCACCTCTACCACATGCCTTTGGACTATGGGGGAAAACAGAGCACGCAGAGGAAACCCACGCGAACACTGGGAAAACATGCAAACTCCACACAGAAATGTCAACTGGTCCAGCTGGGACTCAAACCAGCGACTTTCTTGCTGTGAGGCAACAGAGCTAACCACTGATCCACCGTGCATAAACTGGCTGAATCATCTGAATCATATCACCACAGTACTAATTACACCCTTTAAAGTCATTAAGATTAATCACAAGTCCTTCTTCTTATTTGTAACCAATGCAGTATCTCACAGTACAGAGAGGAATGATTCTTTGTGCTAAAATCTCAGCGGGAAATGTGATTAGTTAACATCATTAGTAAAGCATAGGTGCAGTCCTAACACAAAGAACAAATACAGGCACACGATATCACAAAAGGGGCTTACAGCTGAAAATGACATAATCGACGCAGAATGGAAATGGCTCTATTATACTCGTTTCCTCACTCACCAGGGGAGGTACTGCACTCAGGTATCATTTTCGGGTTTTAAGGATTTCAGTTCACATTTAATAATCAAGAAAGAAAAATGGTTTTATATCATCTCATTTTATTGAAGTAGACAAAACTGCTGTTCAAGAATAAACCAAATGGCTGTGTGTTGCAACATAGGCTCATTCTGAAAACGTAGCCTTCATCCTAAATTAACAAAACATTAATTTCTTTTGGCTTAGTCCCTTTATTCAACAGGGATCGCCACAGCAGAATGAACCGCCAACTTATCCAGACACCCCTCCAGCTGCAACCCAGTACTCTAAAACACCCATACTGGGAAACATTCTCACATTCACACACATACCCGACTGTCAAGGTTTCGGGTTGGGGAAAAGGAGCGAGGACTCAAGTGCAGTAACTATATAGGTTTTTATTAATAGTAAAATAAAATAAAAGGCAAAACAGAAAATAAAACAACCCCGAGGGGGACAACATTACAAACAACATAACATACAGGCAAAAAACAAACTTGACTGGGCTGGCAGAAACAATAGGGTTGGACAGGGCTAGACACGACAGGACAGGTGTATAAACGACGACGAACTGGCAAAGGACAGCAGACATGAGGAGAATATAAAGCAGAAATAATTAACAAACAAACAGGTGAACATGACAGATTAATAATGGGTTAACAAGGAGGGTGGGGCTAGACAATAGACCGGACAGCACGTGACAAACACCACAAACCATGTGCTCACAAAGACTAGAACATGCAACGCAAGCACGCAGCCACTATGTAAACACAGGGCCACGTGCTTAGACAACAAAACAAATGCCAGACACAAGCACACAATAAGATGAAAACATCTTACCGTGCGCTCACACATGCAACGTGCATGTTTTATCTCAGCACCAACCGAAACCAACTAGACTTAGATGCTGGGAATGAAACACCACTCTGCAGACGAACACAAACACCAGGACGGGAGTGCGCTATCGTGAACACGCCCAGATCTCAATCGCCTGCATCAAGCGGGACCGCGCATGGTCCCATTGGCACTCATACAAAGACACAATGACAACACACAGGACTAGACAGAGCTAGTGTCTGGACTCTGACACCAAAACAAGAATTTACAAGACTGGAGTGGCAGAACCCTCACACCCGACGGCCAATTTAGTTTATTCAGTTCACCTATAGCACATGTCTTTGGACTGTGAGGGAAACCGGAGCAACCAGAGGAAACCCACGACAACACAGGGAGGCCATGCAAACTCCACACAGAAATGTCAAATGGACCAGCCGAGACTCGATTCAGCAGTCTTCTTGCTGTGAGGCTAAACACTGAGCCAACGTGCCGCAAATTAAGTAAACATCACACGAAAATGTCATTACATATCCATGAGTATACTCAAAGACTATAGAACACACAAGACATGTCCTCTTATAGTTTTGAATGGGGAAAAGTGTAACGGTCAATATGGCGAATGAAGCCCCGCCTACTAGTACAGGAGCCAATCAGCGATCGATATATACTAACGTTTCTCCGGGCAGAGGCGCGGACCAGATGTGTGCTTTTTACGTTTTTTTTTTGTGGTCAACAAACACACTGGACTCTCAGCGAATACTTGCTTCACACATATAAGAAATATACCCACAAAGCTTGAAATCTGTGCTTTTAAATGAACCAAGTGCACTTAAAAAGAAAAGTTTTTTGGTTTTGTAATCTGTATGAAACGAACGCGAGGTACAGTCTGTCCTGTCAAACGCACATCACATGACAGCAGCAACTACTCAAAGGCCCACAGACTTGTAAACAAAGAGTCGCTGTCATTTCTGAAGGAGATTTGCCATCAAGACTAAGTTGAGGATTACTTTAGAAGAGCAGCGTGATCTGACAGAGGATGTTAATATGTAACACGGCCATAAATGAGGTTGGTGTTGTAATTTTGTTCCTTTCAAGTGCGCATGCGCATTAGCAACCTGAAAAAAATGGCGATTTTGTTTGGATTGAACGTTAAGAAAGGAAACTTATGAGTCGGTTGTCGTTTAAGTTTATTGGTGGTTCCAAATATGTAATCGTAATTTTGGCAAACGGTTTAGAAGAATTTGATGTTTCCCTATTCAGACAGAATGTCCGAGTATACTGCCCAAGAGGCGTTTCAAAGATGGCCGCCGAGTGAAATGACTTGCCTTAAAGCAGGGGTCACCAATCTCGCTCCTGGAGGTCCCTGCACGATTTAGCTCCAACTTGCCTCAACACACTTGCCTGGATATGTCAAGTACCTAGTAAGACCTTGATTACCTTGATCAGGTGTGTTTGATTAGGGTTGGAGCTAAAATCTGCAGGACACCAACCCTTCAGGAACAAGTTCGGTGACCCCTGCCTTAAAGGGCACATATTTGACCCCTTTTCTATATTTAATATAAGTCTTTTGTGTCAGCAGAATTTGTCTGTAAAGTTTCAGCTCAAAATACCCATCAGATTATTAATTATAACTGTCTAAAGTCTTTGTATAATAGCTCTAAACAGCTTTTTGCTGTTTTTGGTACTGGGCCTTTAAGAATAACCCACCGTTCCCACGTGCCTCAATCTCCGCCCTCGGCTGCGTCAGACAGACAGACGCAACAGGAACAGATGTAAAGGAAGCAGATCTCACTACGTTTGTGAGAAATACAACAGTAAGAACTTTACCAATGACTGTTTGATGTGTTTGTTGAGGAGTTGCAACGATGAGTCACAAACAATGTAGTTACAAAGTTCGTTCATGCACGCACGCGCACACACACACACATACACACACACAGACACACAGACACAGAGACAGACAGACCGCGCGTTGAGCTTTGCACTGCTTTTGCAAGCAAATGTGACAGGATACAGGTTAATATCCACTGCTGTAAGGATATCTGTTATGTTAATGTACAAAATAAACCTGATGTAATGTCAACAAGCCGAAATTGAAGCGTCTTTTTTGCTGACACACAGCTGTGGTGATGAAGTAAAGCTGAAGTGAATCGCTGTAATTCATTACAAACATGCGCTGTTTTAAACACGTGTTACACTTGTGAAACTCACTCTTGATCACATTTGATGATTGATTGATGACCTTCGCGAACTGAACAGATCTTGTATTCCTGGTTGCTTTGCGCACGTCCTGTCTTGTTGATATGATTATACGCATTACTACGGAGACATGTTAATACGCAGCTGTCAATCAATTCGGTGGGCGGGGGGACCGCACTCCTACATAAAGTTGCGGTCGGCCTCAAAACCGCTCCAATTGGTCCACCGTTTTTATGCTGTTAAATTGAAAAAAAGGACTGGGTGTGTTTATATCACCCCAAAATGACCGTCTATACACTATACCTACACATATGACTGTCCAAACAGCTTAAAAAGTAGATTTTTTGAAATAGGTGCCCTTCAAAGGGACTTTGGTATACTTTATATATGTTCCATAATTTATAACCCTATTATTTATCATTGCAACATATTTGTTATTGTAACCAGAGAGTATTTTCATTATTATATGAAAATTTTGCAGGAAACCCTACAAACTCTGTAATCTCTAATTTAAATAATAATAAGAAATAGCGATTAAATTATTTGTTACAAACTGCCATCAAATTTTGAATTAAAAACATTAAAATAGACACGTAATTGCATTTAAAATATATAAAATAACAGCAAATATGCTCTTTAATTTATACTCATTTGATTTTGAACATTTCCTGAGAGTGAGGCCTGAATAACAAATACATTCTGAACATCCCTGACGCACTTGACTAGACATCTTCACAATTATCTTCACAAAAATAACCAAAATCTGCAAAACAACCTACTCCTTGCTGTTATTGCCATGGAAACACGATGTCTACTACATCACAAGCATATCATAAAGCTCATTTGCACCTTCAAAAACAGGACATTGCTTC
Organism: Danio albolineatus; assembly: GCA_903798035.1. Lineage (NCBI taxonomy): Eukaryota > Metazoa > Chordata > Actinopteri > Cypriniformes > Danionidae > Danio > Danio albolineatus. The sequence goes on along the minus strand of CAIGQQ010015131.1, from coordinate 9,504,710 downwards.
TGCTCATTTTAGCAGCAGTTTTTAAGGCGGCTTGTTAACAGAGGGGGGGCCTGACCTGTTTAGAATTAAGTCCATGTATAATCCTGGAGCTTGGGTGGAAGTTGCTGGGTTTGGTCACCATTAAAGGTCTAATCAGAGCCAGACACCTGCCAGCATCACATGACTGCTCTGGGTGGGCTACTACTAAGCATCAGGGGGTAAAGGCGGGATGTCCTTCCCCCTTCCCAAATCTCCATCACCCCTCCATGCAGTCGCAGTAAATCCTATTAGCCTTGTTCATCTGTGGCCCACATAACTAAAACTCCAAAGCATTCGGAGCGCGTGTTTCTCTCTGATCGTCTATATCTTTTGATTATTCTATTTAAGATTCATAAATCACATCTTTTCTGCTTGCTATTAAGAGGCACTTTGCATTTGACTTTAATTGATCTCATGAAGTTTAATGATTAATTTAAGTCTGAGCATTTCAGCACTTTGAAGGAGACGCTGAAGGGGCATTTGCTGTGTGATTTATTAGAAGAAAATCTGCAAAGAAAGTTTCGTAAGTGATCTGAACTCTCCTTCAGAGCATAAAATCCCCTTTAGAGGGGTTTGAAAATCTTAAATTAGGTAAGAGAGCAGGAGAATTAAACAGAGCCAATCCTGGGGATCAAGACATGAGAAAACCTTCCGGGTAGATTTTGTCAAAGAGCCTACGCTGAACAAATCTCAAGATTAGAATATCATAGCCAGGTCATTAAAAATGCATTTTCCTAAATGCAAAAGAGCATGCCGAAAATGTTCCAGACGCTGTTTCTTGTGGCTATATTTATTAATTCATTCAATATTAAAGATAGGAAATGATTCATTTGCAGCTTTAATATGGTGCCTCATTTTTGGCCAAGAATGAGTAATGAATATTGTTACATTAGATTAAAAAAAAATCAACAAAACCAAATGTCAAATAACCCACTGAGCCACCGTGCTGCCCATTATTTATTATCGATAATTTTTGAAAAACCAACTGCTGTCTAACTGATTTTCAGCAGATGTATGACATCAGATCCGACTCTGAACATATTGCATTAAAATTTCACAAACACAAAACAAAATACAGTATGTAACCAAGCAAATGTCTTTTGTGAAATCTTGGGTTGCTTTTTTGGGTCAACTTTATTTCACTAACCATAAGGTGAGATTAAGAGTTAGATTTCAGATATGCAATGATAACGGGTACATGGGTGCTTTCACACCTGTAGAGCAATTGCTTTGTTTCGAAACAGTTATTAAAATTGTTCCAATGTTTATTTTTGTTCTTGGTGCAGTTCGCTTTCACACGGCAAACGTCTACAACTACTCCAAACCTAAACCCAAGCATCACAGTTATTAACATCTACACCTACTCAAAACCTAAACCCAAGCATCAGTTATTAGTGTCTACACCTACCCCAACCCTTAACCCAACCATCACAGTCATAAACATCTACACCTTCCCCAACCCTTAACCCAACCATCACAGTTATTAAAGTCTACACCTACCCCAACCCTTAATCCAACGATCATCATTCTTAACGTCTACACCTACCCCAACCCTTGACCCAACCATCATCGTTATTAACATCTACACCTTCCCCAACCCTAAACCCAACCATCATAGTTATTAACATCTACACCTACCCCAACCCTTGACCCAACCATCATCGTTATTAACATCTACACCTTCCCCAACCCTAAACCCAACCATCATAGTTATTAACATCTACACCTACCCCAACCCCTAACCCAACCATCATTGTCATAAACATCTACACCTTCCCTAAACCTAAACCCAACCATCATATTTATTAACGTCTACACCTACCCCAACCATCATTGTCATAAACATCTACACCTTCCCCAAACCTAAACCCAACCATCAGTCATTAACGTCTACACCTACCCCAACCCTTAACCCAGCCACCATTATTAACATCTACACCTTCCCCAAACCTAAACCCAACCATCATAGTTATTAACGTCTAAACCTACACCAGCCTTAACCCAACCAATATTAACATCTACACCTTCCCCAAAGCTAAACCCAACCATCATACTTATTAACGTCTGCACCTACCCCAACCCTTACTGTATCCCAACCATTATCGTTATTAACGTCTACACCTTTCCCAACCCTAAACCCAACATCATAGTTATTAACATCTACACTTACCCCAACTCTTAACCTAACCATCATCGTTATTAACATCCACACCTTCCCCAAACCTAAACCCAACCATCATAGTTATTCACGTCTACATCTTTCCCAACCCTAAACCCAACCATCATAGTTATTAACATCTACACCTACCCCAACCCTTATTCCAACCATTATCGTTATAACATCTACACCTTTCTCAACCCTAAACCCAACCATCACAGTTATTAACATCTACACCTACCCCAACCCTTATCCCGACCATTATCATTATTAACATCTACACCTTTCCCAACCCTAAACCCAACCATCACAGTTGATATCAGCTACACCTTCCCCAACCCTTAACCCAACCATCATCGTTATTAACGTCTACACCTTCGCCAACTGAACATTACTTTACAGCTGTGAGTTGCAGAGGCTTTCATACGTGATGTGACATTATTTACAACCACAGGAGGTGAAGGCATGCAAAGGAAAGTATGCAAACTGTCATGACAAAGCTGACGAAGTCAGCAAGTTGCATGGTGGAGTTCCTAAATGAATGAATGTATCAAATGCATTGGTTGTGGATAAATTTGGAGAAAACTCATGAAAACATTGTTGAAAATGTTCTCTTTTCCGCCATCTTGACAACAACATCTTACATGTTTCAATGAGATCTTGATAACAAGTGACACCTCTCTAACTTACTACAAGTTGCTGTCTGCAGATGGATACACTTGCCCTTATGGGCCACTTTATAGGTACATCTATTCACTGTTAATGGGGGAAAGTTCACCATTACATAAATTCTGTCATCATGTACTCATGCTTCACTGGTTGAAAATCTGTTTGAGTTTCTTTCTTTCTCAAAAGAAGATACTTTGATATATGGTGGAAACCAGTAGCCATTGACACCCATAATATTAGTTTTTTGTACTATGTCAGTGGCTACTGGTTAACATCTTCTCTCAAAATAGCTTCTTTTGTGTTTCATCAGAAGAAAGAAACTCATGAAAAAAATGAGAAACAAGTCGAGGATGAGTAAAAAAGGAGTCGATTTTAATTTTGAACAATCTCTTTTATCTTAGCAACTCAAAAGGTTTAGACATTGCATCAAGACGATCTGCTGAAATTCATACAGAGGATCAAAATGGGGAAGACAAGATTTAAGTGACTTTGAAATATGGGAACATAACAATATTTGGGCTTTAAAGAGAAGGCCAGCAGGGAATAGTCCGCTGATAGAATGACAAAGGTAACTCAAATAACAATTTGTTTCAGCCAAGGTTTGCAGAAGAACAATTCTGATTGCGCAACACATTCCAGCTAGAAGCAAATGGTCTAAAACTGCAGAAGAGCAAACTAGTACCACTCCTCATTTGGAATAGAAATCAGACCAAACAAAATCAGAAAAACATTTAATTTCGCATTCTAATCATTTAATTATTGCAACTGAATACTTTAAGACTGCCCAGAAATCTGTCAAATATTGCTATTTAAACTGTCTTGTGAAACTGTTTTTAGGGCTGGGCGATATGGCAAAAATGCAGTCTCGATAATTATTTTTCATATAACGATATATATTTCGATATAAGTTGTTAATACTTCCAGCTTTAAAAGGGTATCACAACAATGACTGAAGCCACAAAGATTAGACGCTTCATTAAATAACATTTTAAAGTGTTATTTATTAACAAAAACAGTTTACACATTACTCTGACTTTTTTGGGGAGATTCCGATTTTATATTTTATATTTATATATTTTATATTTTATAATATACTTATGATATAGAATATAAAATATAATATTCTGAAGAACTGTCATTGACAGCATATACACAGTACACAAACAAAAATACTTATTGCATTTTTTTTAAATAAACAATTACAAAATTATTTTAAAATAAATGTTATTTTACTTAATTAAAATTCTAAAAAAATAGTCATCATTAAAATAAGCAACACTTCAACAGCTAATACTTCTGGCAGGAAAGTAAATCAAGTTTGCAAAACAATACTGGGTGAGGTAGCATATCTCTGATATCAAATCAATTACAGATTCCTGTTGTTGCATATGTCTGCTGTGTGATTGGCTCTTTGCATTGATCAGTATCGAGTAAAAATCATAATCGACATAAATTTTATGGCGATTCGATATGATATCATTTATCGCCTCAGCCATAACTGTATTCATATCGCAATATTTGTTACAGAAAAAAAAATGTTGCAATATCAGATTTTTCCAATATCATGCAGTTCGGGTATTCGGGTATACAGTAATTGAATGATCAAATGTAAAACAATACTGCTTAAGTCTTCGTTTTATAAACAATTCAATAAAATTACATATTATTAATTTTACAAAGTGACAAATAAAACATTTTCTTAAGCCAGAATGCTTTTACAACCCTTTATACCGTCACAGGCCTCAAAATTACTTGATCAGTTATAATCTAGACTCAACATTGTGTATACTCGGGACGTGACTGTTGCTGAAACGATATACAGTATTGTGCAGCCCTAGTGGCTTGTGTCACTTTAAAGAGATGGTTAACCCAAAAATGGAAATTCTGTCATCTTTTACTCATCATCCTCTTGTTCCAAATTGTTTGAACTTCTTTCTTCTGATGAACAAAAAGGAAGATTGTTAGAATGAAACAGCCATTGACTTCAATATCACTTTTTTTTCTTATCCTGTGGATGTCAATGCTTTTTCCCAGTATTCTTCAGAATACCTTGTCTTGTGTTCAACAGAAGAAATACATTGAGTGCGAGTAAATGACGAACTGGTGAACTATCAATTTAACATAAAATATTACTAATTATGTTGCTTAAATATTAAGTGTACTTATGCAGCATCTCTTTCAGCATAAAAGGACCATTTGGTTTACTATTTTGTTATCTAAAGAATTTGTGTTAAAGTGCCCAAATACCTTTGCAACCCCAGTATAAGCGTCACTGCAGTGGGTACATTTTGTTCTGCTGAATTGAACCCTGCATGCTCATTATTACATTATTAAATCCTTGTTTGAAGCCTTGAATAAGCAGAGCCAAATAAAGCAAGGACCTTTGATCAGAAGCAAGCCAAGCAACTCTCCCTGACAGCCTGAAGCCATCAATTGATAAAACCCTTATACTAAAAAGCCAAACAGAAGCTGCAAGGCTGTACAAAAAAAGAGCCAGTCCAGTTCATTCTATTGAGTCTGCTTCTTTACATCTTTGAAAACGCCAAAAAAAAAAGTCTGATTGTGTTCACAGAATCAGGAAACGGAGTCAAAAGCACAGCGCCGGCAGTCGTGGAATTCCAGGAATTCCCCTACACACACTTCACGCTCCGTCAGTCCTCTCCTCCTCCCGCTCCCCCTCCTTTCCGTCTTATCTTCCTCATCCATCCCTAGCTCACTCTCTAATCGCCGTAATGGCTGTATCCGCGGCTGTCCTGTTCCCCCGCTGCCCTTCCTGCCAACGGGGACACGGGAAGGCCTGTTGACGCTATCAGCATTGCTCTTTGGGTAATTTAAGACACCTGCTATGTCAGTGCATAAAGAAATCCAAGTCGGCAGTGCTACTTTGTGCATACTAAACAGTGTGTTCAATATTTTAGAGTATCAAACTCACCTGAGATGCCAGAGTCACAACGCAGTCCCCGACGCCGTCACAAATTAGGTTAAATGGATGGTTAACACAGACATATTAGTTCTGACGGTAGTTATGCCCTTATTTTGTTTCAAATCAAATATTTATAACCTTCTTTCCTCTGTAGAGCACAAAGATGGTTAGCAGAATGTCCAAGCTGTTCTATTTCATACATTAAAAGCAGATAGGGACCACAGTATTCGGGCACCCTAAAAGCTTTTAAAAGTAGTGACTTGTAAGTAATTTTACTTAAATGCTACACATAAAACCTTTTGAAGATGTGCGAATATTTTGTCTAACACCTCTCCTTGTGTACCAAGCAAATCAGAAGTTTAAAATGAAAAGGCTGAGCTGAGAATAAAGAGTGCCACCTGTGTTGTATGGACATTTGTAATGCAACCGTGCTGTCAATAATGTTAATGAAAATTGACTTAGGTGAACATTTTTGTGTTTTTCTTAACACACATACTGTATGTGCAGTTGGGAAAAGTTCACTCTGTCAAGTCACATTTCAGGTTAAATGTTACTTGAAGGTACATTTGCTGGCAGCTAGCTCTCACACGGTCACCCACTGAAGCTAAGCAGGGCTGAGACTCGTCACTACCTGGAAGGGAGACCACATGGGAAAGCTAGGTTGCTGCCGGAAGTAGTGTTAGTGAGACCAGAAGGGGGTGCTTAACCTGCTGTCAGTGTGGGTTCTAATGCCCCAGTATATTGATGGGGACTCTATACTGCTCAGTAAGCAGCACCGTCTTTCAGATGAGCTGTTAAACCGAGGTCCTGACTCTCTGTGGTTGTTAAAAATCACAGGATGTCCTTTGAAAAAGAGTAGGGGTTTAACCCCGGCATCCTGGCCAAATTTGCCCACTGGCCTCTGTTCATCATGGCCTCCTAAGTCAGGCCCCCTATGTCAGCATTGATTTCATCACTGTCTCCTCTTCACCAATCAGCTGGTGGGTGGCGTGTGGTCTTGTGCAGTATGGCTGTCCACACTGGTTATGGATGAGGAGATTCCCCCCAAAAATGTGTGAAGTGCTTTGAGTGTCCAGATGCACGCTGTACTATCATAGGTATTATAATTTAAAATTATTAACTAAATAATCTTTTGTGCTGGGGCAGCACAGTGGCGCTGTTTGTAGCACAATCGCCTTACAGCAAGAAGGTCGCTGGTTCAAGCCCCGGCTGGGTCAGTTGGCATTTCTATGTGAAGTTTGCATGTTCACCCTGTGTTCGCGTGGGTTTCCTCTGGGTGGTTCACTTTCCCCAACAGTTCAAAGACATGCAGTACAGGTGAATGGAATAAGCTAAATTGACCATAGTGTATGTGAGTGTGTGTAAGAGTGTACAGTATGTGTGTTTCCCAGTGATGGGTTGCAGCTGGAAGGGCATCCGCTGCATAAAAAAAACATGTGCTGGATAAGTTGGCAGTTCATTTAGCTTTGGCGAACCCTGATAAATAAAGAGACTAAGCTGAAAAGAAAATGAATGAATGAATGAATGTATCTTTTGTGCCTTATTTTTTACTGTATTATACAAGCATACCAGCCTGGTCTCATGTAAAGTTATCTATTTTTATGTATTGTCATAAATGTATCTAACTTATATACATATATTATATATTATTTAATGTGACAAATTTATTTAAATTAAACAAAAATAGTTTTAGTTATGATTTTTAACTAACTATATTAAAAAGACTGAAGTAATTTCGGCTAAAAGTTTAGCCATTTGAGAAGTAAAATATATCCAGACAGAAAACTGTCATTTAGTTTTTTTATATACTTTGTTCTAATATTTAAAATGGTGTAATAATTTTGAGAAAGGGGCGCCACGGTGGCGCGTGAGTAGCACGTTCGCCTCACAGCAAGAAGGTCGCTGGTTCGATCCCCGGTTGGGGCAGGTCCCGGTTGGGCCAGTTGGCATTTCTGTGTGGAGTTTGCAGGTTCTCCCCGTGGTTGCGTGGGTTTCCTCCGGGTGCTCCGGTTTCCCCCACAGTCCAAAGACATGCGGTACAGGTGAATTGGGTAAACTAAAATTGTCCATAGTGTATGTATGTGTGCGAATGAGAATGTATGGATGTGTTTCCCAGAGATGGGTTGTGGCTGGAAGGGCATCCGCTGCGTAAAACAAATGCCGGATAAGTTGGCGGTTCATTCCGCTGTGGCGACCCCTGATTAATAAAGGGACTAAGCCGAAAAGAAAATGAATGAATGAATTTTGAGAAAATTAATCAGCATGCTCTGGAAACTTTAATTAATATAAATCTTAAAATAATATTTAAAGAAATCAACTCCATATACATGCATATTGTTTAAATAGTTTTTATAGAATTTATAGAATTGAATTCATACAAGAATATATGATTTTTAAAAGAAAGCAATTCTAATTTGAAATGATCAAATGAGATCATACAAATTCGTTTGACTAAGCAGTAAATCAAAAATTGACAAATTGCCGTGAAATTGTGTTGATTCATGCTGCAGTTTTGTCATCTGCATGAGCTTTTTAATGCAGTGTGAATTCTGACTGGCTGTTTGAATGTTTAGTGTTAAGAAAGAAACTGTTCTGAAAGTGAATCAGTTGAAGCTACAGTAGGCTTGTTCGACTTAATGTGACGTTGCAAGAATCGGCTGCCACCTGACAAAAGCAAACCATTCTGGTTAGACAATTTGTCTGACTTTAATCTGATTGCATGTGCTGACAAAAAAGCAAGCAGTTCTGTATTTCCTCTAAATCGGCTGTGTAAAGATGATGACACACTATTCATTTTCTTTTTCGCATAGTCCCTTTATAAATCTAGAGTTGTCACAACAAAATGAACCACCAACTTATCCAGCATACAGTATGTTTCACGCAGCGGATGCCCTTCCAGCTGCAACCCATCACTGGGAAACCACCATACACACTCATATACTATTTTAATTTAGCCTACCCAATTCACTTTTACCACATGTTTTTGGGCTAGAGGGGGAACCGGTGCACCCAGAAGAAACCCATGTGACCATGGGGAGAACATGCAAACTCCACACAGGAATGCCAACTGACCCAGCCAAGGCTTGTACCAGCGACCTTCTTGCTTTAAGGTGATTGTGCTACCCACTGCGCCACCTTGACACCCATGGTTTATTAATTTATTTATTTTATACATATTTACATATTAACTACTCTTTTGAATATGGAATATTTTATTAAACACAAATTAGGTTTTTATTAAAAAACTAATTCTAAATCTGTTCTTATTGTCAAAAACAAATGTTTGGAAAAACGTTTTACATTCAGTAAATAGAATAAAACATGTTGTAAGTTGTTCACGGTATTGTGATTACTGCAATAAATAAATGTTCTTTTTAAATGATTGGGTGAAAAACTAAAGCTATTTTTCCCACTTGAACACCATACATTTTATTTTGAGAAACAGTTTAAATATTCTGGAACAGTAAACATGCCAGGCTAAATAACTCAAATACATTTTGAAGCTGTTTTCATTAGTTCAAAAACACAGATTCCTTCACAATTTAAAACAGCATCTTTGGATAGCTTTTCTGCTGGAGACACTATTGTCACAAAAAAAAAAATCTTACATATACCTTTGTAGAAATTTTTGACAGTTTTAAAACCTTAATTTTTCCAAACTGTGTTATATCTTGAAATAGGTTATCGTCCCATGCCTACTAGCGTGGGTCATCTCGAACAAGCCTGTTGTTTCTCTGCACCATATACATTATAACTGTGATGTAAACTAGGTATCACTTTATTTCGATGGTCCATTGGAATATTAGTAGACTGTCTACTTAATATCTGTTGATACTAACATTCAACAGACACTTAACTGACTATAAGAAACTCTGCAAGTACATGTCAACTTACCCCTAACCCCAACCTAACAGCCTACTTATAATCTAATGAGAATTAGTTGCAATGTAACTTAAATTAACAAACGGACCATCAAAATAAAGTGTGACCGTAAACAATTCTTTTATATTGAATTTAAATCATTTTTGAACTATTCAAATCAGCAAACAACAAAATGGCATAACATTATGGTAAGAATTTGACATTTTAAGGTGAACTATCCCTTTAAAAATCAGAATCAAATGCTTCTTTCTACAGAGATCTTTCCGTCTCACTCTGTTCTGCTGGACTAACCGAAAGTGAACTTATTTCCTATGGGAAGGAGCGCAGTCTGATAGAACCATCAGTGTCTTACAGGAAATGTCTTATCAGACAGTGAGGGACATCTCAACTACCCTTTTATAACCTCATTTACCGAAGCGCACAAAAATTAGAAACTTATTTCTGAAGCCTCTAATGTATTATTCCTAGAAGTGCACGTCACTCTTCAGGGAAAGAGCATTGGTTGTTGCGCTTCCTTTGCGCCTGTGTGTTGGATACTTCCTGTCTACTGGGTTGTGGAAGTACTGAGTTCATACACAACACTTTCTAAGGCTGCACAATATGTTTTAGCATCGAAGTTGCAATGTGCGCATCAACGATATTCCAGTGAGGTTAATGACGGATCAGGCACCACAGTTCAGAACACAGAGATTGGTGAAGTCATTGCAAAGTTTAACCATACTAGAGTTAAAGAAAGTGTATCACTTGCATGTGTCTTTAAAATCTATGACCATTTAACCCTCAAGCTTCCTTTGTATAGCTACCCTTAAAGGGACAGTTCACACAAAACTGATTAAAGGTTCTGTGCATAATGACTCTTCACTTGTTTTAAACCTTTAAGAGTTTCTTTATACTGTTGAACATTCTGACGAATGCTGGAAACCTGTAACCATTGACTTCCACAATAAACATTTTTTACTATGGAAGTTAACGGTAAGGGTGGCACGGTGGCTCAGTGGTTAGCACTGTCGCCTCACAGCAAAAAGGTTACTGGTTCGAGCCCTGGCTGGTTCAGTTGGCGTTTCTGCAAAGACATGCTCTTTAGGTGAATTGAATAAGCTAAATTGGCAAAAGTGTATGTGTGTGAATGCGAGAGTTTATGGGTGATTCCCAGTACTGGATTGTGGTTGGAAGGGCATTCGCTGCCTAAAACCTATGCCGGAATAGTTGGCGGTTCATTCTGCTGTGGCGACCCCTGATAAATAAAGGGACTGAGCCAAAGGAAAATGAATGAATGAAAGTTAATGGTAACAGACTTTCAGTTTTCTTCAGAATATCTTGTTTGGAACCACTTGAACAATAGTGGATTTTTCAGTTTCATTAACAGCTCTGCGGGTACATTTGGGCATTAAAGGTCTCAGGTGTGATCAAACTTTTTTTTAACCACATGTCATATCACTTTCTTATCAAATAAAATCTATAAATTGATTTTTTTTTTCATATTTAGTGTTTTTTTATATATATATACATCTGGATGTACTATATATAGGGAAAAATGCATATTTCATGCTCTATTTAATAGTTATTTTCCATCAGTAAAAAAAATAAATAATAAATCAGTAGGTAAACATCCAAAACCTAAAAAGCTGGTGATTATGGTGAAATCAGGAGGCTTGAGATTCTGTACAAATCTCCATATATTAAAAATAATAATAACAAGTAAATGGTGCATGTTTTATCTGTTGTATTGAATTTTTTGGACAAAAAAAATGCTATTTTTATTTTTATTAGACAAATAAAAAAATACTTGGTAAATTTTGGTATTTTCCATTTACGGCACAAAGCGAATATTAAAGAAAATTAAAATTATTATTAATATTTAAACCACTTAACTTATTTGAAAACTATAGGCAACTCTTAATTAAGATTAAGGAAATCATTTTTGTTTTATTTTTTTTTAATTAAAACTAAATATTTTTTGCCCAAAAAAGTCTTCTAAGAAGCTTGGGGTTAACCATTTCAGGCAAGTTAAAACTCTTGTCACTTGTATTAAATTGTTTATACGATGAAGCCTAAACAATCATTTTACATTTAATTATTTAGTACCTGAAAACTATTAAACTGTTAGAACAGTGAAGCCACAAAGCGTTGCTTATTTCATTTGCATCTTTGCCCTACAGTATTTATGAATGCTTTATTATTCCTTATTAGATTTTATGCTAATTATACACCCTACAAAAATATTCCCAATACATTTAAATATATGAATTGATTTCAGATCTATTCAAGGTTGTGTTTGTATCGCAATTTACTGTATATATCACAGATATTTAGAAATATCGCAATATCTGTTGTTCTTCCACTATTGTGCTGCCACTAACTCTTTCAGTACTATACTAAACTATTTAAACATGACACACACATTCCATACCAAGCTGTACCATTCACTGCTGGGTCATATGGGATTGTAATTGCGACTGGGAAGGATCGAAAGAGGAAGAGAGAAAAGAGAATGGAAACATTGTTGCTTCTTTCTGGACGCTCTCTGATAAGATTGTAAGGCTTCCTGTTTGACCTTGGATTTTTCCCATGATGTTGATTGTTTTTGATTGGAATCGTGTGTTTTTCTTTTCTGTAACTCTATAAGATTGCAGGAAGCCTGGCTGCATGTTGCTATGACGATATTCGCTCCATTGACACATGAGCGATGTTCGGTGTGGGCAGAGGTGACACCGCAGGACAGTTGATACGCTGTTGTTCTGGTCTGGTTACTGTCACTCTGAGATGACCCCGATTCAAAGGGATAATGAAAGATCATCTATAATCACCACCCCCAAAAAAACAAGATTAAAAGGGATTCCTTGTGGGGGGAAAAGCTATTTAAACATACAGTATGTATGTATGTATATTTCCCCAGTACTGGGTTGCAGCTGGACAGGCATCCGCTGTGGCGACCTCTGAAATAGAGACTAAGCTGAAGGAAAATTAATATATAGAGTTGATTTTTTTTAAATATTATTTTAATATATATTATTAGATTTTTTATTTTTTTAATGAAAGTTTCCAATGCATGTTGATTTATTTTCTCAAAATTATAAAAAAAATTAAATATTAGCTCATATAAAAACTAAATGACAGTTTTCTGTCTGAATAATATGTTATTTACTTCTTAAATGGCAAATGTTTAACTTTTAGCAGACATTACTCCAGTTTTTTTTTACTATAGATAGTTAAAATCATAATAGAGTGCCCTAAATGTAATAAAAAAAGACAAATCATGCTAATTACTAGAACTTTAGCTGCATTTCTAAAATACAAAAAAAAACTAATTCAAACTATTAACAAAACCTTCAAAAACGTTTTACTCAGACTAAAATAGCAAAAAATAAAGTAATTTTTTTTGTACTCAAGAAACATTTCATATTTTATTATTTGTGTATATATTATTTCTTTTTATATTCAGATTTGATCAAAATAAGGCTTTCTTGCTGAACAAAAGGTTTAATTTCTTAGAAAATAAAATACAAATATTATGATAGTTAAAAAGAAAAAAGAAGAAGAAGGAACTGCTGATAACTGGAATTTACATGCACAACAGAATGGTTTACAGAGAATGGTCTGAAAAAGAGTTTTTTTGGCATGTCATGGCATGTCATAAAGCATGAATCATCTCAGACTGGTTTCTTGAACATGACAATGAGTTCACTGTACTCAAATGGCCTCCACAGTCACCAGAGCTCAATCCAATAAAGCACCTTTGGGATGTTGTGAAACTGGAGATTCGCATCATGGATGTGCAGCCGACAATTCTGCAGCAACTGCACTCTCAGAAATAAAAGTACATGAGCTGTCACTGGGATGGTACCTTTTCAAAAGGTACACATTTGTACTTAAAGGGTCTATATTGGTACCTCAAAAGTATATATTAGTACCTAAAAATATTAAGAGGAACACTTTTGTACTTATTAGGTACTAATATGTACCCTTAAGGTATTAATATGAGCTTTTTAGGTACAAATGTGTACGTTTTGAAAAGGTACCACCCCAGTGACAGCTCGCGTACCTTTATTTCTGAGAGTGTGTTTAATGCTATTATGTCAATATGAACCAAAATCTCTGAGGAATATTTCCAGTACTTTGTTGAATCTTAAATCTTTTTTTATTTTTTTTATTTTTTATTAAAGGGGAAGACAAAATAAAAATTACTAACAACAGCAAACTCCCTTTCACCCTGCATTACAACCAACAAAATTCAACTATACAAAAAAAAACCCCAAACAAACTAAAAACACGCTGTCTTTTTCCACAGACACAGTAATTGCTAAAGAATGCAACGTTTACAGAAGAACTAGCCCAGATAAGGATGCTGCCCTCCAGCAAGTTAACCAGTGGACGCTAAAAAGGTGATGCCCTTTTGCCCTGAAAGAATCACAGGCCCTCCTTCGCTTTTCAGCAGACACTCACAGCTCAACAGCCCCATCCCAGGTGACCCTTTCCGAACAAGTTGTCAGCTACACATGTCAGTGTCTCGCCACTTGACCCAAGACCCAACTCCCTCCCTCTGAATCCCCATTGGCCAAACCAGCAAGGGAATTGTCCTCTAGAACAAAGCATATAGTTGGGGGTGTTCGGTTAAGGACTTTGACTAACATTCCATTCACAATGCTCTCAGGCGACCAACTTTTAATGACCCTGCACTTCTAAACATTTACCGTTCACCACACACAAAAAAGAACGCTCAGTGCTCACAAATAGAGCATCTTTATGGAGAGGAGCCTTTGCGACGGTCTCAAGCTTTAAGAGAGTTGCCTCATTATTCAGAACTGAATATTAATTACTGAGCCGCAGGGTAAAGGAAACATTCAATCTGTTTTCTAGCCTTTAGATTGTGTTGCTGTAGAACATGGTCAATGGCGAGGTCAGAGGTTGGATTCCCAGGGAAAACACATACAGTTGGTCTACCAAAAAAAGTTTTGAATACCAAAGTCTTTACCAAAAATATTGAATATAATGTTGAATTTTCAGAGTATACTTTTTTTGGGATGCCGGCAGTCGGAAAGAAGAGGATACTTAAATGAGGTCTGCTGCTCAGGAATGGAAATGTAATACTGTTAATTAAAACAATAAATTAAAATAAAAAGTCTGACACATATGAGCCTTCTTTGTGTCAATATCAAATAATAAATGAGCAAAGTTGTTTTTAGAAACACAGAAAACACAAACAGAAAAATATTTTTATATAAAAATTACGAAACTATTAAAATATATATATATAAACATCTTGATGACACATGGGTAAACCCTAGCTGTTTAAAGCCACAAAATATTTTAAATCGAAATGATTTAAAATAAAACATAAGTTAGTAATTTCATGCCATTAAATGAATCTTGTTGGAGCCAGATTTTTATTTATTTATTTTTTTGTCATAAACAATAGTTACACAATGACATTTTAGTGAGCGTTTTCAGTCAATCAATGTAGGTTTTATGAAAATATTTATGTATTAATATATTTCAAATATTTATTTTATTTTTTAGATTGTTAAGCTTCAGATGTTTACCTGACATATCAATAGCCTAAATGGTTGTATGTAGGTGTTTATGTAGTTGTTTATTTACTGCAAACAATACAACTTTGCCATTATGATGACATTTATCTTCAGACTAACACAAACAAAAGAGGTAGAGCGAGTAGAAAATGTTGAAAACAGAATATACTTAATTCTAGTCTAGTTTTTAATAATCTCTGAATTAAAAGCAGGCTGCCATCTTAGTAGTTTTCACGCAAATCAGTTTATGTGCAGGTGTAACCATGCGAGTTATCCACTCAAATATTCCACAGAGAAAGCTGTGTCTTACCTTGTAATAATATGAAGGAAAACGATCAAAAACGCCTGTAGCATAACATGATGTTTATCAGCGTTAATCCTCAGAATCCTGACAACGAAACACAACGGTGTTTCAGGGGTGCTGAATGCCGTTAATCGTCCCCAACTCTCTCTCAGCGGCAGCTCACAATAAACAGGCTGAAAACCCGCGTGTTTGTGACGAGAGAGAGAGAGAGAGAGAGAGAGAGAGAGAGAGAGAGAGAGAGAGAGAGAGAGAGAGAGAGAGAGAGAGAGAGAGAGAGAAAGAGAGAGAGAGAGAGATTCACCGATAAAGAATTAGTTTAGTCGTTATATGACGCGTTTTGGAGATCGATAACTTTTATTCAGTTCCATTAAGAACCATAAGAAATGCTGGCCAAACGGACATGAAACACGCTGTTCCCTGCATTTCTATTCAGCAGCACATCAACACCGCTCTGAGTCTGAATCTACAGCACCATCAGTGCGGTTCGACTCTCAAACCAACGACTCTTTTGAACCGGGTATTTTTAATGTAGCCAATGTATTTGATTCCACTATTTTCTAGTTCGATTCACTAATCTTGTGAGTAAGTCCTTTGTAAATGTCCGTAATCAGTGGCTTATTTATTTAATTTCAATTAGATATTACATTTTAAATATTTAAATAGGCTTGTCTTTTAAATTTTCACACTATGGGCATGTATTGCGTACTTGCAATTCCTTTTTTTGTAAACAACAATAACAAACAGAACAACAATAACAAGTAGGCTAAAATACATTAAGAATAGTTCATGTAAGAACGTTATATCAAAAAGTTATCTAAAAGTAGGCTAATCAAAAATTGCGATGTACTGTAAATTGTATTCGGTAGGCAACAAAGACTAGCTATTTGTAAATAACCATAAACACTTCTTAGTCTGTATGTAAGGCTATATTAGCAAGCACAATCTCAGTTGTGATCACTGACTTTTTCAGATTTCATAGGTTTGACATCATTGCATTGCAAATTTTTTTGCACAAACCAATGGTTTTGCCTCATTTAAACTCATTGTATTGTCAGAAGTCACAGGTAATGTTGTATACGTTTCTTTTATGCAATTTTTCAATTCTCAAAATGCTGTTTGTGATTCGCCACATGATAGGAGTCAAACTTCTCAATATTTCTTAATATTCCACTGAAGAAACAAACATTCATAGATTTAACTACCCCTTTAAAACCTGAAGGCCCAAAATCAGTGCTGACTGGCTGTTCCCATGCCAACATATTTTGAGTTTTATTTAATGAAAAATAAATAAATACATAAATTGTACTACTATAGCCTACTACCTACATATTTTAACAAATATTGTTTGTCTATGATCACAATCCATCCATTCTTTTAATTATACTGTGGTCAATATAGGCAAAAAAAAAAAAAAAAAAAAAAAAAAAAAAACTAAACTGTCTTCGATACCCAAATGTTTCAATGGAGCGCATTTGAAATGTTCTACAAAACTGATCTTTTATGTTGAATGATTGAAACCCATCTCAGATTTCTGAGGTCAGTATATGACAGACACCCAGTCTTCCTCCAAATACCAGAGAATTGCTCATGGGACTGTTAAAGAACCATGAATCGATTCTCTGATTCCCGCACCTATCCATGACTCTGTAGAAATCACATCAGTGAACACAGCAAGAACACCAAACAGCATCTCTCACCGGAGTATGCCGACCGCGCAACCCTAAAAACAATTAAAAACTGAACCATACCAACAATCATTTATAACAGACTTCTAATAGGACATCTAATGTGCTCCAACAGCGAGCTACTAATGCGTAATTAACATTGCCATAACGAAAGCAAAGACAATCCGTGCGGCGGCATGCAGTAAATAACGCGGAGAATAAGGTGTTTTGATTTACCTAACGGGGAATAGTCCGAATCCTCTTGTTTCCAGCAGAACCGGCTCATTAAAGCCGCCGCGTCACCGGTCCATCGCGCACATGCTTCCCGCACGGTATCAGACTGTCACATGAGCGGAGCGGAGCGGTCAGTTAAACCCTCCCCTGCCTCCATCCAGTGAACCTCTGAATCCAGTCCAACACCGCCCCACCTCCCCAAATTCACAGGATAGCCTGTTTAGATCATAGATGAAGGCACCAGGCAGGAAGCAGGTGGATGAGTCAATCAGACGGTTAATGACGGTGCGTGTTGGTCAGACCGGCTCTTTAAGACTGTTTCGTAGACTGTATACGGGCACAGAATAATAATGAGTACATATTGCTGCAACAGCAAGCGAGCATTTAGGGAACTAGGCTGAGACGGTTATTTTGTCTCCAGTGGTTTAACTTGAATTACCCTGCTATATTTAAGATACTGGAGGATGACAGGTTACCCCCGAAAACCACACCAATATGCTCAAACCTGTAGAATTAGAAAAGAAAAGTAAATATATACAGGGAGTGCAGAATTATTAGGCAAGTTGTATTTTTGAGGATTAATTTTATTATTGAACAACAACCATGTTCTCAATGAACCCAAAAAACTATCAAAACTGAATATTTTTGGAAGTAGTTTTAGTTTTAGCTATTTTAGGAGGATATCTGTGTGTGCAGGTGACTATTACTGTGCATAATTATTAGGCAACTTAACAAAAAACAAATATATACCCATTTCAGTTATTTATTTTCACCAGTGAAACCAATATAACATCTCAACATTCACAAATATACATTTCTGACATTCAAAAACAAAACAAAAACAAATCAGTGACCAATATAGCCACCTTTCTTTGCAAGGACACTCAAAAGCCTGCCATCCATGGATTCTCAGTGTTTTGATCTGTTCACCATCAACACTGCCTGCAGCAGCAACCACAGCCTCCCAGACACTGTTCAGAGAGGTGTACTGTTTTCCCTCCTTGTAAATCTCATATTTAATGATGGACCACAGGTTCTCTATGGGGTTCAGATCAGGTGAACAAGGAGGCCATGTCATTAGTTTTTCTTCTTTTAGACCCTTTCTTGCCAGCCACACTGTGGAGGACTTGGATGCTATGATGGAGCATTGTCCTGCATGAAAATCATGTTTTTATTGAAGGATGCAGACTTCTTCCTGTACCACTGCTTGAAGAAGGTGTCTTCCAGAAACTGGCAGTAGGACTGGGAGTTGAGCTTGACTCCATCCTCAACACAAAAAAGGCCCCACAAGCTCATCTTTGATGATACCAGCCCAAACTAGTACTCCACCTCCACCATACTGGCGTCTAAGTCGGATGGAGCACTCTGACCTTTACCGATCCAGCCATGGGCCCATCCATCTGGCCCATCAAGACTCACTCTCATTTCATCAATCCGTAAAACCTTAGAAAAATCAGTCTTGAGATATTTCTTGGCCCAGTCTTGTCGTTTCAGCTTGTGTGTCTTGTTCAGTGGTGGTCGTTTTTCAGCCTTTCTTACCTTGGCCATGTCTCTGAGTATTGCACACCTTGTGCTTTTGGGCACTCCAGTGATGTTGCAGCTCTGAAATTTGGCAAAACTGGTGGCAAGTGGCATCATGGCAGCTGCACGCTTGACTTTTCTCAGTTCATGGACAGTTATTTTGCACCTTGGTTTTTCCACACGCTTCTTGCAACCCTGTTGACTATTTTGAATGAAACGCTTGATCGTTCGATGATCACGCTTCAGAAGTTTGGCAATTTTAAGAGTGCTGCATCCCTCTGCAAGATATCTCACTATTTTTGACTTTTCGGAGCTAGTCATGTCCTTCTTTTGACCCATTTTGCCAAAGGAAAGGAAGTTGCCTAATAATTATACACACCTGATATAGGGTGTTGATGTCATTACACCACACCCCTTCTCATTACAGAGATGCACATCACCTAATATGCTTAATTGGTAGTGGGCTTTCGAGCCTATACAGCTTGGAGTAAGACAACATGCTCATTTGCCCAATAATTCTGCACTCCCTGTACATTTAATTTCATGACTTTGACCAGCCTGGTGAGCAATCTTCATTGATTTTATATTGCAATGCACACAACATAGTTTAAAAGAGGACCTGTGACCAAGAAGCTTGTATTTGTGATGTATAAAGAGCCACAGAATCCAGGGTAATGTCAGCATACAAGAAAAATGTCAAACCACATCAAACATGAGGTACTGTGGACGCAAGAGGAAGCTGTCTGAAAGGGATGTCTGGGTGCTAAATTGGATTGTATTCAAAAAACATAAAACCACAGCTGCCCAACTCACTGCCAGTTAAACATGCACCTCAACTCTCCTGTTTCCACCAAAACTGCTTGTTGGAAGCTCCACAAGGTCAAAACACATGGCCAGGCTGCTAGCCATGCCTTTGGTCACTCATGCCAATGCCAAACTTCGGTTTCTATAGTGCCATACAATTGTGACAAGTCCACCTTTACCTTTACCTCAAATCTGGGAGTTACACTGTGGAGAAGCCCCAAAGTAGCGTACCACCCAGACTGTTGCATACCAGAGTGAAGCAGGGTGGTGGATCAGTGATGGTTTGGGCTGCAATATCACGGCATTCTCTAGGCCCAATACTTGTGCTAGATAGGTGTCTCATTGGCAAGGACTATCGAAATATTCTGGAGGACCATGTGCACCCAAACATTGCTTTCTGAAGGCTGTGCCCTGTATCAGAATGATAATGCTCCAATACACACAGCAAGACTGGTGACAGAGTAGTTTGATGAACATGAAAGTGAAGCTGAACATCTCCAATGGCCTGCACAGTCACCAGAACTTAATATTATTGAGCAATGTTGGGGTGTTTTGAAGAAGCGAGCCAGAAAAAACGTTTTCTTCCACTACTGTTCTGCAAGAAGAATGGCTTTAAAATCTCTCTGGTTACTGTGCAGGACTTGTATCTGTCATTCCAAGATGAAATGATGACTATCCTAATGAATTATTGTGGTCTAAAACCATGTGTATAAGTTTTTTTGTCCAAACAACCCCTGTAAGTATGTACTGCATGTATGTACAGTATGTATGCATGCACTGTCAAGTGTGGTACAACCTGTGCAAAGTGCATTTGTGAAAATCCCTCACTACTAAATATACTACGATATAGTCATCTGTTGGTGATATTATAGCAAATTGGAAGCAATTGGGAACAACAGCAACTCCTGAAGTGGTAGACCACGTAAAAGAAGTGTGGGGTCAGCAAATGCTGAGACACACAATGTGCAGAAGTCACCACATTTCTGCAGAGTCAATATCTACAGACCTCCAAACGTTGCGGCCTTCAGATTAGCTCAAGGACAGTGCATTTTTTTTTTTCAAGTATTTCCTAATTTGGTTTAACAAGGCAAGGATTAAAAAAAAATAATACCCAGTAACTTTACCAATGACCACTTTGAGTATTAACACTCCTTTAACAACAACAGCAATAGACAACTGTCCTGATTTTAGCCGGTAACAAAGGGGACATTCTGTTCCACTTTTGTAATTGCAGTGGCATAGTCCCTATTTATACCTTATGGAAATTTTCAATGACCTGCATCGGTCGCAGTGCTTACAACATGGCCTCTTATTACCACAGAAACATGGCATTGCTATCAGATAGAGGTCGCAGCAGGGTGGCTTATTCTCATTAGCTTGTACTGGTCCCAATATCACTCTTGTAGACAAGCAAGAAACAAAGGGGTTTTATCTACACCAGCAGTCACAGGGAAGGAGCTTGAGCAAAAACATTCGTTTACAGCACATTTAATTACTCATTCAGTTCAAGCCAAAGAAACGAGTGCTAAAATACAAAGACATAAATGGTGATGGCAGATATGTCCTCTTAAGTGAAAAAAAAGCCTTTAGAAAAGCTCCTTTCCCTTCCCCCATAACCATTGCCTCTGTGACAAATGGGGGATCCAACTTGGTAATCCTCTGGCTTTGAGACTGGGGTTTAACCCCCTGGTCTCAGTAGTCGGTTGGTGGCAGGCTTAGCCATGACCAGGCTAAATCATTTACATGCCCATGTAGGCCACCAGACTTCTCCAGCAAATCCAGTTACTGCATAAAGTGAATGTGTGTGACAGGCACCAAGGGATTCCATGCACACTTAAATAAATATCAGTCATTTAAAGAAAGAGAGAGAGGGGAGGGGGGTATAGGGAGTGAATTATAGAGAGTAGTTGGTTTAAATACTTAAAATGAGCTTAACTGAGAGAAACAAAATGGAAAATGATTCTGCAAAAATTGTATGGTTAATAAAAATATATATTATTATTATTTATAATGTCACTACAGAAAGAGAACTGATAGATCAATTTAAGATATCTGGCCAAGTAATAACAATATGTATGTCATAACTCAAACAGCAGCATCAAAATTACATAAAAGTATATACAAAAACTCTGTTCACTTGTTGCCATTAGTAACTGAACGGTTGCTGTGGACACAGAAGATTCTGATGTTTTTTGTAAGGAAGCATTGCACCAGGGGTCAAACAGGAGCTGTAAGCAACACCTTCAGGAAATGTAATTACTTGTTACACTCTCGGGGGATTCGCTGAACGTATAGTGCTAAACTGAATTATGAACCACATTTAAACAAGACTAAATGCAATAGACTCTTCTGACACATCAGAAAGCATTTCCCCAATATAGTTTGCCCTTGGTTAGATAAGGGTCCTAACTGATTAGATAGTTGGTGTATGCATTTGAGGAAAGTTTAAAAATAAACAGGTACAAATGGTATTATTCCAAATAAAATGAATATTAAGTACTCTTCTTGCTGTAAGATGTGAAGAATACTCCCTCTGCAGGGCAGAAAGTGGTAGTACAGTGGAAATTCTGAACGTCTAGAATTCTGGTTTTGATTCTGGTATAATACTACTAAAATAATACTATTTTTCTTTCTTTTTTTCTTTTTTTTTAATCAGGCCAGATCCTGCATGACTTCAGTATTCTTGGACCATGCTTCACATTCTGAATTGTTTCTATTTTTTTATTGACAAAACAGAATTCATGTACAATGTAATTGAATAAAATGACTTAAATATTTAATTTGAGCATGAAGTAGGAGGGTTTCATCTCATACGGCTTTTCTTCAATGTGGACACGTCCCCAGAGGCTTTCCGTTTGCGTGAAGATGTATCTACACCCTTCTCTGGCTCATCAGCAGCTGCTCCAGGAAGATAGTAAGCTTCCATTGAAGGAGATGGTTCCTGGAAAAAAAAATATTCAAATGCATTCAATGAACAAAGCTATTAACTCTTAAAAAAATAAAATAAAACATTTTTTTAGGGCAATGGTACAAGGAATTGCTGTAATGAGATTTCCACATGATTGCCTCTAGTACATTAATATCCAGTGCTGGACTGCACAATTGACCAACATAACACTAAACAAACGTATTGCTCATACTGAACACATATTAATACGAGCAACCAGATGACTCTTCATAAACTTTTTTAATAGTATTTTTAAAGATTAGGGTTCAAATATTACAATAGAATTTAATAAGGGCTGAATTTAATTAAGGTCGTCGATTTAACACATTAACTTAATTAGTTCACGCAGTTATTTGGTGACTAACATGACGCAAGAGAGCAACTTACTGCATGGTGGAGCCTTGATGCAGTTATTGGCCTTGAAAATTCAAGATATTGGGACAAATCTTGCAACGTATTCGTTTTTCCTAATGCTAGTGATAGTACATGCAAGCAACAAGTTCAGCATCAGTTCAGTAAATACAGAGTTAATAGTATGATATATTTTAGACACAGTATTGTCTATTTCTGTTCGGTTTTGCCAATAAAAACATTATCTACAAACCCATATCAGAAGTGAGCTCTGATCATCATACAACAGCTTCCTTTCTCTATAAATTTTTCATTAAAAATATTTGAATGAATAAATGAAAAAAAAAAAAACATTTACAGCCCCTAAGTTGCAGTTTAATTTTTCAACATTAGATAAAAATAATAAGAGAAAATGATACATTTCTAGAGTAAATGCCTATTTGAAATGATATACATGCAACATAAAAGAACATTAAAATATTTAATATTTTGATGCAATTAATTTGTGATTAAATGAATTCTGACATTATTTTATAGAAATATATTTATTTATATGCAGCCTTATAAGTAGGGATGGGTATCGTTAAGGTTTTAACGGTACTACTACTTTTATCAATACCATTTATCGGTTCGGTGTTTATTTATTATGCTTTCTCTGTTTATTGTGCTCCCTGTAGTTGCAAAATGGAGTTTGATAATGAGCTAGATATGCTCAGATTAACCTATTATCTGTTAACCGAAAGGATGCATTTTCCAACCAATCAATGATGTCAGTCATTTTTATTTTATATATATATATATAATTCATAAATAAAAAAATTCATAAATAAATAAAACAGTGCAAATCTGTTAACATTCTCAGTGAAAAGAGGATATGAAAGAATTACTGGTCACAGTTTGACAGATGAGTTGATGTCAAATCAGTGCTGATGGTGATTGCCTGTCTCCTGGATCCGCGTCATAAACACAAAAGCTTTGCACAAAAGATGCCGCAAAAGGAAAACTTTCCGACATGTTCTCTGCTTTAGAAAAAAGCCCGCCACAAGTCGGAGCGTCTGGGTTTTCTTTCAATCAGAGTGAGCACCGCACCACTCATGAACATAACAGATGATTTAGTGTACTAACAACAAACAAACATTTTTCCATTTGGAAAATTAGTTATTAATAGTTCTTATAAAATATCCATTTTAAAATAGCCTCCATAGCCTAATACGAATCAAACTAATCCAATGATTTATAATTCCATAACTCCACACCAAACTAACTCCACACCAAACTGAGGCTTTCATTTTAACAAATTTATTATATGATATAGCTGCCTATAGGCTCCTAAAAAAAAAAAAAAAAAAAAAGTCAACCTATGCGCCTTGATGTTTTTCATAAGGGGCAGTGCACGCGCATGAACTGCAAGTGAGATGGAGTATAGGAAGTATAGCTCTAAGGTAAAATCAGAAGCGGAAGTATAAATCGGAAGTATAGCTCTAAGGTAAAATCAGAAGCTCAAGACATAAACTTTAGAAATAATTACTTGTATGAAAATGTTGACAGAGGTTTGTACGTGATGTAATAATTACAGCGGAGCATTGATTACATGCATATTTTTAATGGAGCGATCGATTTGAGGTTGTCTGCTATTTTTATTTGATGGATGAAAAAAAAAAAACATGACTGGAAAAAACCCAACCTAGTCTTATTCTATTCTGAAAAGGCGGTCAAAAAGGATCTGTCAGTGTTGTCGCTTTGTAATATAAATTTGTAACTTAAGTGTAAATATCTGGGGCAGGTCTGTTTAGTTTATTATTTTTATTTAGTTTACACTTCTATGCTTTTGTAAACACAGCAGGTGCGTGAAGATGTTCTGTTCTTAAAATGTATGCTGTTGTTCGCATGTTAAAATAAATCAGTATTTAAAAATGCAATATTTAATGTGTCAGACACAGAATAGACATGTCGATTTATTTATTATTAATATTAATCTAATATATGTATATGTGTATAT
>CAIGQQ010015131.1:9442985-9479308 GCA_903798035.1 Danio albolineatus | reverse complement strand
TCTCTCACACTGTCCCCGGGCCATCGGGCAGTCCGTATTGTTGAGCCCTGCTGTTTTCAATCTAACCGAATGTGTGTGTTTATTAAACTATTAATATTATATTAATTTAGATAGACCTTATGTGATTGACTGCTAGCATAAGGATATGGGTAAATGTACCGTTAGTAGCTAGGCAGTCTGTCTGACTGCAGTTAAAGCATTTTTGAAAGATGCTTAGCCAGATTACTTGCATTTCCGCTTATACAAGAAAACAAGTTGTTGTGTTTGTTGCAACAAGCATTGTCGGTGTCTACTCAAGAAATACAACCTCTTGACCGTTTGGTTCTCTCCGCCACTCTATTTATTTATTAAGTGCAAGCTCACGAGCTGTGTCTCTGCGAATCAGTGTCGAGCTATGGGTGAGCACTAGCGCGAGCCTCCACTACTCTGAAGGCAATTGAACTTCATGCACTCACCATTGTATTGGGCAGAAACACAAGCATTTCTCATGTGAGCTCGCCAACAGTGCAGACGAATTAGCAAATTAGAAAAGGTTGGCCAGTTAAATTATGCTAATGTAAGTAATGTTTATTCAGCAATAATTCTCCAGCACCGATAGCAGAACCGTTAACGTTAGCACCGATACCAATAAAGTACCAAGTTTCGGTACCCATCCCTACTTATAAGCAAGCACAAAATTATCATGATTTTTCTTTTTTTTTTTTTTTAATCAGAGTGAGAGATTAGGTAAAAATGCTGCATAAGTGTGATTTGCATCTCAAATAGCACCTCTTACCTGCATGAGATAATCAGCAATGTACTCTGGTTTAAGACATTTGACCCCATGAGCTGAAGCCTCACTGATGTCCACTCTGAAATCACCTGGTTTTAATCGACTTAAATCCACAAACAGGTGAGTGGTCTCTTTAAACAGTGAGGGAGCAGGATCTGGCAACACCTGTGTAGCAGGAATAGGTGAAATACAAATAAATAAACAAACAACAAATTAATGATTGAGTAACACCAGCATGCAAGGGCAGTGGAGACCAAACCAATACTCAGAAAAGACCAGGACCTGCTCCACAAAAGCACTTAAAGAGATACAGTGTATCCGGAAAGTATTCATAGTGCTTCACTTTTTCCACATTTATGTTACAGCCTTATTCCAAAATAGATTAAATTCATTTATTTCCTTAAGATTCTACACACAATACCCCATAATGACAATGTGAAAAAAGATTTTTTGAAGTTGTTGCAAATTTACTAAAAATAAAAAAACCTAAAAAATCAAATGTACATTAGTATTCACAGCCTTTGCCTTGAAGCTCTAAATTGAGCTCAGGTACATTCTGTTTCCACTGATCATTCTTGAAGTATTTCAGCAGGTTAATTGGAGTACACCTGTGGTAAATTCAGTTGATTGGACATGATTTGAAATGGCTGTCTGTACAAGGTCCCAGGGTTGAGAGTGCATTTCAAAGCACAAACCAAACATGAAGACAAAGGAACTGTCTGTAGATAGTTTGAGACCTATGGTGTAAAATGGTAAGGTTTATTGAACTTATTCTGCCTCGCCCACTCTTAATACTTTGCTCTTCCGCATTTTGTCATCCAACTTCCGGTATGCTGACACAGTACATCACATGACTGTTTGGGAAAGTCATTACATAGTGTATGGTTTGCCCCATCCATCGTTACTGTTAATGTGGATAGACGATATGAGCCAGAGGTACCTTACGGGGATGTTTTTAATTACACTGTCCTGTCACAAGGAGTAGATGGAACGTTTATGAAGACTTATAAAAGTACCGAGGCCTACCAATATTTACATAGTGGGAAAGTTGGTCGTGCTCTAATACACAGTGAGGGGGGTTTCGTCTATTTAAAAGCAAATGTGCACCCCAGCCAGTCGAGCAGTCCATGCCACTCAGCGTGGGTGCTGCTTAGTAAGCAGGGATCAGTGGAGACTACAGGATGTTCGTGCATCGCTGGTTTAGGAAGGTCCTGCAGCCACGCAGCCTTTATATTATGGAAGGCAAGTAAATATATAAATAAATAGTAATATCTTGTAAGATTTGTGTTATCATAAGTAAGACATAAATGTAAACAGTATGCTAAAGTATTTGTGTAATAATACACAGCTGCTGACTCGGTTACCATCAGCAGACTAAGTATCTGGTCAAATCTCTTAATTTGTGAGGTATTGAGCTTATTCTTTAATGCTGAAGTGTGCTCGTTTTTTTTTTTTTTTTTTAATTATTTATTAACTTCTGATTCAGTCGTCTATGGGAGAAATGACTAGGAATGATAAACGGCAAAAAATGGTCAAACTACTCGCTCTACAAACAAGTGTTTGCATGACTATACCGACAAAATAGAATAATATTAAGAAAACATCAGTTTGCAACATCAAGCAGCAAAACGAGCTGTTTTTAATGTCTAAAAATAAATGAGACCAGAAGTCTCGAGACAAAAAGACTCAGATGGCTGCACCCGCTCATACGCAGAGAATAAGGTCAAATCTAAATAATACATATTAAACCTCTTTAACATTATAAAATGTAGCATTTAACACTGAATAAAGCACACGAGGTGTACCTGAGGTGATCTCTACCATCTCATCCGGTTGTTCAGTTTCAAGAAATAGAAGCCATTTCTAGTATATCAATTCAAGAAGTTGGTTAGAACAAAAACTCATTTTAAAATGTAAAATATTCCTTCTATTGCGTGCCGTTGCTTTTATTTAGAACATGACTTAAATCAGTCATTAGGCTCAATAATCAGGCCCGCTCCTGTTGATGTTGTCAATCTGGCAACCTGCGCTTGCACTTGTTTTGAACCAGGTGTGCAATAACTAGTGATAAAACTTACATACTGCACCTTTAACCCTAAATAAACACACCTGATCAAATTAAATGAGTCTTTTAGACTCGTTTGAAAGCTACAGGTAAGTGTGTTGAAGCAGGGTTGGATCCCTCCAGGAATCTGACACCCCTGCTTAGGTTTATGCTTTTGGTTTTCTGCAATGATATTTGTAGCAAGATACATTAATACAACTGGGGTATTAGCAAATGTTGGCTTTGAGGTTTACAGTTTAGGTTTACAGTCAAATGTTGTAACTATAGCAACTGCTGCCCCTCATTGCCATATGTTGCCAGAAACCAGAGTAAAACACTTAATGACTAGGCCCATATGAAATCTGCACCCACAGAAATCTGCAGAAAACTTCTTTTTGATTTTTAAGTCCATCATTCAATCTATTTATCACCTTAGGTAAATGAGTGTAAATACATATCTATTTAGTTTATGTTGTAATTTCAGTAATATTATTGACTAATGTGCAAATGTTTAAATTATTTATGTACAATAATATGTTCTGAGTGATATGTTCTGTATTTTAGTGGATGTATTATATGAGAAAGTTTACCAAACAAGTGCTTCTAATTGGATTTGTATCGTAAACCTTCAGTAAAATGATTAAACCTTCAATAAAATTCATTTTATTTTTAATTTATGCTTTAAGCATTTAGATCCTGGACCTGTACACAAAATCCACATAAACCCACAGATTCTAGTAAATTCACAGATTGTGTCAGGCCCCAGTAAAGACACTTAGGTAAGGGTGAAAGTTCAGAAGTTTAGCCTGTGGTGCTTTTTCAGGTGCTGGTTGTTGTATTTCCTCATTATGCGGCAACAATCAGCTCTTACAAAGTACCTGTTTTTGTTCGGTGTCTGTGACAAAAATATTCCTATATTACTGACGTGGCATTTTTCTTTGATATTAATTCTTTAATTGATGCTTCTGAAGTAGCAGACGCCATCATCCCACTCATCTGCACTTGGTGGACATTCCGCATAGTTTGGTTGCGCAATTCTGATCGGACAGAATAAAAGTGTGCTCACTCCATTGGCTAGTAAAGGCCCGTGCACAGCTAGACGTTTTTTGCTCGTGTTTTTGATCGATGTTTAACACCTCGTGACTAAATAAAGGGCGCCAATGTGATCGTGCGCATTAAAAAAATAAATAAATAAATCAGATTGGTGCTTTTGTTAACGTGTACGGAGCTGCTGAAGTTACAGTAAACACCCCTTGGAGGCGCTCAAGTGCAAAACTGTCAATGCGAGCGCACATTGAAGAAGATGCCTAGAGGCGATATGAACGTGGAGCTGCTTATTGCACTGGTATCCGAACGAAAAGTGCTGTATGATAAACGAAACATCGACATTTTTTGAATCGTCAGTGACTTCAACAAAGACCATAGAATCACTATTGTAATTCTAAGCTCTTTGACAACAAGCGTGTCAACTTTCTTTCTTCTTCTACTGTGTTTTCAAGTGGGTGTCAGAAGCTTAAAGTTGTGTAGCGCCACCCTGTGCACCGGGGTCTTTCTGTTTTCATTAAGCGCTAGTGAAAATCGATTGGGTTTAAATGCATAAAAACGTCTCGTAAAACGCTGACGATAAACGCAAGCGAAAAGCGTCTTAGTGTGTTTGAGCCTTAAGACTGTCACACACAGCAGCAGTCACGCATTTGCACATTTGTGGGGGAAATTAATAAATCATACATATATTTCATATTGCAGCCTCTTGTGATTAGCTTATCGCAATATTTCAAATAGTAATTGCCATTAGATAGCGATTAATCGCACAAATTACTGAGTAAAACTACGGAGCCTATACACACAGGAGTCCAGAGAAAAATGATTCTAATTTTAGAAGAAAATGTCAAATGACATTCAGAGGTTTTTGCATCTAAATTCTTCATAGGGGATTTCTTGGGATGTTTTGTGAATAGGGCACCAGATGACAAAAGACAACAGACCTTGGCTCCCCCAGACTGCAGCAGTCGTCTGAATCCAGCCTCTCTGGCTTGGTCAATATTCAGCATCACAGTCCAACCGCCAAATGCTCCCTGCACATCATCAACAGAATTAGGCTCTGAACCATGAACTTGGATCATAGGAATCTAGAATCTATGCCAAGCATGTGTATGCGTACCTCCTTGTTGGAGCAGTCATGTAGTGTTTTCCTCCATCGCATGGCGGCCAGTGCCAGTCTCTTCTGCTGAGAGTTGATGGACGGCAAAGCTTCCAGTATAGAGCTGCTGCCCCACTCGTACTGATCCTCCTAACACACAAACAGGACATCAACAGGACTGTGACCGAAAAAAAATGTGAATCGCAAACACAGACACACACCTGTATGAAGTGCCCTTCTGCACGGCAGGCCTCCAGGTACGAACGGTGAAGGATCCACTTCCCCGCTGCCATAGCGGCCAGATACTTCTCATTCCTCAGAGGATGACCCACTATCACATGAGTGCAGCTTGGGTCAAAACTCTGCTTCTCCAGCACAATACCACCTTAACACATAAACGACACATCAATACATTAAAATGACGATAACAATAAATGAAAATTAAATGACCATTCCCACAATTAAAAACAAAATTAATTTAGAACCCCTGCATTCTTTCATTCCATTATGCTCCATTTGTTTTAGTGCAGTCATTATGTAGAAGTTCACAACATGTCTGACTTGAAGCTGGCAAGAGCCTAATAATACAGTGTTTTAATTATAAAACAAATTAAAAGTTTATTTGTAAAGTATGTAGCTTCACAAGTATATAAACATAAAAAGTCAGGTACATCAAGGGTTTCAGCAGGTTTTGTGAGGGCAAATTTAAGACTTTTAAAAGACCTTTCTGAGACCAACTAAGGAAAATGGTAGGGAATAAATAATAGTAAGGTAATCTAATGTAATGTAATCTAACATCTAACGAGAGAGCTGTTATCTATGAAAGAGTTGATTATTAAGCAAAATTTCAAAGTGAAAATACAAACAAAATGATCTGACCTACTTTTAAATTTATTTTACGTAAAAGTACTTCATTTTACATAACTTTTACTTTCTGAATAGACCCACTATACATCTATATTTGAACCAGTTGCTATAAATACAACTCCTCATGTGTGACTCCTGATAAACAAACATTGAATGGTTTCTATTTTGTAGGTTGATATGGCTAGGAACTACAATCTTATTTCATCATAATAAACTTTGCTGCCAGACCGTGGCTGCAGCAGGCAAATGATATTATGCAGCACAGGTGGTCGTGTCAAAAGTTACCTAGCTGGGGATCATTTTTGGCCTTGTGTAATAGCATTGCACCTGCTACAGCGGAAAAAAGTTCCTTGATTATTATGACATAATGAGTATAGCTCCTAGTAACTTTTCATTTTCTGTCAGTCTTAGTACACAATGTAATTACAGAAAAGTCAAGTTTTGTATAGGAAAATTAATGAAACTCTTATGATTTTTGAGCAAGATGCTAATGGTCTAATCCAGTTCGATGATCTATACTAAGCTAAGCTAAAAGTGCTCCCACCATCCATTCAGTTCTGCTGAACGGATTAAAAAAAACTGTTTAACTCTAGGGGACTTTAAAACAACAATAGGCTCATTTTAAAAGTACAGCGTTCCTTTAAAACAGACTGGAAAACACCGAAGGCTCCATTAGTGATCCTTTATAAGGGTTTTAATTCACAGAAAAGCGACTTCAAACTTTTAAAGAACCATGGAAGAAGATGGTGAAGAAGATTTTGTCTTCTCTAAAAAGTGTGCAGTGAACATGTCAACCTGGAAAACCATATAGAGATAGTTAGACATGTATTCATTATGGCAATGTATGTAAACATTTAAAAGCGGTAACATCTATGGAGGAACAACTCTGGTGTGAAAATTGCTTGGATATCAGGGGACAGGAATAATGAGCACCTAAATATATCCTGAATCTCTCAGTAAAGAGAAAACATCCTAGGATGGTATAAGTTAAAACGAGAGCACCTAGAGTTGGAGAGAAAATCTGTATAATAAATGTACCGAACATAGACGCTTCAGATATTTCCTGGGGAGAGACTGCAGAATACTCTGGGGTTTGCTCTGGACGTCTTGGCTTTATTGTAAAAACATGCCAATAAAGTAAATTCTTCTGATATTCATAACCTCTAGACTGAGTTTGATTAATTAATAAAATGGCCGGAAACTACAACAATGGGCAGAAGATATGAAATGTGTAACCTAGCAGAAAAAATGTAAAACAATTTGTTTCTTTGTGCTCTAACCAAGTTCCTCTATGAGATGGCTGTAGTCGATGCGTTCCTGTGGATTCAACGACGAAAGCAGGAATCGTGGAGGATCCTTCTTCAGCTGCTCCTCCTCATCCTCATCTTCAATCTGTTCACAATAGACACTGTTAGATCAGATTTAAACGTAAAATAAGTGCCATCTGTTGATATAGGTGCATGTACCCGTGGAAGAGGAGGGGCTGCAGTCTTAGAGATGGGGAAAGCGATACTCGGTGCTTCAGGTGTTTTAGGGTTGTGTATTGTATCGACTCGAGATGAGGACACCTTTGGCTTTAGCTGTGCATCGATGACTTCAAATGCAGCTGGAAAGGGTCAGAAAAATGTATTACAATA
The DNA here is from genome assembly GCA_903798035.1 of Danio albolineatus. Classification (NCBI taxonomy): domain Eukaryota; kingdom Metazoa; phylum Chordata; class Actinopteri; order Cypriniformes; family Danionidae; genus Danio; species Danio albolineatus. The sequence continues at coordinate 9,471,848 of CAIGQQ010015131.1, read as the reverse complement.
TATACATATACTTAGAATTCGATAAATTTAAAATAGATTAAAATATAAAATAATAAATTGCAATACTGTTTCATTTTTAAGTGTTTCATAATTAGATAATTAATGCTATAAATGTCAAATCTCCATTTGTATTTTGTTAAAAAGTTTACATTTTAAAACTACTCCTTTTATTGTCATAACATCACAAACACATCAACCAAATCCACATTTAACAAATATAAACTTACTGTATAACATTAAATAATAAAGAGTACACTTAACTAAAAAAAAAAAGGCAGACATTTTCTTTAAAATCACATCCTAATATTTTATTTCCTGCATGTTCTAATTGTTGACATTAAATGTTGAAAATTGTTCTTGTTTCTTGACTTTGAGGACACAATGCAAATGTAGATTTATCTACTTTCCAACAATAAAATGTAAATTTTATTTAGATTCAACAAACATTCAAATTGCACACAATCTTCCATAATACCATAAATGTGTCATAGTTCGTCATAATCCCAGTTTAACGATTTACTATTTTGTTCTGTTTGTCCTATTGTGTTCTCTCGTACTGCAATACACCAAAATGAATGAAAACTATTTATCATAGTTAAAAAAGCACATTATTATCATGCTAAAATCTACTTATTTGATAATAACATGAAAAACATGACCTTCAAATTAAAATAAATATAAATACAAATGCTATATCTCCCAATCTTGCCAAAAAAAAAAGAAAGAGAGCAGTTACTGGTTCAAAAGTAAGTCTATGGACTAAACTAACTGATTGCACACGAGTGCTTCTCTTAAACTCGGGTCAGTTTGGTGCAAATGAAAAGCACCCTTTAGTTTTACTTAGAGCATAATCATTTTACAATTTACAACATGTTATTATTTAAGAGAAAAGTTGACTCAAAAATAACAATTTTGCCATCATTCACTTGTTAACACAAAGGAAGATATTTGAAAGAACATCAGAAACCAAGCAGATCTTTACTGGTGTAGTTGTAAAAATAAAAACTATAAGAGTAAATGGTTGGCCAGATTTGTTTGGTTACTGGCATTCTTCCAAATGACTCAAATAGACCAAGATTTCTGTTTACTACACTTAAAAGTCCAGTGAATTTAAAATTATGTTTTTTTAAATGTAAGCAACAGTATGTTAGTCTTAAAGATAACTATAAGCTAGTGTGCTCCAACAGTGACAAAATTCACGTTTAGAAAACATAAAACTAATATAAACATCTAAAGCTTGAGTTTGCCTAAACGTGACACTCTGAATGTGTTTATACTTGTATGTTTATTGTTTATGAATTACTCTGAGTGAGTGGGATGGTTTGTGGTTCGGGGTCCCTATGGTAACGATAAACCACTGGACAGTCATTACAAGAGCAGCTCGACTGTGAACAGCAAAGCAACTCTGACCGTCTGATTATTTCTATCATTTAGATATTTAAACCGCAGCACAGCCAGCTGTATGCCAGACGTGAAACATAAAAAGTTTAACACTTTTTTTTGTCACGTCACATCATACTTCAGTTTTCCATCACATCTTGACCAATCAAATGTTCAAGATGCTTCTCATTGGCTTTTTATTTGATGAAAAAAATAAATAAATAAAAAATCAAACATTGAATAAACGATGTAAATCATTTCCCAAAAGAGGGGAAAAAAATCTTACTATATTACAAAACATAAGTCGCTTCTACAGTAGACAGTGGCTGCATCTCCTCAACAAGAAAAGCAATAACCATTTTTAAAAAATTTTTTTTTTTTTTGTCAAATTAATTGTTTTACCTGAAGAATGTGATCCGATGTCAATCATTTGTTGTTTATCTGGAGGTATTCAATGTCGTGTTTCTTGCAGTTGACAAGAGTTTTACTTACACATAATCTACACTTAACAACAATCCACTTTTCTTCGCTTTGTTGAGTTCAAAAAACCAGATTCATTGCAAAAATGTAAGTCTCCGGCCTGCCATTGTTTCCGTTTATAATGGTCTGGAGTGATGACAGGCGATTCACGAATGAATAGTTTGTTTTAACCGGATCTTCTAAGTGAACCGATCGAACCAGTTCACCAAATTGAACGGAGTCGTCATGAAACGGTTGCATCTTCAGTAGGCTAAGTACTTTATTACTTACTTTTTGACATGCCAGATACACCCCTCTGACTCGAAATAAACCAATGTCCTGAGTTATTCAGTTACTAGAACAGTACACTGACTTATCTGCTGTGAAAAAAAGAGACCTGTTGATGACGAGTGCAAGCCGACTGTCTGTTCCCTCGCAGCATGCTCTCATTGAGTATGTGATTCAACCTTAGGTAATTTTTATTCCACTATATTTTTTAAAAAGCCAATTAAGCAAGGTAAAAAGTACATTTTTCTATAAGTAACTCTAAAATAATGACTTGTTTTTTAAAGGTAATGCGTTACTTTACTCATTACTTTAGAAAATGCGTTACTTATTAATTAGAAAAATTAAACATATTTCATGGCTCAGGGCAAATTTTATTTGGCAGGAGAATTACCAAAATGCCTCTAGGTCACAAAGTTTGCGGACCCCTGAACAGGTCCTAAGTTCAAGTGAAACTTGAAACTAATTCAAATTGGCTTATCATACCCATTTCCACCAGTTCAGAGTCAGTCATGGAGTCTCTGCCATTGGCTGTATGGTCAGAGTGTGGCGGCGGGACGAGCGTCAGAGGTTCAGAATGCTGAGAGGGGCTGCCAGGCCACTGCAGGTTATCAGCCAGTTTAGCTCTCTCTTCTCGTGCTGTGGGGTCATCCCAAACGATCTGCTCACTCTGGGATGGCTCTGTGTTCAGGTCCACAGTCACCTGACGTGACATCCTGCCAAAGACACAATCTTTTAACATTCAATATCTAACGATAACCACAGGGTATCTGCAGGTTTGACCAAATTTAGGATTTTTAACACATTTCAAGACCATTATGAATGAAATTTCACTGATGAAGGGCTAAACACTAAAGATTTTTGCCAGTGGAAAAGATTTGTAATTGTATTATTGAAATGAATTATTGCTTGTGGGATGGGTGTTGGCCTGATTGGGTAGCTTTATGCCGAGCTCAGACTGCATAATTTTCAATGTAGTCGTGTCACAGATGTTTTCATACTACATGACTATCTGGGGTAGCGTTACATCACTGTTTTGGTTACACTGCAAGATGGATCGACAGGTTTTTTTTTCCAAACTACATCTCACAACCAAACACACAAGAGAAGTAACATGGACACAATGCGAGGTCACGTAGTATATCTTTTGTTACTAACTACATACTGATGAAAAAGCCTTTAGTGGGGTGGAAAATGTGCTTATTTTTTTGCTCATCTGGCTTTGAAGGGAATTAGCAATTTCTCCTCAACTTCTTTTTCGACCCGGTTGTGGTATTGCACGTCAAACAGACACGAGTGGTCCTGCCAAATTGACACTAGTTTTTCCTCCTTTTCTTGGGTCCAAATAATCTGAAAATGAGCGCTTTTAACTTCTCCCCCAACCTCCTGCTGGCCTGCAGATACCCTTACTAGTAGATGCTGCTCTCTCAGTGGCTGTAGGTAATCGCAAAAGTTATTTTAAATCAGAACACATTTCACACAGCAAGATTTGAAATCGGCGACAGGTGCAGATATTTAGCATGCCAAATATCTCAAGGGCGTCGCCAACTCATTGGCGATTTTCTCAGATCGCAACTTTGATAGTTCACACTGTGTGATTGTTACTCGCGTGAATGAGCACCGATTTACCAGTGACTTCAGGCATTTGTCTGTGATTTCTCAAAACCAAGAGAGTCAAAATCAGGGCTAAAGTCATGCAGTCTGAACTCGGCATTACATGGAAAATTATTTAAGCATTTTACAAGACAAAATTTGAGTGAATTTAAGACTTTTTAAAGCCTACAACGTAGTTTTGAAAAATTGAAGACATCTTTAAACCTTGCATCTGATGCACATCAACAGACATCAAAATCCACTGTCTACATTTTCTAGTGAACAACCGAAAAAATGTAATGTATTCTCTCAGGTGGTAAAAGCTTTGAGACACTAAGGAGATCAAACAAGATTATTCTGTGTAGTCTCATTTTTATACCGTAGGGCCTCTAAATTGCGGCTGCGTCTGCTTATTCTTCCTAGGCTGTCTGGGGTGTGGGGCGAGTCCAGCCCCCCTGAGCCTGTTCTGGCCAACCGCGAGGAGCCTCGACGACCGCTGGTCAGTTTAGTGGCTGACATGATCTCCTGAAGCTGCCTTTGAAGACTCTCTCTCATCTCCAATGTTTCTGTGAGATCTGAGGAAGGCACGATATAAGAAAATTAAAAGAAGAGTGAGTTGACTTTAGATCAGTCAGAGAGAGAGAGAGAGATGTATAATATATAAATCAAAGACATGTCTTTAAAGATGACTTGCTTTTCTTTTCTGTGCTGATGGTTTGATCTTTCTCAGGCTCTCCCACACTGACTCGCTTAGGAGTTGGTATGTCTGTGATGTCATCATCAGGGCTAAACTTTAAAAGTAAAAAGATGAATAGATACATGTTACAACCTTTAATAAAAGCTTAATATGCTGGGATTGAAGAGTGTGTTGATGCAGTTATAAATGGTCACCCTGGTGTCCTCATTCTCAGTTAAAGCTCTCAGCCTGGTGCGCGGGGTGGCAGAAGGAGGTGATCTCTGAGTGGAATCTGCCATCTGACTCATGGTGAGGCTCATCTTGGGGTTGAATGTAAAGGGGTAGAGCGACTCCGACACATGCTTCTGCTCATCTGCACACTGAAAAAGAAATAGTCACTGAATGTAATGAATTCCCCAACAATTAAAAATATTTTGATCGCCCATTATTAAACGAGGCAAGTTCATTTATATAGCACATTTCAAACACAATGGTAATTCAAAGTGCTTTACATAAACATGGATAAGAGAAACATAAAATAAAAGTATAAGATATTAAAAAACAAATAATAAAAATGATCAAAAGCAGATTCAAATGTTTTAAAGGAATAAAAAGAAACAAAAGACATAAGTGAAATCTGTCAGACGTAGCACAGTGCCCATTCAGTAAAGACACAACTAAACAAATGTGTTTTAAGTCTTGATTTGAATGTGTTTGTTAAAATCATATTATTATACTTCATATTTTATTCCTCATCATGGTTTGAGATGCCAACTGCACTTAAATTTCTGTCTACATTTAGGCACATATTAATATTTACATACGTTTAAAATGCTTACTTTCATGCACACCAGTCGTATTGTGGTACTTATTGAGAACGTGCTCTTTCTATGGTGTTAATAGCAAATTTAGGGGTTCATTTCTTAGTTTTGCGATTGGATTGTACATGCTATTTTTTTAGATCATTTTCTTTACGTTCAGAATACATTTTGAATATTTGTATGCATGTTCCCTTTATCTAACAATCAAAATGTATTTTTAATAATATAAGAAGGTTGCTGGTTCGAGCCCCAGCTGGATTAGTTGGCATTTCTGTGTGGAGTTTGCATGTTCTTCCCGTGTTCACGTGGGTTTCTTTCGTGTGCTCTGCTTTCCAAAGACAGGTCCAAAAACATGCGCTTTAGGGGAATTGGGTAAGCTAAATTGTCCGTAGAGTATGTGTGTATGTCCTGGTCCTCCAGGTTGGGGGTTGAGCGTTGGGCTAACAACCCACTTCATAAAAAAAAAAATTAGATGTTACACAACACCAACATGGTGTGGCTAAAAATCAACTTCAATTTAAAATGGGCCTTGGAGTAAGAAAGTAACTGAAATTATTTGCATATTTAAAAAATTATAATACACTTTAATATTTTGTAATAATTAGGGCGATGCTTTAAGTTTTTTTTAAAGCACTAAAGAATGATAATGTATATATAATCATTAAGTAACTTCATGTACTTACAGCCTGTAGCCAGTGTTGTGAAACTATATACAGTCCTCTCTCTTTGACAGCTCTGTATTCTTTACTGTTGTCTCCCACTTTACCCTGGTAGATGTAATGAGTGACTGAGTCATCACAAGACCATCTGAAACAGAGAGCTTGAAATTAGACCATCACTTTATCCAAAAACACACAATCTCAGCTGCCAATATACATTTTTGGATAATTTATTTCAGTAACTTATGACTATTTATGATAAGAGCATATTACATAATAGTAACAACAATTTCATACATCAATGAAAGACAATAGAAAATAAAACACTTCAAATATGACATTAAAATCATTAAATATATATTTTTTTACTTTGATATTTGATGAGTAACGTTAAATTCTTTTAACATTTTTTAAGGTTGAGTTTAAAAGTAGTGCTGTCATGATACTAGAATCCAGAACCAATAGGTACAGAAATTTGAATATACTGAATGTAACCACCAAAGCACGAATACTTGAGCGATCTGCTGATAAATTGACTGATCTTCGGGCTTTAAAATGCTCTAGTGTATCTGTGGTTACACCCAGTAAACAGCAGTGAGTTTGCTGAACTGATTACCTTCACTGCCAATTAAAGTCATTTCTGTTGAGCATGCGAACACAATGGAAAATCAGTTGTCTTTAAGAACACACTCAAATGTTAGAGAGAAATGGACGTTTTTAAAATCTCTGTACCAATTGGTGATGAATTCCAGTATCGTGACAACACTAATCCCAAGGAATCTAGGTATAATATATGTTTCTAGTAGTCTTCAAAATGTCACATTCTAACAAAATGTGTTTTATAGTGAGTTAGGCTTCCGATATTAATTGTAGATGCATGTCATTTTTCCATTTAATCACTGACATTCTTACACAGAAATTTGGTGTACCTAAACTCTGCACCGAGAGAGGCGGCCACTGCATTGAGTTCACTCTGTTTCTTGCTTAATTTCTTGCTCACACACACCACCACCCCACTGAGAGGAGCTGCGGCCTTCTGCTCTACCTGTCCAACACAGACACAATTGTAAATATCTGCATCCAGACAGATGTAATGAGTGTATATGTGGGTATGTATGTACCTCAGGTTCGGGCTCTTTCCCCAGTTGTGGACTGGCAGTCATGGCTGCGAGGTTTGTGACGTGACTGCGGTTGCTGTTGGCAACAGCAGCTTTAAGGTTCCTCTCGATGACCTCTGACAGAGGAGTCTCCGCCCCCTGACCTTGCTGGGATTTATTACCAGGAGTCTGTAAATGGTCAAACACATCCTGCAACAAAGATATATGACAATATTATAAAACTTGTACATCAGGTTTATCCGATTCATCTGCACTCCTCTTTGAACTCTACAATAAAACAGACTAGATTAACAATCATTTATGTAAAAAAAAGCATGACTAGCATTGGCTAACCTTCTAGCATGTGGAACGTTTTATAGTTTAAGTATAGAGTTTATTTAAAGGGGACCTATTTTGCGAAAATCTCCATTCATACATGTCATCAGAGAGGGAAAGCCCCGCCCATTAGTGACAATCTCTTGCTCATTAGCATAGACAGCCCTGAGTGAGAAGCAGCTATCTGCAATTGGAGATTTCACACCATACCTGCTGAAGAAAATGTCAGCGACTAAGGCCCCGTTTACACTAATGCGTTTTCGTTTTAAAACGCATAAGTTTTGCTACAGTTACGCCATCCGTCCACACTACGCCGGAGCTTTCGAGCCCCGAAAACGTAGTGTTTTGGAAATGCTGGAGAGGCCGTTTTCATTCTAAAACGCTGCTGCTCCGTCTCAGTGTGGATGTGGGAAACGGAGACATCTGAAAACGGAGGCGTGGCTGCTGGACACAGAAATGGGAGCGTTGTTTGCTCTATTGTCCATTTTAGGCGCTATTGTGCAGTTAAACTCTGCCTTTTTTATTACAACAGCTGCATATATTGCAAGAGGCAAGCTATTTTTCGAGCGCTCGCTAATCGCTCGCGTTTCAAGCGGCGTAAACCCTATTTAAAACACCGGTTTTGGGTTAGCGTTTGTTGACTAACAATAACCAAATGCAGAGCGAGACACATGCTTCCTGTTTATACTTGAACACGCATGCCCAGAGTGCGCGAATGGTCACGTGATATACGTTTTTGGTGGAGTAGTGTGGACGGGGATATGTTCAGAAACGCTGGGTGAAACGCGGATCGTTTTCATGCTAAAACGCCGTTTTAAAACTAAAACGCACTAGTGTAAACAGGGCCTAAGAAGCATTATAAACGTTAAGTTTTACGAGACACTTATTTTGTAGAACACACTTATTTTTTGCTATTATTAAGTATTTTTACAACAAACAAGCAGATGTTTTAATACCTTCATAATGGTGTTTGTGTGTTTACAGTCATGCTTTTAATAACAGAAAAAAAACTCTAAATTTTGCAATCTATCTGTATACTAGCCCTATAACATACTTTCAAATCTCAAACTTGACAACACTCGAATACCCTGTCAGAAAAGTTGAGCAGTTGGGAATTACCTTTGTACAGTGTCTGGTATAATTAATACATTAAAACATTGATAAATTGTGTTACATTGATGAATATGGCCACGGTGTAAATACACAGTACAGTTACAAGCTTATTGCCATATTACATCATTGTGATGACATGATATCATTGCCTTCGGTGATTTAATGAAGATAAACACCAAAAAAATAATGCAACTGTAAAAACTACAGCAGATCTCATATGATTGTTCTCATGTGAAGTAAGAGCTCGCAATGGCATACAATGAGGTGAATGGGAGTTGTAGTAGTGTCCCATTTCTTAGGGGTAAATTTAAAGGTCTTCCTCTTCACACCCTGTTAGAAGGGCCAATGGGAAGGTGTAGGGTAAAAAAAAAAAAAAGGAATTGGGTCTTACTCCCGTTTAAATCTGCCGTTACGCTGACATATAGGCGTTTGCAGCTCCGCCCTCTTTTGAAAAGAGCACAATCTCATTTTAATTTAAAGCAAAAGCCACCTAAAAGGCACAATTTGGATCAAGGCCTAAAAGGGGCAGTTTCAAAGAGTTCTAAAACATTATTTGTGGGATATTTTGAGCTTGAATGTCCCACAAACTCTAGTGACATCAGCCACTTATTTCACATCTTATAAAAAGGGGCATAATAGGTCCCTTTTAAGTTTATAAATACTGACCTGACATTAATTTGGAATGCCGTTTCTGAGAACGTAACTAACTATGAGGACTAGGGCTGTGCAATATGGACAAAATAATCATATTGCGATTTTTTTGAACGAATTTTGCGATTGCGATTTTATTTGCGATTTTGGCATCTGTTTTTACTTTTTCAAACAAGCTACATACATGCATTTTAAATGTATTCAGTGCACAAGAAGTGCAGAACAAAACATTTCACTTTGAAATAACATAGTATTAAGCTTAATAAATAAAACTGTAGTAAAATTTTCTTTAAAACAGACAACATAAAATAAATTAAGATTACCTTCAACTTGAGTTAAAAACATACTATACACAGTAGTACTAACTGCTGGATAAACAAAACTGTAATAAATTGTGTTAAAAACCGACAACTTGAAAAAATAAAGATGAACTAACCTCAATTATAGTCATAACAATAATTAAAAACTAACGTAAATCAAAACCACCCATCCGGTTCTCCCGCTCAACTTCGTCGTATGCGGAGTGAGCTCTGATTGGTTAACATCTTTCTCCCGCTCAGCTTAGCTGTAATGGCCCGGTGTGCTGCGTCAGCTCTGATTGGTTAACATATTAAAATCATGCACACAAGAACGTGAACAAGAATCTAAATAAATTAATAGATTAAATTGCAACCTTACGTCATTTAAAAATTGCATGTGCTTAAATCACGTTTTTTGGTTGCGATTGCAATTAATTGCACAGCCCTAATGAGGACTTTTCATCCTCATGGTTTACGTTTTTAACCCTAAACAAAACATACTTTCTTGCAATTACTTTCCAATTCTAGATCACCTTTGTGTTAAACGATGGTCCGAAGAGTTTGTCTCTGCTTAGGAAGCGAGAGGGAGTATCTAGATGGAGAGATGAGTCTTTCTGCTGGGCTCCTTTGGTCTCCTCCTGTCCTGGGGTGGCCACCTCAGCCTGCTCCTCCTCTCCCTGTTTTAGCTTCCTGACCGCTGAAAGGACAGTGCGGCTCTGAAAGCGAGCCGTGTCCAGAGGGGTGATGGCATCACTATTTTGTGGGCCCAGTAAGGGGAGCTCTGGTGAGCGCTGACGGAGGTGCAGTGGTGGATTTTTCTGAGACGCTCCAACAAAACTGTCTTCTGTTCTCTCTGTAAGAAATTATATTTGTCACTATGTTAATGTTCTATTTAATTCATTAGAGACTAGCAAATTAAAAAATATATAATTTTGATATAATAATTTTACTTCTGTCTAACCTGGAGAAGGTGGCAGGTCAACCAGGTATTGGCCCTCATCCACACGCTTCCCTGTTCTAGCAGATTCTAAAACCCAGCGAATCGTGACTGCAGGCAGACCCCACTTTTGAGCTGCCTGGTACTTTGTGCCCTCAGGTGTCTGGAGAACCAAATGTGTGCTGGCCAGCATTCCCTTCCTCTGATTAGCAGTCCGTACAAAGTAATCCTGGACACTGCAGACAGATGTGCAGGGGAGAGAAGGGAGTATTTAGTTCAGTTTTGGTTAGGAATGCATCAATTCTGGTTAGAATTCTAAATTGTAAAAAATTCAAATGTATTTTAAAAGAAAACAAATGTAATTCTCAAAACTTTTATCAATATAAAATAAACTAAAAATATTATTTTATTATTACAGGGAGTGAGAATTATTAGGAAGTTCTATTTTTGAGGATTAATTTTATTACTGAACAACAACCATGTTCTCAATGAACCCAAAAAACTCATTAATATCAAAGCTGAATATTTTTGGAAGTAGTTTTTAGTTTGTTTTTAGTTTTAGCGATTTTAGGAGGATATCGGTGTGTGCAAGTGACTATTACTGTGCATAATTATTAGGCAACTTAACAAAAAACAAATATATACCCATTTCAATTATTTATTTTCACCAGTGAAACCAATATAACATCTCAACATTCACAAATATACATTTCTGGCATTCAAAAACAAAACAAAAACAAATCAGTGACCAATATAGCCACCTTTCTTTGCAAGGACACTCAAAAGCCTGCCATCCATGGATTCTCAGTGTTTTGATCTGTTGATGGTGCAACATTGCGTGCAGCAGCAACCACAGCCTCCCAGACACTGTTCAGAGAGGTGTACTGTTATCGCTCCTTGTAAATCTCATATTTGATGATGGACCACAGGTTCTCTATGGGGTTCAGTTCAGGTCAACAAGGAGGCCATGTCATTAGTTTTTCTTCTTTTAGACCCTTTCTTGCCAGCCACGCTGTGGAGTACTTGGACGCTATGATGGAGCATTATCCTGCATGAAAATCATGTTTTTCTTGAAAGATGCAGACTTCTTCCTGTACCACTGCTTGAAGGTGTCTTCCAGATACTGGCAGCAGGACTGGGAGTTGAGCTTGACTCCATCCTCAACCCGAAAAGGCCCCACAAGCTCATCTTTGATGATACCAGCCCAAACCAGTACTCCACATCCACCTTGCTGGCGTCTGGGTCGGATGGAGCTCTCTGCCCTTTACCGATCCAGCCATGGGCCCATCCATCTGGCCCATCAAGACTCACTCTCATTTCATCAGTCCATAAAACCTTAGAAAAATCAGTCTTGAGATATTTCTTGGCCCAGTCTTGACGTTTCAGCTTGTGTGTCTTGTTCAGTGGTGGTCGTTTTTCAGCCTTTCTTACCTTGGCCATGTCTCTGAGTATTGCATACCTTGTGCTTTTTTATAAAATTAAACAGAACAAAGTTTTAATTGATAATATTTGATAACGTAGAACAAAAATACTTTTTCTTAATTTATTAATTATGGATGCCGCAATTCTCTGTATAATATTTTGAACCATTCAGTACGAACTCTTAGGTTCAATACGCATTCTCCTGTAAGTGACTATAGTGCCTCCCGATGTTGAATGTGGTTATACTCATGCCAGGTATTATTTGGTATTTTGGTCATTTGTTTCACTAATTTGGCAACCGTCCAACCTCATCAGGGAAACGGCTTAAACTTCCGCTTTGTAAAAAAGCCATTAGTGTTCCATTTGGGACAGCACTACATACATATAATGTACTGTTGAGTGTGTAAGTGCATAAGTACATAGTGCATAAGTGCATAGTGTATAGTGTGTCATTTGGGACGCAGCTTATGTTCACGCGTTGAAACACAGCTCCCCATGAGTAAGTGTCCCATTAGTGAGCATTAAAATAGGACATGCTTTCACGTGAAATTCACGCATGTCAGAGTGTGAGCGCACGTGGGACTCACGTGGAAGATCATAGTACCTCATCTGAACAAAAGTTACGATGCGCAAATTAAGTTAGGACCAATAATTACGTCCATCTGTCGACTTGAGCATTCAATCGGTTATGCCTTGGGGTGTAAACATTCGGGAAATTGTGTTGTCTGTAACTTTTTCATTGTGCAGCATCTGTGTCATAAATAAAAAACATCTTATTCCTACTGCTTGTGTTTTTAATTGGTTAAACAAAATATAATAAAACAACTCTGCATAGCTATAAAGCTCAGTAATGGTTAACCTTTTTAAATGTATACAGTGAAGACTATATTCAGTATGCAGTGTTTTTTAATTATATTTTTCAGTTTATGTAACTGAAAGCTACTGTTAAGTACATGAAAAACCTGAAAAGCACCCTTTTTTTGTTTTATCTTTGATATATTGTATTCATTTTGTATTGTATTTCTCTAGCAGAGGTTTTACCTTTTATTCTTTTTTGACAATGCTTTTTTACCGAACATATCATATGCGGAACCAAACCAAACTGCGAAAATTTAGTATTGTTCAGGGATGGGCGGATCGATCCTGAAGTATCGATATTTTCGATACTGGGAATGTATGAAAAGGATCGACCCTTAAGTATCGATCTTTTCTAGGATTTTGTTCTTAATGAGTGATCAGAGATTTTGAAATATCTAAATAATTATAGCGCTGCATATTATATAAATATTTACTTAAATAGGAACACGAATGGGAACTATAACATTCTTTCATTGTATCTCCGCTGATAGGTCAGTGTTATCTCACGGCACAGTGGTACAGACACCACACACACACACAGCGCGGGTTGAGCGTTAACAAAGTATAATCTGAAGTTATCGTAAAAGTAATTGGCTGAAGGGGAAAAAAAATTACATTCTGTTGTTCCTTCACAAAAACCTGGAAATTGATTAAAATCAGAAAACACAAATAATTTTGCAACTTAAATTTAAGATTCAATCCAAAGTTCTGCTGCTTTGACCTTTAAATAAGGTGAAGAAATTCAGTTGTGCAGTATATTATTTTTCATTATATATGATGCTGTTTAGCCTACTATAGTTCGGTTTAATAAACGTAAAAAAAAACATGTGTTTTATTTATTATTAATAATAATAATAATAATAATAATAATAATAATAATAATAATAATAATAATAAAGTGATAAAAAAAATTTTAAATCACTATAAAATATTTAATTTAAGTATTGATTAGTATTGATTTAAGTATCGATATCCATGATACTTGTCTTGAAATACTCGGTATCGGAAACAAAAATATCGGTATCGCCCATCCCCAGTATTGTTGCACCCCTATTAATTCATTTTAGTTAGTTAAAATTCTTTATTTACTAATACATTATTAAATTTAAAAGTTGTTTCTTTTACTATTTAATGGGCCTAACTTAACAAACGTAACCAAGGTACAGCTCTATGTGAAATACTAACAAAAATAAATATTATTAGTTATTATACATTTATAAACATCATCTAATGGGACCTCATCCGAAACACAGACTACATAACTTAGCACGTCTGTTTTACAATGCTGCTGCTTGTTCGCTTAAAACTTCAAGAACTGGAAACTGCCTGAAATATGAGGACAACAAACAGAAGGTCTCACCTCGCTCCCAGGTGTTTGGCGAGCTGAATGAGCGAGTCTCTCTCAGCTCCAGTAAACTGACTGACAGACAGCACACAGTCTTTAAGGGGAGTGAAGCCTTCTCTCACTGCCACTGGAGTGAACAGAGGATGAGAGGCTAGCGGCAACACGCACTGCTGCTCCACGCACATGGCCTTGAACACACACAATCATGCGTTAGTAGTAATAAACAAGCCTCACAAAAGCATTTCTGTACAAGATTTTTGCAATTATTACATTTTCTTGTAGCGATTAATTGCTGAAGCTTTTATTATTATGATATATGGTATGGTTTTCTCACATTCCGGATACAGAGAAAAATAAATCCGGGCCCACCTATATTTTATATTTCAAGAGCACTAAGTGTGGATTTACAGCTTTGGAAAACCTGTGTTGTATTTGTAATGTGGTTAGCTTTTTAAAGGTACCATGAAGTGTTCATTGTTATTCGATGTTTGTCGCAAACCTGTCAAAATTGGGATGTGAAAATAAGCGTCACATCGCTACATGAACTGACTGTTTTGAGGATTGCATAAAAGAGGCAACGGCGCCAGTAATGGAATGGAACTCCGCCATTTATATTTATTTCAAAGCGTTTTCATGCTTAAATAAAATGAAAGCACAGAACAGATTCACATTTAAAAGCAAGGGGCATCCCCTTGTGGTTCAGCAGTATGGTTTGCATATAGGGAGGATCGGCTCCGTTGTGTCCCTTTATGTATTAATTCTGTTCTTTTTATTTTTGGGAAGTGTTCTGTGTATTTGTTCTCTCTCTGCAGGAAGCAGCTACTTGCTCCTTTGCTTGGTCCTTGCCCCTGCTCCAATTGATGCCACACCCTGCATAGTCAGCTGACTCCTGGCTGCCTATAAATTCTGCATTTATCACTTCTGTTTAGCTGTTTGAGCTTACTTGTGGTTGATAGTGTTGTGTTGATGTTCATAGAAAGAAACTGTGTGTTTGTTAGTGAGATTTCTTGAATTGGAGTTTGTGTATGAATAGGAGGAAAATCTGTTAAAAGTATTTGGTGCATTAGTTACTTGCTTTGTTGCCATTGAAAATCTGAAACTCTGCTGTTTTGTCCTTTTTGGATTTGTTCGCTGATTGTAAATATTTGTACATAGTAAGTAAGGAGCTTGATGCCTTTTTCTTTTGTACCTTCTTTTTAATTATTTTTTTGGACGAGGGAGTTAGGTAAGAAAGTGTATTTTGTTTTATTTGTTTTAGCAAAAAAATTGGGAATTTAGAGGGGATTTGAATTTAGATTGTTTTGATTATTATTTTGGCCTGGTCAGCTCCTGAAGTTAAAAAAAGAGACAAAATTTGTTTGACAGAATCATTGTGAAAATAATAATCGTCATATATTTTCTTAAGCAGTATTGTGTGTGCAATCTTCCCTTTCATGCTGCGTCTTTACCCCTAGATGGGGCGTAACAGGCTCTTTAATGTTTATTGCCACCCTTCATAGAAAGATTAAAAATACGGGAGAAATACAGGAAAATACCCTTTACTCCATGATAGTGGGATAGAATTGTAAAATATAAATCGTTGATCGATTTAGGATGAAGTGACAAGCTGCAAGCTTTAGATGTTGATATCAGTTTAATATTTTCCAATATATACTTTTGTCACTGTTTTGAAGTACACTAGCTGACAGATAACCTTACAACTTTTGCTGATGGTTTAAAATGTCACCGCAGTGGGTGTTAGGGATGGGTGAGGATGTCAGTTTCCAGAAAATAACAGCTGACAAATTAAATTGAAGTTCTCAAACATGATTGGATAGAGGTATGCATTTATTTTGCTCCAATCCAGCACAAAACTGTTCTGCAGTGCCATTAATCACATTAGACTGCTCTGTATTTTGCAAAACCTCCGGTTGTAATTTTAAAAAAATTGCTGAGTTAATTTAATTCTTGCCACTTTTACACTTATTGTATTTTTAATGCTTGCGTACTCTTTCATTATGTCTGTTGCTGTTTTTGCCCCATCAACTTCCATAATAATGAAGTTTATAATATAATAATCATACATTCTTGATTGTTGGTGGTTTTCCCTGTGGAAGAGGAACAATTTGTAATTTGTACTGTTGACAAACGAGTTCTCCAGCCTCCAGCGACTAGACTGCAGCTAGAGCTGCGCATCGATGGATTACTCTTCAGTGTTTGGACTCTAAGTAGTGAATATTAAACAACACTGAACTGAACTGAACTCAGCTATATACTAGCTAATAATTTACTAGCTAATAACTAAACTGACATTTTCAATTTACTATAACCTTCTATGTGAAGCTGCTTTGACACAATCCACATTGTAAAAGCGCTATACAAATAAAGGTGAATTGAATTGAATTGATTATCATTGACATTATTAACCTTTGGGTAGCCCTGTGCAAAGATGTTTCTGGCTGTAATGGAGTTCTATGGAGTAAAACAGCAAATTATAGTGTGCGTGTATAAATAGTTGAAAAAAGCTAAAGGTTCTTATTTTCATTTTCTCAGCATTTTCCAAAATATGTGTCAAAATAAGCTTTGTCCCCAAAAATCATTCCATTTTCTGGAACACAGAGAAAGTTATGGTCAAATTAAGACTCAAAATCACCCCAGAGTGAACGAAAACATCCCCAACAGCACATAAGGGATAAATGGAAAAGGCATTTCATTTTTAATAGCTGTTTTATACATGTGCATGCTTATTAATTTACTTATAAATTAGTTTTGTAGTAACCAATTTTTGCAGACCGTTGACATTTGGACCTTTGAATTGAGAATCAAGAAAATATTTTGTGCATATACATGGTCTGAGTAAATAAACGTTTCCAAATTTTGTCATGCCTACCAGCCAGGTATCTGTGGCAACCTCATCTACCGTTGCCTCCACGTCACAGCCCAACAGCGGCACGATGGCATAATGTGCCACTGCTCTCGATCGACCGACCAAAATCTTCCCAGCGTTTTCCATGACTAGCTCTGACAGCTGCTCTTCAGCCTCAGCTCCAAAACCAACCAAGATGAAGCGCTTCCCTGAAAACAGGCCACCCTCTGAGGCTTCAGCCAAGGTGGAGTCCTTTCCTGCTGCCGGAGGATCTGGAAGTAAAATGCTCTGCCTGCTGCTGGTACCATCAGCGTCCTGAGGCAGCTCCACTACAGGAAAGACAGGCAGAGATGAGCGGACAAGATGGACAGGAGTAGACTGATGAAAGTTTTATTAACTCACCCACAGTCTGGTCATTCCCCCCCATGTACTGGGAGAGCAGGTCTTCCTCTGCTCTGGACTGTCGGGCTGGACTAGGGGCAGGAGGGGGAGCTACAGAGGGTCTGGAGGGACGAGGGGCAGCTTTGTGAAGAGCAGGTATATCAACGGCGGCTGGGGCTGGGGGCAGGAAAGACGGATGGAAGTAGCCATCCTCGGGGAGCAAGGAACCACGGGAAAAACTGTCTAGAAGCCACTGCACGCTCACTATATGAGGTCTGAGGAGGAAAATATGGATGAGAACCAAATTTGATTAGTTTAAACTGCATCTTACTTTGGCCTAGGACACCAATTTGAAGTGTTTTCACACCAGGCTCTTTTGGATTGTGTGTTTTAGAATTTTTCCCCTAGTCATGCATGCACATGACGGTCCCACTAGCACAAAGACAATCAACTTGAGGCTGCCTGAATGAGGTGGACTAAGCTTGACTGAAAACAAACACTGAGGTTGTTAAATTGTGGTAAGAAAGCAATCCAACCCTGTGGACTAGTAACCACTGAGTATCATAATTGATAAAGCAAGATGAAGCATCATTAGATACTGTGGATTAACAGTACTTGATGTTTGCTGCTGTAAAATAAAAAGCACCTATAACTGAAGTGCTATAGAGCTATAGCTATTAAGATAACATCCAAAACATGAAAAGATAGGAAGGGTTCGTTTGAATAACATGTACAATCACATTCAGCAATAAATGATGGCCTGTATTCATAAAACATTGTATTTTACATCTAAGAGTTCCTAAATAGCAATAAAACTTAAGCCTAATGGTTTCTTTGAAAAAGCAATTAAAATCACTTGTGGATTCTTGTTGAACACAGCCACAAATATAGAAAATATAAACATGAAAAGAACACGTTTAGAAAGATGAGGACTCTATGACAAGGTTTTTCTTAGCTGTGGCAAAAAAAATAAAAAGTAGGAAGGGGAGGATGGAAACTTTTGCTAGTACACAAGAGATATACCTGCATAAAGCCTGAAATGTGCACTTTTAAATGAGCCAACTTATTTAGAAAACAAATGTTGTCTAGTTTTGTTATCCATGTGGAAAAATGCAATACAGAATTCTCCGACTGAGCTCAATAGCCCACTGATTAGTTCCTGCCACTTAAACATCCATGACAATAGCCACTTTGTGATGGCTTTTAAGGTGGTTAATAAGTTTTGTTGTGTTACCTTGGGACGTTTGATGCAGACTGAACAGAAAAAGTTTGCACAAAACTCGTACATTATCAACATCACATTCCTCGAAAAAAAAATCTAGATGCAGTCACTTGTGATGCAGCACAATCTGTAAACTCCACCCATTAAAAGAATCGTCATGGTCTTTATTCTGACCATATTTATTTACTGAAGTGGGTCACAAAATATCATTACCATGCTAAAAATATGCATAGGTCTTGCAGCCCTAGCTGATTGAGTTTAGTATAGTTCGTGGTTTGGTCTTATTGGATATGGAGTCACCATTTAGAAGAAAATTTTAGTGCTAAAAGGCTTTGTGAAATACTCTTAGAACAAATGTTTAGGAGTAAAACCTAGGATTTTTTCCCAAATCAGCCTAAGTTAGAAGCTACATTCAGCCTTAAGATGTTTTGTGAATATGCGGCACTGGAGGCTTAAGATTGTAAACAGCAACAGTTTGGTAACACTTTATTTCGATGGTCCATTTGAGTATTAGTAGACTGTCTATTTAATATCTGTTGATACTGACATTCTACAGACATTTAACTGACTATAAGAAACTTTGCAAGTACACGTCAACTTACACTAACCCTAACCTAACAGTCTACTTATAATCTAATGAGAATTAGTTGCAATGTAACTTAAATTCAACAAACGGACCATCAAAATAAAGTGTGACCAACAGTTTTTTTACAGACCTGTGAGTTGCGTTGTCAAGAAAGGCTTTGATTCCCTGGTCTGCTTCTCCCATCACTATGTGTGTGAGTTCTTGGCTGGGCTGGTTGAAACGCAGGCCTCCGGCAGAGTTCACCATTCGCCTCAGTTTCTCCAACTTTTTTCCTGACAGGCCACACAGATACAACTACAGACAGAAAAGATGTGAATTCAGATCAGCACATCATGTGTGTGTAAAAATGCCCATTTTCAGGAGGACGTTTGGTACACTGTACCAAAGGTCAAACAACACACATACATGATGTGATTATATTAGAGTTAATCTTACTTTACAACCATCCAGCAAGTCATCTACTCGACAGACGGTGATGTCAAATGAGTCGACTGGATCTGGCGTCTCTATGTGGCTGATTCCTGCTGTAGTGAGGGCCGTTTCATTGACATTAAGGCTGATGTTGGAGATGTGACTCAATCCCAAAAGCGAGGGACCATCTGCATCGAAACATGACCATTAATGAACCAAATAAATCTACACCTAAAACAATGAAATTAGAATAAGTAATTACTCATTTATTCAGGTGATTTTTTCAAGTTACTTCAGTATTGTCTACATAAGGGGTCCCCCAAATTCAATCCTGGAAGGCTGGTGTCCTGCATAGTTAATCTAATCTTGTAATAAAGCTCCTAGGCTTGCTAGAAATGTCCTGGAAGGTGTGTTGAGGCAAGTTGGAGTTAAATCTGCAAGACATCGGCCCTCTAGGACTGAGTTTGTGCACCCCTGGTCTACGTGGACACTTCTATTTTAAAGCATGAGGTTGTTTATTTTTTAGGCTTCTGAAGTCTCTTATGCACACGAGGCTGTACTTTCTGAAAAACAATTGCAGTAATAATGTAAAAAATACTGTGCGACAAAGTTTCAAATTAAAAGTTTTTATTTCAATACACTCATTTTTAAAATGATTATAGTGAGGGAAAGAAAGATACTTTTATGGTGTTTTTAAGCAGCTTTTGAAACAAAAACCTTTAGTAACATTATTAATATCTTCTTAATATCCTGATTAAGACAAGGATAAAAAAAAAACTGAAAAAAGTAAAGCTTATTGAATCTTATTGAAAAGTAATGCAGAGGTGCAAACAAATGGTGACTCAAGCAAAACCATGAGAACATTTTTTGACTCCTCACCCTCTTTATTCCTGCTGTGCCCTGTAGGAGTGGAGGTGTTTGGTCTGCCAGACTTATCATCAGTTTTTCTCTTATCTCCACGCTCCACAGCATACCTGCTCTCATCCTGACAGAAGCCTTTCTCTATGCTGTCAAACAGCCAGTGCAGGGACACGCAGTACACGTTCCATTTACGGGCAAACTCATATTTCTGACCTGAATAGTGACATACAGCATTGAAATAAAGCACAGAGTAAAACTGTATTCTAAAACAGTGTGATGGAGTCAAGAGAATGTGTTCACCTGTGGGTTCATTGACAATGAGGTGAGTGCACTCGTTCATCTTGAGCTGCCCTGTGTATGTAGCTCCATTCTGATCGCACAATCTCTGAACCTCCTTACGTTCCACAGTAGAGAGGCCCGTCACACACACTGTACAGCCTTTCAGGACTGGACACCGATAATCCTCTGTATTCAGATCTGAGTGATGGAAAACACTAGAGAGAAGAATAATTCAAATAATTAAAAATTCTAAACTTTTAGATTTGTATATGAAATAGCACCTTCTTCACAAATTCAAATGATAGTTTAAATATATTGACCACATGGAAAGGGCTTTTTTTACATTTTAAAGTATATACTTAAAGATGTGCTCATTCATATGCAACACTTCAGCCAAACATTTGACTAAGAATTTTAAAAAGTATTATTATTAAAAATAAAATATTGAACACTTTTCAAAAATTAACGATTACTGGCCTAACATAAAATTTTGCCAAATATAATCTAAATACAATCATATTTGCAAGCATGCAACTTTTTCGCCATGCTTTTATTCACGATTGTACCTGATTGCAGTCATTCAAATGATGAAAAAGTTACTGTTAACGCCATGAAATAAATGGCAAGAACAAAAAATGAAACAAAACAATAGACCTTTAATTTCCACCATGATTAGATATATCGTCATATTGAACAGCCCTAATTCATAGGCACTTTAAACAGCTCATTTGACCATGTTATGAGTTACCTGTCCTGGGACTTTTCCCAGCATGCTTTCACCCAGCTGGGTAACAGGATGGGCTTCCCAAGGCTTGCTGCCACCAGATATTTTTTACTTCCCACTTCACCTGCCACCAAATGAGTAACAGACACGTTGAGATCCCGGTAGACCCGTCCACCCATCAGCTGGATAAGATCCATCACTTCGCTCTACAAGAACAACATAAGAGCTGATTATTTGTCATAACTGCATATGCAGATGTAACATTACAGCTTTACTTCATACATTTCAGGGCTTTTCACACTTGAAAATATAACATGGGTCATTCTAAACCTAGATTTAACAGAATGCTTGGTAAAATCCTAGGTTACCTAGATTAAAAGTACTCGGGTTAATAATTTAATGTTTCTTAGATTTCACACAGTGCAATCCCTGTATTAATATCACCATTTTCATATTTGCGGTATCAGTCTAACAGATAAAAGAAAATGGCAAATGACCTGTTTAGATAAAGATTTTAGGTTTGTGAATTGCTGCATCCAGTATTTTATACTGCTGAATGATATAAAATTTTATCCTAAATGTACTTTACAGACTATAAGTTTGAAAAAAAAAGAATGAACATCTCTTTCCATTGTTATTTGACATTTTTCAGTCAAACACTGAAATTACTGGACTGTTTATATACAGTGCAGAGTGTTTTTATTACTGTCCAAAATACTGTGAATATAAGTCTTTAAGTATTTAGCAATTATATTATAAGATTTAAGTATTGTAAGATTAACACCACACAGTTTTACACTGATTGTTAGGCACAGAAATTCACATTTATCACAGTAACATTTTATAACACCAGGCAATAACACTCCTTCCATTTTAAAAGCGTGAAGCCTTCCTTTATGCAGGCTATATACTGTAAATTGTTTAGAGCCCAGGATTAACTGCAGTGTAAAAAAAAGGCCTAATGTAAGCAAAGGTGGACAGCGCAATCATATAACAGTACTGCTGATAAAAGTTTTCTCCTTACCCGTGCCTCTTTGTCCAGGTTAGTGCAGGAGACAGTGACATCAGCCATGCACATGTTATACACAGGCTGATCTGCTTTAGGCACACATCTCTGTTTCTGCAGACAGAACAGCACCACTAGAGGACTCACAATCCTGCATCCCAGCTGCAAAAAAAAATAAAAATAAAAATCATTATGTAAAAATAAATAAATAAATAAATAAATAAATAAATAAAGGAAAAAAACGATTTATTAATATTATTTACTATATCATTAAAAGGGAGGAGGGGGCATGATTTTTGTCCTTCGAAAATTTGTGGGAATGAAATTTGAGAAATAAAATAAAATGTATTTTTGCAATAAAAATACAGAATTACTGTAAACTCTGATTACATTAAGGAAATATAACAATACATTAGGGCTGCATGATACTGGAAAATATGTGGTATGCAATATTGCTGTTAAATATTGTGATAAAAACATTACTTGCAATATTCTATTTTTATTTATAAATGGAATGATCATACTACAATAAACAGCTAATATGTGCTTTTCTGATTTAAACTAACCCAGTCTTTAAAAACAATTTAAAAAACTGTGTCAATGTGCAAACATTTAGAATTTAAAACAGACTGAAAATCTTCGTAGATAGTCTGACTCTTATTAGCTGCCATAATTTTCATCTCTGCTCTGAGACTTTAGGCTCTCTTTTGGGCTAATCTGGCCAATCACAGAAACACACCTACTGAGAAGGCAGGAATAAAGACAGTAAGGCAACATCCAATTTGATTAACCTATACATGAAAATGTTTGGATCATAAATTGAATGTATTGTATCTGCATATACTACCATCATAAGGATATTTTTAATATATTGTGCAACCCTAAAGTACATACAAATTTAAACTATACATTGTTGCAAAGGTGTTAATGTGAGTGGTGCACTAATCAATAAACACAAATCAATGATAAAACAGTAATATTAAATACACAAATGTGTAAATTGTATTTGTCTAAAACGTCAAGAGGAAGCCAGCTGCCAAACTTTCAGTTTAATTATAATAATAATAATTGTGAAAGAAGACAATTCTTTAATCATTTACTCACCCTTCACTTATTACAAATCTGTTTTGACTTTCTTTCTTTGGCTGGACACAAAATAAGACATTTTGAAGAATGCTGGAAAGATGCAAACACTGAACTCCACTGTTTTTTTCTGCCAATGAATGCCAGTAGCTATGTTTCCACCCAAAATCGCGAATGAACTTTATGCACAAAACTGGATTATCGCATAAAAGACATGCGAATAAAGCAGCGTTTCCATCCAATGAGTCAAAGCAGACAAAATCGTCACTTCCTGATGAACTGGCGCCAAAAATCAACAGTAAAAACGTAATTTGCGGCAGTAGGAGAAGCTGTGTCAATCTTTTTCTTCATGAAATAAATGACTTGTGCCTCAGAAGGCAATCCTGACACGCAGTGGACACGCAGTGGCGTTTGAAGGTTTCAGACGCGGAGCATAGACGCTCTTGATTCTGGAGGTCATTAATAATATAATAACTCAACTACTTAAACGGTGAGGCGTTTTAGAATGACCAAAACAACATTTCAGATGTTTTATGATGTGCTCAGCCTGCTGGTTTGTCCATTTACACACACTTTTATCATCACATTATCGCATAACAAAATCACACA
Source organism: Danio albolineatus (assembly GCA_903798035.1). NCBI lineage: Eukaryota > Metazoa > Chordata > Actinopteri > Cypriniformes > Danionidae > Danio > Danio albolineatus. The sequence goes on along the minus strand of CAIGQQ010015131.1, from coordinate 9,447,910 downwards.
AACTTTTTTTAATGTGCACACAGGAATTTATGCGGTAAAAGTGTTTCCATCACAGTTTATGTGCATCTTTTCTTATCAAATAAAAAGCTTATACTGTTATGCGCATACATTTTTTATGCGCATTTTCAAAATTTATGCGCATCATGGCATTTCCATCAACAGTTTTTTTATGCGCATATCTAAAATGTGAATAAAAATAGCTGGATGGAAACGTAGCTAATGATTACAGGTTTTCAACATTCTTTTGTATATCAACAAAACAACAAACTTGATTTGTACCAAGTCAGGGGTGAGTAAATGAGGCAATGATTTAAATGTTTGGGTGAACTTACTCTTTAAAGTAAATTGCAGACATAACTTGATAAAATTGCATTTGAGCAACACCATGCAAATGACAATTACGTTTTAACCAAAATAGTACAACCCTGTCTACGTTGTTTGCTTTGGCTTGTATTTTACAGTACTGTAAACATACTACTGTAAACATACGTCTCTGTCAATGTTTTCAAACAATTATATTGGTTTTAACAAAGTCAAACAAGTGGAAATTTCAAGTGGAAAAGTCACACAAGTGGAAAGGGAGAGGTGTCACATTTATAACAAAGCTTTTTCTTCATAAATGCAAAACTGTAAAATATAAAAAAAATCAACCATATTTGTTCTATAATGAGACAACTCTTATCCTTTTGATTAGCATCACTTCTTTTTGGTTGTGCAGTTTACAAGAATTTCTTACAAAGTATATCACATTCTGTAAACTCCCAGACTTTTTTGGTCAAATCCATAATGCATGTTTATTTTCTTAATCTAAAACATGTTAACAGATTGATATTTTTATCATCCCATAAATATGTGGTTAATTGTTTTGAAATATAAACATATGTTTCAACATAATTTTAACATATACTTTCTCTGTGGATTTACGCTTGAAGTTTTTACAGCAAATGTCACATCCATAATGCTGGAACTGCTCATTGTGTAATCATATTAAATACATAAATATGTTCTCTATGGATGTAATAGATTAAATTATCCCAATGCACATCAAAAAGCAAGCGAACTCTCACCCTTCTGCAGTGGTCAAAGGCACTACTGGTAAAGTCACTGAACACAAACAGGGATTTGTCATTGTGGTCCAGCACTAGAGCCGCTTCCTCATCCACCATCTGCACATATTTCTCTGACTGCAACTCCACTATCGCCTGAAGACAAGCATGGTTACATGAACAAAACATGTCATGTGAACATTAGTGGCAAAAAGATATCAGAATCATTTACTGAAAAATATGAACGACAATTATACATCACCTTATAGGCCTGGAGAGCCACATCCCTCTTTTGTCCATTGCTTTCAACAAACTTTACAATGTATGCATCCTTGCTGACTTTCGACATGGTGGCATGTAATCTACATCATAAGAAATAAACATAAACAGCTGCTCATTCCATTTTGTTGTTTTATACCGTATCAATGTCATACTGTACACTGTTAATACATCGAATAAAGACCAAATAAATACAAAATTAACTAAAAACTAGCTACTTATTATTTCTGACTGACAACAGTAATGAATTATCCGAGGGACGTTGAACAGAGTCGTAATGTTGTGCAGCTTTCATTGGTGTTTACAAACATTTGTAACAACAAATAAAGACTCACCGCTAACGTTACTGCGCAAGTACGTACAGCGAATAAAACTTAAGACTTTTAAAAGACGTTCTCCTCATTTCAACTTCGTTTTATGATCTTAGTGCATCTACACATGTAGAATGAACATATAATAAAACTACGATAAATCATTAGCGATGCTGTCTGGTTTATTTATGAAATCTAGACGTGTGAAGCTTTATTCCTGCCATTCGCGCCATCAGCTCCGAAAACAACTTCCGCTTAACTTCCCCTCTTTTTCTCTAGTAAAATGGAAGAAAATATTAAATATATGACCGCCACCCACTGGACGGGAGAATGCTAATGTCATGAAAATGAACATGAAATTGAGCTTAAAACATTTGATCATATTACTATTTCAACGTTTTTCCCCCCAAAGAAAAAGAAACAATGAAGAGCTTTTATGTCGCAAATAGTTCATTCAAGCAAGTTCTGAATCGGTTTCATTGATTGAACTGATTCTCTCTGATTCATGTAAATAAAATAGATTTGGTAGATGTAAATTATATTTACGTTGTAAATTGTAATGTATTTTATGTGTCTTGGGATTAACAAACTTTATTAAAATTAATTAACCTTCTAGATTATTTTAATGACTTTTAGTTTACAATAATTAGGCGACATGGTATAGGTGAATTGAATAAACTATTGAATAAAGGTGAATTGAATAAACAAATAATTGAATAAACTGGATGGATGATTCCCATTTCTGGGTTGCAGCTGGAAGGGCATCCGCTGTAAAACATATGCTGAATAAATTGGCGGCTGTGGCGACCCCTGATGAATAAAGAGACTAGGGAAAGGAAATTTAATGAATGAACGATATTATTAATTATTAATAATGCGTTATTTATTATAGCATTCTTTTCTAGCAGTATTATTTTATTATTTTATGACATATATTTTATGAAAATATATTTGTATATCTTTATGAATAAAAAAAACAAAAACAACAACAACAACAACAACAACAAAAACTTTCTTGGTAATCTGCCAAGTGTCATTCTGTCATCATTAACTAAAATTCTGTCATAATTGAATAAAAACTATTTTTGAAGATAAGAACATTGGTAACAAAACAATTGAAACTAATGAATTCCATTTTTTCCCCCTACTAGGATTAGTTGATCACTTTAGGCTTTTCATCAGTGTATGAACCCGACTGTAAAAGGTATGAACTTGCAAAAGAACTGCAAGAAGTTTAATTCACTTACTTATATAGTTACATTTTACATTTATAAATGTAAATAATAAGAAACCTAATTTTAAGGTATTACTGACTGAAATATTACCAGTATCAGAGACTCTTTAACCAAGAAAGTCCCCCACGATATCAATTTGTGAATTCTATTCCAATTATTACATGTACAATTTGTATATTTGTATTTTGTTTATACCTACCCCATATTTTTATCCTCCTAGGGCTTAGTGGCCACATATGTGGACAGCACATTTTAGCTATTATGTCCACAATTGTATACTTTGAATGTTTTATATTTTGTTACAGACATACAGTGTCATCCTGCAACTGTTTGTAGCATATGAAATGTCCCAAACACCATTTTTAACTGTCCAAAATGGGCAAAATGTTTTGTTTTTTTAACTTTCTGATAGTCAAAACATGTTAAACAAATATGTGTGTATGTGTTATTAACCACGAGTCCACATATATGGACATAATTTTTCTGTAAGAGTACATCATATCAAAGGATGGTATCTAGGTTTTACTCCAATTGGGTTCCAATAAGCTCAAATAGCAAAGAGAATTAAAATCGCATGCAAAAAAAAAAAACAGCTTGGACCTTAAGAGGCTATATGTAAAAGGTTTTATGCTGTTCTTTAAATAAAAAAGAACTGCTCGAAGCCTGTGAAGAAGAACTGAAGAACCGACTCGCGGAATTCAAGCTGCAGACTCGGAGCCTGCTGCATCTACAGTCCCGCACCGAGAGTCCCACATTCTCAGACCTCTTGTTTTTCGAGACAGCGCCATCTTTCAAATTGGATCGGATACACGTGAAGAACCGAAACACGGTGAGTATCGTCAATTTTATTCAATGATTTCTTTTTTTAATCAAACTACTTTATAGCTTATCGATAAATCAACATATGAACAGTCTATTTAATATTTGTAATGATAGTTTGTAACAAAATTTGAGCTGATAATTAATGTTTTTTCGCCTTTTTTCCACGAAAATATTTTGATAGCTAACGTTAGCCTTTAACCTTGGACTTTTTGTAGACAAGCCATTGTAAAAAAAATGATTAAACGTAGTTGACATTAAAGTAGACCAATTAAATACATTAAGTGTGTTAATATCAAAGAATGTCATCATTAATTATTTAATCAGATTTACCTTTTTTTTAATTATCGGAACTTTTCTCCTAAAACTATATATTGAATTAATTAATGCCAGAGTAATTATTTTACTTTATATAATTATATAGACTACTTAAATTAGTTCTTAAAACATAAGTATTCAAATGGATCAATATTTATTTTACTGTGTCATGAAGTTGTTGCCAGCCATTTACAACTCATAGGCTACAGTTGCCTAATAATCAAATTTGCTATGCCTTCACTATGTATTAACCAGTCTATGGTATTAACATGTGAGTTAGAATGTGTCATTTGGCCTTTTTTGGGGGGTTTCTTGTTTTAATTTGTTTTGACTAAAATTTGACTGTATGGGCTCTGTGGGGTGGTCTTAAATTTTGAATTTGAGTTTGACTCTCTTTTTTTTGAAGATGGATATAACAATTATATAACAACCATTTAAAGATTAGCATTCCTAAATGACTCACCCAGGGCTGTGTTCATTGTCAACTTCAACATTGTCACTTGATTATCCAATATGCTCTTTAGCTATATTTTTAATGGTGATGCCAATTATTAATTGATGGCTTGTGTATATATAAAACAACACTTTTTGTTTGCCCCGCAGGATGTTCTCAATGGGAAACCATCAAAGTGGTTCCCCCTAAAGCCACGTGTGCCAGTCTTCATGGACAGTGAGCAGCAGTGTGCCATTCTTTTTGAACACCTCAAAGCTCTGCTACACTATTGTCAAAATTCAAATCATTCAGAAAATTGACACAGCAAAGGAACGCCTGCTTATTAGCATAACAAGAAATATGTAAAGTGGTGGAAACCGTTTGGACCAACTGTAATTAGATTTTTCTATTTGGCTCAAGTTCTATTTATTTACATAGACTACACAATTTACTGCTACACAATTGTCAAATTCAACTGAACTTC
>CAIGQQ010015131.1:9386205-9407985 GCA_903798035.1 Danio albolineatus | reverse complement strand
ACTGTCGATGCAGCAGGCTCCGAGTCTGCAGCTTCATACTACTCGAAAATGCAGCTAATCCAGTTGTGCAGGAGGGAACTTTAGTTCCTTGGTGCTTGTTGTTGCACTCCGGGCTCAATATCGAGAGACACCCATCTTCGCCAGCTGATTTGTAACAGTGCAGACGTGTACATGAAGTAATATTTTAAGCTTTTTTTCTGTAACGTCACTGTGCCTTTTCCATTGCATAACACCATCCCGAGTTCAGAAGAATAGTGCGTTTTTACAGAAGAAAATGGCTACCGTTGAAGAACTGAAGCTGCGAATTCGTGAGTTAGAAAATGAACTAATCAAATCCAAACAGAAGCAAAGTGATGCTGAACATAATATCAGACCGAAAATTGATCAAATGAGCGCCGAAGTCGTAGATTCAAATCCATACAGGTGAGCATTTGGGTTCTTATTCATTTCTTTAATCACTAATTTTGTATTTAGCCATATGGAAGTCTTGGTTTGGTGCTAGTGTCATCCTAAACTCATATTTCTAATGTCTTACAGTCGTCTAATGGCACTTAAGAGAATGGGGATAGTGCAAGACTACGAGGTAAACATGCTTATTTGTTATTTTACAAAACTTTACTAGTATTAAAACAAATTGGTCGTGTTCAGATGAGCATTGTCCACCTGCTGTCATTCTCAGAAAATCCGCTCGTTTGCTGTGGCGGTGGTGGGAGTCGGAGGGGTGGGGAGTGTCACTGCAGAAATGCTCACCAGATGTGGCATTGGTAAGGTAATACACCTTTATACTTATTTCTCGACATAAAGCTGGTGCTGGGCGATATGACACAAATCATTGAGGTGAAGTTGGTTTTATATTGACACATTTGTTCATTTTTCATTTGTCACACTGTCCCTATATTGTTTATTAACTACTTTGAATATTTGGTCCAAAATCCCATTTAAGGGACTGTAAACAATGTTGTGCTTTGATAGTCATTGGCTGCTAATATAATTTACCTATTTAGAATTTGCAAAGAATATTTTTTTCTGAAATTATATTAAGAAAAGGTAAAAGTAAGGATGTGCAAATATAAACTAACTTTACCTCAATACAAAATCTCACATCCTGATAATGAGATCCATCCATCCATCCATCCATAGAGAGAGAGAGAGAGATCTAGTACCATTTCTGTAAATTAAGTCTATTTATAGTTAGTCATCAAACATTTATTTATTTAGCAAATGCTTTGTTACTGTACATCTTATTGTTCTCTTTTTGGGCGGTTTGTTCTGCAGCATAATAGATTTACACCAAACATATCATACCACACACTTGAGACAAACGTTAAACAACAATAATAGTACTAAAAAAACCTACCTCTTCCCATTAAACTTTAGCAAATCAATCACACAAGGAACAAATGAAAATTTAAATCTGTTGGTGCTAGCCAAAGGGACCCTATACCAAGATCCTGAGGCAAGTATTTGAAATGAATCAAAAAGAGGATGGGGTACAATATATCTAGATGTAATCTGATGGGCTTTCTTTCATTCCTGGCTTTCGTACAAGTATGATAACCCTGGCACATTCACCCCTGATGCCTTACTGCAGGTATTTAAAACCTTAGACAGAGAGTACTTCTGTTTTACTTTTAAAGAAGCAAACCAGCAAATCAATGAAAAGGTTAAAATGGTTTCTATATAGGCTTTATAAAATGCCACCATCAGAGTCCTATCAATATTAAACTTTGCTAATTTTCGCAAACAATAAAGTCTTTGTTGGCCTGTCCTTTGTAGTCTTTCAGCATTTTCTTTAAAATTTAATTTGTTTAAATTCAAAGCGACTTGCAGTTGAAGAGGCATTCAGTGAAATACAAACAAAGGACTGCTAATTATACAAAGGATCTGTTTGTGCTCAGAGAATTAAGTGCTAAAGTACTTTATGGAGTATTATTAGGGTGATTATTATAGAGAAGAGTGTTTCTACAGGTGGTTTGTCAAGCCCACTCACCTGTGTGAAGCATGCTTCAAAAATGCATAATGTAGTTTTTTTTTCTTGTTTTTTTTTTTGGAGATACAGATGATTGTAAGAATGTGTCTTGTGCAAAACTGGTGCATGTGTCGGTTAAAGTTTCAGAAAAATGAAAGAGTGTGTTTTCTACAGGTTACAGTTTGTCATCTCACCTGTGTGAGGTGCACTCAAAATTACATAATGTTTTGTGGTTGTCATGTAGTGTGTGAGGGGTGGTTGGGGATAGAAGTTTACATATATTAACCACTTGTAAAGTATTATTCATTCATTCATTTTTTTTGTCAGCTTAGTCCCTTTATTAATCTGGGGTCACCACAGCGGAATGAACCGCCAACTTATCCAGCACATGTTTTACGCAGCGGATGCCCTTCCAGCTGCAACCCATCTCTGGGAAACATCCATACACACTCATTCACACACATACACTAAAGACAATTTAGCCTACCCAATTCACCTGTACCGCAGGAAACCCACGCAACCACAGGGAGAACATGCAAACTTCACACAGAAATACCTAATAACCTAGAATCCCTACTGACTCGAACCAGCGACCTTCTCGCTGTGAGGCGAACGTGCTACTCACTACGCCACTGTGGCGGCCTTGTAAAGTATTAATTATTTTTTTAAATGTTCAATGTGTATACTCGTAAATGTACTCATTCATGTGTGATCATATTTATGACTGTATTTAGAACTTAAGGGCAAATGTTAGATTAAAAATGTAGAAATTTTAACTAAATATTAATAAAACAAAAGTTAAAACTAACTATTACTGGCAAAACATTAAAAGAATGTAAAAAAAAGCTAAATATAATGCAAAAATGTAAACATTTGTACTTTCAAGATAGCATCACTGTAATGATGTAATATATTGCAACCATATAAATGATGACAACGTATTACCAGAAACGATGTATTTTGTGACACCACAAAGTAAATGAGCATATTATAAAAAATTACACTATTTGTTTTGTCCATATTTTTTACATTATATCATCAAATTGCATAACTTTGCCTTCTATACTATATATTAAAATAAATGAATGCATGTGATGCATTGTTTGATCAGTCTGTATTTTGCTTCATTTTGTTTCAAGTAAGAAATGGTGCATTCCTCAAGTACTCCTGTAGTATTTGCAGTTGGAGAAGGGAAAGAAAGCCAATAGCAGGACCCCCAGAGACACATGCCTCTGCTCTGCAGTAACCGACTGTCATGCCTCTTTCTGCTGTGTCTGTGTTTTCTTCCTCTGCAGTTGCTGCTGTTTGACTATGATAAGGTGGAGCTGGCCAACATGAACCGCCTCTTCTTCCAGCCACATCAGGCGGGCCTCAGTAAAGTCGAGGCTGCACAGCACACTCTTAGGTAAGGAGGGGGTAAGTTGGTGTATGAAGTCCCAAGACCTCCTTGAGGTGCTAAGGGTGTTCAATGAATTGTTTAGGGATTTAAGCATAAATTGAATATAATGAATGAATGAAAAGTTAAAACAAATAAACAATATTTTTTATGAAGATAAACATTCATATAGAAGTAACAAGCAAATAAATAATAACTGCATTAAAGTAATTATCATAATTAATAATTTAAAATATTATATAAAAAAGCTTAAATAATAAGTGCACAAGTCGTGCAGAGTGTACTGTAAATAAGTAATTAAATATCCAAAGCATAAAACATATTTATCAATATACTGCATCAAAAAGGCATTTTATATACACTCTAGTCAAGAGTCTGGTATAAATGTAAACCTTTTTACACTAACCAAGGCTGGATTTATTGTATTAGAAATACAGTAAACACTGTAATATTGTAAAATAATAATAATAATAATAATAATAATAATAATAATAATAATAATAATACAGATTAAATGAGCAGTTTTCTTTTTGAAGGTTATTTAGTGAATTCTTGTGATAGCAATGCTGAGTTTTCAACAATCCCACAAGGTCCTTTGGAAATTATATGCAATGTTGTTTAATATTTCAGTTTTTATTGAAATCATGACATAGTAGCGTTAAAAGTAAGATGAAAGAAAAAAAAGAAAAGAAATGTATTCAGTAAGGACCCGTAAAATTTGTCAAAATTCCCAGTAAAGACATTTACTGTAAAAAATGCAGGGTTCCACACAATTCATTCATGTTGTCCCAACACAAATCGATTAGGTTAACTTAACACTTTTAACCAATTTATGTAGATTGAACATAAAAAAATTGAGCTGTCCAACTGAAATCTGTAGAAGTATGTTGGTTCAGCTCATTTTAAATAAGTAGATTGAACAAGTAAACATATAGATCTTTTTGAGTGTTCATGGAGTTGCAAAATATTTCTTTTCTGTTGTTTATATGCTGTACATTTGGACATTTTATCTATCAAGGCATACCTTACATTGTGTGTATTTTTTTTTCCATAAAAACGGTTATTAACATTACAATTAGAACACTATCAATAAATCTGCACAAAATCAGCATAATAAAATGATTTCTGAAGGATATCGTAACACTTAAGGAGTATTGAATGCTGAAAGTTTAATAACTTACATTTTAGAACAAATGAAATCAATATTTCTGAATACTAATGCTACATACCTTATTAATAAATGAATTAGCAGAATTAATAAATGGCATTTTGATGTTTATAAAAATACAAAAGTTTAAATAGTAATATTTCAACATATATAAACGTTTAGACAATGTTTTTTATTATTTTTGTGGTGTGTTTTCCTGCACAGGAACATTAATCCAGATGTTGCCTTTGAGACCCACAATTACAATATCACCACAATGGACAACTTCACACATTTCATGGACCGCATTAGGTAATTTTGATCTGATCTGATCTGATCTGATCTGATCTGATCTGATCTGATTGATTGATTGATTGATTGATTGATTAATAGATTGATTGAAACATTCATGAACACAAAGTTTTCTTTCTTGTCTCTTTTTTGGTGTAATGAACGCTCTTGGTTTTGTGTTTTCAGTCACGGCGGACTTGAAGAGGGGAAGCCTGTAGATTTGATTCTCAGTTGTGTTGATAACTTTGAGGCTCGTATGGCCATTAACACAGTGAGTTTGTAAACTATACATTTATATATCAAATAATGTAATCAAATTATTTGTTCATTTTCATGCTTTTATTTATTCATTATTTGAAAAAAAAAATGAATCTGGGTCATTCCATGTTAGAGCAATCAGATTTCAAAAACTTTTTTTCCTCTAAGACAAGGGACAGAATAAAGAGCTACTGAAAAGTACAATAGGGCTACTATACAAAATGCAGTGCTTAGCATAACAGTACAATCCATTTTGAAAATGAATATTTTCACAGTGAATATAAGTAATATACAGTATTTGGGTGCATATGAACAGAGTTATTAAACAGATATTTAATAAATTAAATATTTAACTAATGAGCAGCTTTTAGAAATATAAATACATTTAAATTCATGCGAAATATTGCAAAAATATTGATATTTATCTCTTTTTTTGGTCTTTTTTTAATTTTTGTTTTATTTTATATTATTCCCTAAAATATAAATTTAGGCTTCTAAATTTTGGTACTGTTATTGCAAGATATTTTGTTGGCTTCAGTACTGACTATTCTAAATTATATGCACAAATAAAATATTGTAAATCAGCCTATAGAAAATATTCATTTTAGATTTGTGAGGGGTGTACTCATATGCTGAGCACTGTATACTATTTAATGAAGATGCACACACACACACTTTTTGTTTGATCCAAAGAACAGTGAAACTGGTAAAAAAATAAATAGAAAATTACTATTTAAAATAAATGTTTTCTTTTTTTAATAATTTTTATTCATTTAATTAATTTATTCCTCTGATTTCAAAGCTGATTCGTTTGTAGCATTATTACTCCAGCCACACAGTGCCTCAGAAGTAATTCTAATATTCTATTTTCCTAATATTTGGATCAAATAAATGGAGGCTTTAAAAACTAAACAGTAAAACTACACAATAAGCTTTCATTTGATAAGATTTATCAAGGACCAGCATGCAAAATAAGAAATGTAATACTATGAATTACAGACATGCAGTTGGAATGTTCTTTTTTCCTATTTTAGTCTCTGTTATTTTAAGCATGTTGTCTTTTTTCGGAAGTCATTTCCATTCTAGTGATTATTGCCATTTTAACTAAATTCCACAAAATGTGTGGATTATTACTGTAAGTAAATGTTCATCCATGGCATTAAATATACATTTGATTTTCTTTTTCCTTGTTTTATTTTAACAAACGAATGATTTAAAAAAAAAAGGATCACCGTGGAAATATAAATTGGGATTTATAGTTTAAACATGCTTGTTTTTTTCTCATAGGCATGTAACGAGTTGGGTCAGATCTGGATGGAGTCGGGCGTCAGTGAAAATGCTGTTTCTGGACACATCCAGCTCATCATCCCAGGAGAAACAGCCTGTTTTGCTGTATGACACACACACACACACACACACCTGCAAATCTCATCTCAAGAACCAGCTCATTATTAGTAGTTATCAGTTGTGTGATCCACTTTTCTGTGTGTCAGTGTGCTCCTCCTCTAGTAGTGGCTGCAAATATCGATGAGAAGACGTTGAAGCGGGACGGAGTGTGTGCTGCCAGTCTACCCACCACGATGGGAGTCGTCGCTGGGCTCCTTGTGCAGAATGTCCTCAAGTAAGACCTTACCATTAATATTCTCATTCAGTACAGGCCTAATTCTGATTGTTACCCAGTTAATCCACCTTTTACCTGTTTAAAACTAGGGTTGCACAATAAATAATTTCAGTATCAATATTGTGAGACTAAGCAGTGTTGTTTTACAGAAGATTATTCGATTTCTCTTCCTGTGTGCTGTTAGACTGGATGGTAAAACATAAAGCACGGTTTATTTCATTTGCGTCCTTGTTCTGTTTTCTTTATCTATGCTTCTAAGATGTGTATTATATTTAAGCAGATGTTATTACATAAAAAAATATCCTAAATTATTATAAAAATATGCAATTTGTCCAAATAGAGGCATCTTATAACCTTTTCATATCACAGAAAAACTAAATCTCCCAATATCAGTTTTTCCAGTGTTATCAAGTCTTATTTGGTGTAGAAAGTTCTTAGATTTCTAAATTATCAACATGTCATAAATCAGTTGAAGTTCATGTGAACTGGAAGTTGCTGAGACTTATTTCACTATGTTGATGTATTTCCAACTGAAACAGAATATTCAGTAGGGGGCGGGGCTTTCTCTTCTGCATCATTTCCTCATAGCAATAACAGTAAGAGGAGTGTGGTTAAGAATAATGCAGCTGAAGCTTTCAAACTGTCAGTGTTTCAGCCAGGTTTGCAAACAATATTACATTTACCTCAGGCAAGTTGTTCAGTGTCCACATAATTTTTAGTTTACTAGAAAGAGTATATTTGTAATTATTTAAACTTTGCTTTGAAGATTACCAAAACAAACTGACTGAAGTAATTCTTACCAAATTCTTTGAGGATAAAATAAATAAACTACAATAGTTCTAAATAAATATTTTCAGTAGTTACGTTTTTTTCTTCTCAAAGCCATACCAAAAAACAACTTTTAATAACTTTTAATAATATATATATATATATATATATATATATATATATATATATTTTTTTTTTTTTTTTTTTTTCTGTGTAACCTAAAAATAAATACAGTAGCAGTTGCGTTTAATGTTTGAAATGAAAGAATCTTTGTGTTGTTACTTTTAAAACGTGCTATTAATTTCAACTCTAATATTCCAAATATTCTTGTATAGGGCTGTGTGATGTGGCAACAATCTCATATCATTATATAAATAATATCATATCCTGATAACAATATGTATAACAATCTTGTAGCATGTAAGGCACAATTTATTTTTATTTTATTTATTTATTTATTTTCATTTTAAATTATATGCTCAGAAATATATACAATACTATGCGATTCTATTTCTCACTTTATAACTTCAGGGCAAATGTTTGGTTTAAACTGTAGAAATATAACAATATTGATAAAATATAACATAAAAAGTAAAAATATAGCTGAATAAAATTAGAATTGTAAACATGGTACTTTTAGGTTTATCGCAATGATGTTATTCATGTTTCTGTCTGCATCTCTGTAATGGCATATAATATTGTGCTAATATAAGTTATAAAAAATATTACCCTAGTGTATTTTGTGAGACCTTAAAATAAACAATAGTGCATTATATGAGACGATAGACTTTTTATTTTATCCATACGATATATATCGTCATATTGCACAGCCCTATTCCTGTCTCTATCTGAAAATTCAAATGACATATGCTGTTTTGACACCTAAATGTGTCGTAACAAATCCCGTGTATGTGTGATAAATAGCTGGCAAGTGGCATAATCCCTTCCTCTACTTTACTTATTAAATAATCCAGTTACTTCTCAATTATGTGACATTGGACATCCTGTTTTGTGCATAATCTGTTGTTTAACATAATTGAAATGTATGCCATTTCGGATGCAGAGCTTCAAAAACAAGGTATATAAGAGGAAACCAGTCATTTTTGTATAACGTATAATATACCACAAATCATACCACATGGGCAAGGGCTAGACAGTATCTGCAGACATTGTTTGCAAAATCCATGCATTCGTGCAGAAGGATTTTGAGTATAGTTACTAATACCTTAACACGTGCATGAAAAAAAAAAGTAGATTTATTTAAGGTTTAATATAATTAGAACCATTTGTTTTGTAAAAAAAAATCTCTAATATAATTTATCTATTACAAGATATGAAATATATCTTTACAAATTATATTGCACACAAATCAAACATTTATATAATAATATTACTGAAATTGATATATTAACTGATCAAATATGTATTTACACATTTAGTAAATAAATAGACTTGAAGGGCTACAAAAAATCTGATTACAGTGGGCACAGAATCCAGTCATCAAATCCTAAGTTACTAGATTTATTAATTTATTTGTTTTTAATTGTCTAAAGTAAATACATTTGAAAGTGAATACATTGTTCTATTTAAAAAATTTTTTTTAGAGTTGTGTTTCAATTTTGCTTGATTATATTTACATCTTCCACCGTGTCCTAACAACATGCGATGTGCGATGTTAGGACAGCAACTTGGCTGTCTACATCAATCGCGATGCGACACAACACGACATGACAGAAACATTTAAAAACCAGCCACTGCATCCTCGCCAAAGGCTTATAATCAAATCAATACACATTTAACCTATTAAAATAACCTTTTAACGTTTATTAAAAGTACATGCTGTGTGACTGACGTTGTTGGTTTGCACTGAGTTACTGATTTTCATTTTTAAATCAATTACTTGTTACCAGATTTAATTATCTGTTCCTGCTTTCAGTAATATGGTAACATATGTCATGTGCAATGGTGTTCAAACTCACATTAGTAGCATTTAACTTTGAATAAAGCACATAATCTGTACCCGAGGAGATATTTGTCATTGCAGTTTATGCTGTTGTTTTGCCACAATGTTGCAGAAATAATAAAAAATAAAATATAAAAAATTAAATGGACATTTTTTTTTGCATCGCTTTTCTAAACGGTTTGGACAAAAACTAGTTGTAACATAAAATATGATATCTTTTGCGTTACACAGTAATGTTCATGTTTCAGTTGAGGTGTACTGATTATTGCCATTGATTTGTAAACTACTCGTTAAAGGGATAGTTCACCCAGGAATTTACATTTACAGTCACACTCATACAGTTCTAAACTTTTTTTTCAATTTTTATTTTTTATATGAATTTCTTCTGTTGAACACAAAAGTTATTCTGAAGTAGTTGCAGACATCCATAGTAGAAATAAGAAAATACTATGTAAATCAGTTTCTGTCTGTTTCTCCTTTCTTTTTTCCAACATTCTTCAATTTTTCCTCCTTTGATTTTAACCGAAATGTGGAATAGGTAGAGGCTGAGTAAATGATGACAGAATTTTCATGTCTGTCCCTTTAAATGTTGTAGTTTCGCATAAATGCCAACAGGTGGCTAAGTAAAGCCATTTTTGTCTTAGGTGAGGATAAGTGCTTCAACTAACCAATCAAACCATTAATCCCACACTCATTTTAAGTCCTCAGAGATCCTGGCATGTCGGTACTGTTCTTATGGACTTGTTAAGCATGGTCCAGAATGAGATTGTCTGTGTTTTAGGTATCTGTTAGGCTTCGGGACGGTGAGTTATTACTTGGGATATAATGCCATGCAGGACTTCTTCCCAAGCATGGCAATGAAGGCCAACCCACAGTGTGATGACAGACACTGCAGGCGACAACAGGATGAATACAAGGTGACACTTCTAAAAATAAACACTTCTTAAAAATGATTTTGCCCCTTTTTTTAGATGGTAATGATTGATGGAGCTTTAGTGATTAATACTTTAATGAGTACTGATACTTAAGCTACAATATTGTTGAATTGTTTATTCTAGAACTCCAAATTAATTAATTTATATTTGTTTATTATATACTATTTTGTTAATGTTTGTTAATGCTTTAGTCACTCAGTTATTTTTGTTATTTATATATATATATATATATAATAATAATAATAATTATTATTATTATTATTCATTCATTCATTCATTTTCTTTTCGGCCTAGTCCCTTTATTGATCCGGGGTCGCCACAGCGGAATGAACCGCCAACTTATCCGGCATTTGTTTTACGCAGCGGATGCCCTTCCAGCCGCAACCCATCTCTGGGAAACACATCCATACATTCTCATTCACACACTTACACTATGGACAATTTAGCTTACCCAATTCACCTGTACCGCATGTCTTTGGACTGTGGGGGGGAACCGGAGCACCCGGAGGAAACCCACGCAACCACGGGGAGAACATGCAAACTCCACACAGAAATGCCAACTGGCCCAACCGGGACCTGGCCCAACCGGGGATCGAACCAGCGACCTGCTTGCTGTGAGGCGAACGTGCTACTCACGCGCCACCGTGGAGCCCTATTATTATTATTATTATTATTATTATTATTATTATTATTATTATTATTATTATTATTATTATTATTATTATATATATATTATTTTTTAATTTATTTAATTTATTTTTATTTTTTTTCTTTATAAATAACAAAAATAACTGAGAGACTAAAGTTTGGAAGAAGTCTTTATTTTGCAATTTGAGAATCAGAATCAGTTTTATTGCCAAGTGTGCTTCACACACACAAGGAATTTGCTTTGGCTACAGAAGCTTCCAGTGTACATAAAGTGACAAGTGACAACACAGAATAAATATGAAAAAGAAGACGATAGACATTAAACAGAGATGCAGTCAGTCCAAAAAGATCTGGATGTTGAAATGTATGAACAGATTTGTTATAAATATACAGGTTATAAGGTGCTGTGTGCAAGTGCGTAAGAAGTATTGCATTGTATATTGTTATGTACAAGTACGTATGAGAAAGTATTGCATGTTTATTGCACAATAGGAAAATATTAACTGTTCATGAGGTAGATGGCCTGAGGAAAGAAACTTTTCCTGTGTCTGGCTGTTTTTTTGCTCGGTGCTCTGTAGCGCCGGCCAGACGGAAACAAATCAATTTGGTTCAAAAGTCAGAATCTTGATAGGAAAACTTATGAAAAGAATTCATGGAAATTTATGAACATTTGTGTTTTTTCAATTCTGAAATCAACTTTTTACCTTGATTTTTACTAATTTATATATTTTTAAGTTTGTTCCTCTCACAAGATTAAGGCTTTATACAAATCAGAATGGGGTTTATGCTCACAGACTTTTAATTTCAGCCAGCCAGCCTCAGCGCTTCCGGTGAACTGTCTTTACGTTATGAAATTGCCATGTTTAAGGTCTGATTTCATTAAAAACCAGTGATCTTCACTGCCTGTTAGATATACAATATGAAAAGGGTCTCAGATCAGACATGATGCACTGCATTAAAGTCCATTTACCCCACTATGTCTTTAAAATATGACAATTTATTTTACCCCAGTATTTTCAATGGAGTTTCTGCACTAACATGCTGGTACTGATGACGCTAGTGTTCACACAGTCTTTTCATCTCGTTTTACAACTAAATGAATGCTTAAGTCTATTTAACTGAAAATGAAAATAATCACATTAAGCTTTCAACAGAAGTTTCTTCGTTGGCTGACAAACACTAGCTGTCCACATAGCCCTATAAGATACAAAGTTGTCAGTAAAATTTTTTATAATGTGGTTGAAAAGAGTGTCCATAAATTTCTGCTGTATCAAACATCACTTAATCGCCTTTCTTTCTTTGTTCCTTTTTCTTTCTTTCTTTCTTTTGTGATAACCGTTGTTTTTAAAGTTTAATAAATTTGTTGATCACTGATATAAATAAAAGGCATATTGCAGGCATGTCCAAAGTCCGGCCTGTGGGCCAATCACGGCCTGCAGTAAGATTTCATACGGCCCGCAGATTCCATCTCATAATGTGTTATTTATGGCTCGCTAACTCTGTTAGAATAAATAAACCAAGGGAGAGTAACCAATAGTGTTAGAGATAACAAGTAAACCAAGGCCTGCCCCAAGACAAAAATCAAAAAAGTTTCGCGCGAGCAGAGAAGAGCCAGCGAGTGAGCGAACTGATCACGCGCGTTGCAGGCATGACCTCGCTCGCGAGAGCGTACATCGTGCGCACAGATGATGTGTGCAGAAGGCCCGTTTCCTCGCGGTGGATCAGTTCAGCGCGTACGAGCTGTAGTTTCCTCGCGCTTAGGACTGTAATTTGCTCGCGATTCACTTCCTCCTCGCGCGTAAACATCACCGCATTTGCTGCCATATATAATCTTCCTGTAGTTGTTATGCAAACTTTGGCTTCCTGAAAGATCTAGTAGAAGACGAGCAAAATTCACGTTTTTTTTTTTTAACTTTAATGATAACAGACCACTTTGCATTACTTATAACTCCTGTTCAAAATGTTCATGAGGCAAAGATAGATATGAAACTCATAGAAATGTAAGGTATTCTAGACAGTTTGTTCAATTTTATCTGACTCTCCAGATATGAAAGAAAGGCATAATTGTGTGTTTAGAGTTGTTCATGCCTGAGTGGCTTATATTTGGTTATATTGCCATGAAAATAGTTTTATCAAATATTTACAATGAAAATAGTTTTATAACAGTGTGTATTTTCATGTAACTTTTGTGGTGACAAAAATGTCAGAAGGAACTATTGGCCCCCCGGGCATCTTCACTTTATCAAATTTGGCCCTCTTTGCAAAAAGTTTGGACACCCCTGGCATATTGGGACAAAAACAATATAAATGACATCACCTCCTCCATTTACATTCATTTTTATTCCACAGAAAAAAGAAGCGGAGCGGCCGAAGCAGGATGTAGTCCAGGCAGAAGAGGAAGTTGTGCATGAGGACAATGAATGGGGTTGGCATCCCACACTCAACACTACAGTTTCTTCATTCATAAAACAAGAATGTCTAAAGGCTGAATGCGGTGATGCTTTCTCTTAAAGGCATTGAGCTGGTGTCAGAGGTGACTGAGGCAGAGCTACAGGACGCATCAGGACCCGTTCCAGATCTACCAGAGGGCATTACTGTAGCCTACACCATACCTGAGAAAGTAAGATCTGCTCAGATATAAAGCACAGACTATAATAATACAGGGAGTGCAGAATTATTAGGCAAATGAATATTTTGACCACATCATCCTCTTTATGCATGTTGTCTTACTCCAAGCTGTATAGGCTTGAAAGCCTACTACCAATCAAGCTTATTGGGTGATGTGCATCTCTGTAATGAGAAGGGGTGTGGTGTAATGACATCAACACCCTATATCAGGTGTGCAGAATTATTAGGCAACTTCCTTTCCTTTGGCAAAATGGGTCAAAAGAAGGACTTGACAGGCTCTGAAAAGTCAAAAATAGTGAGATATCTTGCAGAGGGATGCAGCACTCTTAAAATTGCCAAGCTTCTGAAGCGTGATCATCGAACAATCAAGCGTTTCATTCAAAATAGTCAACAGGGTCGCAAGAAGCGTGTGGAAAAACCAAGGCGCAAAATAACTGCCCATGAACTGAGAAAAGTCAAGCGTGCAGCTGCCAAGATGCCACTTGCCACCAGTTTTGCCATATTTCAGAGCTGCAACATCACTGGAGTGCCCAAAAGCACAAGGTGTGCAATACTCAGAGACATGGCCAAGGTAAGAAAGGCTGAAAAACACTTGTGAGATTTACAAGGAGGGAAAACAGTACACCTCTCTGAACAGTGTCTGGGAGGCTGTGGTTGCTGCTGCACGCAATGTTGATGGTGAACAGATCAAAACACTGACAGAATCCATGGATGGCAGGCTTTCGAGTGTCCTTGCAAAGAAAGGTGGCTATATTGGTCACTGATTTGTTTTTGTTTTGTTTTTGAATGTCAGAAATGTATATTTTTGAATGTTGAGATGTTATATTGGTTTCACTGGTGAAAATAAATAATTAAAATGGATATATATTTGTTTTTTGTTAAGTTGCCTAATAATTCTGCACAGTAATAGTCACCTGCACACACAGATATCCTCCTAAAATAGCTAAAACTAAAAACAAACTAAAAACTACTTCCAAAAGTATTCAGCTTTGATACTAATGAGTTATTTGGGTTCATTGAGAACATTCAATAATAAAATTAATCCTCAAAAATACAACTTGCCTAATAATTCTGCACTCCCCGTAGATTGCACCACAAAACACAATAAAACGAAACAAACAAGTGTATGGAGTAGAAAGATGTTTGTGTAAAAATGTAAGGAGTAAAAGTAAAAAGTCAAAAAATAAATAAAGTAAAGCAGTGATACCAGAGAAATCTACTCAAGTACAGTAATGAAGTATTTGTACTTCGTTACTTCCCATCTCGGCAAACGTGCATTTTTAATAAAACGGAAACAGCATTATTTTCTCTTCATTCTCTCCATGTGTCTGTTCTGTTTTCCAGGATGGAGCATCAGGGGAGACGGTGGAGGAAACAGAGCAGAGTTTAGAGGAGCTGATGGCTCAGATGAAAAAGATGTAAGGAAACAGACATCACTGAACACAGAAATAATCATGATAATAAACTCTCCCACAGCCATTGAAGACCAACTCATCGTTGTAATTATTTTTTACATGTAAAATCTGAGGTCTCACACAAATTAGGTTAAATTTTTAAAACTCTGTTTATGCGAGGTTACCTTTATGTTTACTGAAAATCTTTAACAGTGAATTTCCACCACTATATATATATTTTTGTTGCAGTGTTACTGTTCTGTTTTTTTTTTTTTTTTAATGGTTGTGGTTCATGGTTTGAGCCACACAATCTAAATGATATCTCTAATACTGTATGTGCTTGTATACACCCAGCCACAAATATTTTCAGACATTTTAACCTGATCACGACCGCTGTATTAAATATTATACCATTGGAGTAATGCAAAAGAAAATAAATTTATTGTTGTTACGTTCCATTTCGCTTTCCCCGTCTTTCAACAAGCAGATTTTACTGAAGAAAAAAAAATACTGTTCAACGGCTGTTTTCACTTATTTATTGGTCAAAGATACACATTGAATCTTGAAGGCATCGAGATAATTTTGGTATAAAACACATTTATTTGACAATGAAAAATTCAACTCAATGTATTTTAATACGAGAAATAACTGAAATGAACTGTCCCAGAATCCAGCATTTCAAAGACGAGTTTGCTACAGAATGAGGCACATTAGTAAACGGATTAAATCTGAGCTCATTTCCAAGTTTAAATATTGTCATTTTAAGTATTTGCACTCAGACATTTGGCAGTTGTACTGTTTTGCAAACCAGTATTTCTATATACACTACCTGACAAAAGTCTTATCGTCGATCCCAGTTGTAAGAGCAACAAATAATAGCGTGACTTCTGATTAATCATTCTCAGAGACAAGATTCTCACAGAAATCAGTCAAGTTTGGTGAAAGATCATGGTTTGGCGTTACATTCAGTATGTGTGCATGCAAGAGATCTGCAGAGTGGATTGGCCAGCCCAGTCACCAGAACATTATTGAGCATGATTGGGGTAAGATAGAGGAGGCATTGAAGATTAATCAATCCAAAGAATCTTAAACTCTGGAAGTCCTTCAAGAACACCTTCTTTGGCATTCCAGATAACTATATGAATACATTATTTGAGTCATTGCAGAGATGTATGGATGCTGTCCTCTAAAGCTCATAGGAATCATACACAATATTCATTCTTTCCCCCTGCACTATGACTTTATATTCTATACTGTACATTATTTCTGTTAAGTTACAAGACTTTTGTCTTGGTTAAGTCAGATATTACTGTCCTAATGAAATAATTAAAAATCAAGGTATGATCATATTTTATTTCAGTACAGTAAGCATAATCTAAAGATCATATTAGCCACTTCTGATACAAAATGATCAACTAGAAGTCAAGTTATTATTTGTTGTTCCTAAAATTTGGATAGACGACAAGACCTTTGTCAGGTAGTGCACATGTCTTCATTACAGCTGGCTATCAAAATTGAAACCGGATATATAATTCACAAAAAAACAGTACAAAAACAACAGTACCATCTGTAAATATCAAAATATGGGTTATAATTACCAATCTATTATAGATTAGCTTTTTACTGTATAATTCAAAACTATTATAAGAACCATCGGTATGCATTAACAAAAGCATATTATTGCACATGCTGTTTCTTCTGACATTAAAGGTTTAGTTCACCCAAAAGTACGAATTCTGTTTTTAATTATGCACCCTAACGTAGTTCCATTGCCCTGAGACCTTCATTCATCTTCGGTACGCAAATGAGATATTTTAGATGAAGTTCCAGAGCTCTTGTTCTCCATAGACGCTTTAAATTCAAATGAGGTTCAAGAGAGGGCGGAGCTATAAACACCTGTGTGTCACCATAGCAGCAGAATCAAAACTCTAATGGCAGACGGCTCCTTCTCACTCATGGCTTTTTATGCTAATGAGGGAGAGATCATTATCGACAACAACATTGACGTCCAGAAAAGAAGAGCAAAACATATCATGTGACTTCTGTAATCAACTTTAATCATAAGCTCCAAGAATACTTCGAAATGACTTTGTTCGCTAGTGTCTTCTTTTCCTTGTAAGGTCAGAATGCGCATTTACTATGCAACATATTGTTATATTGCTATTTTATCACCCAAAAGTGTTCTAGCTTCGTATGATTACATTTAAAGTCACATGGAATGTTTTCGGTTCCTTTTCTTGACTTGAACATCTCGAGACTGTTGCTG
Organism: Danio albolineatus; assembly: GCA_903798035.1. Classification (NCBI taxonomy): domain Eukaryota; kingdom Metazoa; phylum Chordata; class Actinopteri; order Cypriniformes; family Danionidae; genus Danio; species Danio albolineatus. Next base: position 9,390,701 of record CAIGQQ010015131.1, on the reverse strand, counting down.
CCTATGGAGGATGAGGGAGCTCTCAAATTTCATCTAAAATATCTTCATCAGTGGATTGGAACAGCATGAGGGTGCAAAATTTTCACTTTGCGTGAACTAACCCTTTAAACAATGTAAATACTCCCTTAGTAAAACATATGTGACCTTTTCAATAAATAAAAATGTTAAATATGACAAATTCCTATGGTTTATTTGATAATCTGTATATTACATTGTAGTGTATCGTCATGTATGACAACTGTTATAATGCCGTGTAATGTTTTTGCAGTGTAGAACAGTTTTGTAAGGTGTTTTTTTCATTATTTATATACACACTAGCAGTCAAAAGTTTGAAATCAGAAATTATGTTTTAAAAGAGGTCAATTCTGCTCAACAAACCTGCATTTATTTGATCAAAAATACAGTAAAAAGGTTCAATTGTGAAATATTATTACAATTTTAAATGGCTTTTTTTATTGAATGTAGTTTCAAATTTCATTTGTTTATTTGATTCAAAACTGAATTTTCATCATCATTACTCCAGTGTCACATGATTCTTCACAAATGATGATGATGATTTGCTGTTCTATTATGATCAGTTAATACTAGTACAAAATCACTGATAATGATTCTTACAATTACCAATGCTGAGATTTTTTTTTATTTCTTGCTTCATAGTATTGTGATTAATTTTCCTTTTAGGATTCTTTCATTTAAAAAATGCGTTTTTTTTTTTTACATTAGAAATGCATTTACTTTTACTCTCAAACAATTTATTGTGATGAATAAAAGTAAATACATTTGTAATGGTACTTTTGAATGGTATTGTATCAGTTTCTGATACTAATAATAATAATAATCATAATAAATATAGTACAAAATCACTAATAATGATTCTTACAATTACCAATGCTGAGATTTTTATTTATTTTTTTGTCTTGCTTCATAGTATTGTGATTCATTTTCCTTTTAGCATTCTTTGATTTTAAAAAAATGCTTTTATTTGCTTTTATTTATTTATTTATTTTTTACATTAGAAATGCATTTACTTTTATTCTCGAACAATTTATTGTGATGAATAAACGTAAATACATTTGTAATGGCACTTTTGAATGGTATTGTATCAGTTTCTCAAACCAACAACAATAATAATAATCATAATAAATATTTCTGATATACATGATATTAGAATATTTGAAGGATTACATGACACTGATAACTAATCGTGCTTAAAATTCAGCTTTAAACCACAAGAATTACAAGAACATTCAGTAAGTTATTTCATATTGCAATAACATTTCACAGTTTTACTTCTATTTTAGTAAATAAATAAAGGTTTGTTGAGCAGAATAGGCTTATTATGAAACATTAAAAAAACTCTTTTGACTGGTAGTGTTTATAATGTCAAAAAGAAGACCCTCCATGGCAGAAATAGGACAAAGTTTAGACTGGAGAACCTATTCGATGTTTACAGGAAGACATTTCATTAATGCAGTTGAAATTGGACAGACATTATGCTAGATTTCATGTGAAACTCTTGGCAGTAGTGACAGAAATCTCAATATATGCTAAAAACACTTTAGATTTCCAGTATCTCACTGAAGAGGAATGATATTTAACAGTTGCTGTATCTTTAAACCTAATGTAACACTGACATTGCATAACCAACCAACACTGGAAAGGTATCCCATATACTGGATCTCTTTATACTTAAGTTGATCTTTTTTAAAAAGTCTGATAATAATACAACAAACTAAACTATATATCAAGTAAATAGAGATGGAAAATCACCATCACATCTTTTTGAGAGAAGAAACTATTGCGCCACTGTTTATCTTACTTGCAACTTCACATTTGGTAACTCTAGCTTCTTATCTAGTCACCGTTGACGTTTTTCTCACGTGACTTCAACTCATAACTGCGGAGTTATTCTTCCAAACTTCGACTATATATTTCAAAATTGTGGCTTCATGTCTACTAATTGTGACATTGTTTCTTAAAATTGTGACTTCTCGTACCTGCTATCTGATACCTTATTAGTTCTTGTAAACATTATTTCTTGTAAGTACGATTATTATTATTATTATTTTTATTTTTTGGTAACACTTAACGAGGGTGTTCATAAGACTCACACTTTTGTAATTAGATTTTATTTGTGCTTGTGACAATATTGTTGTTAAGTGTCATTTGCTCAGTTATGCCATTTTAAATGCAAAGATGACTTTGAGATCATCGACAACTTGACAAATACATCATTAACCTGCCTTTGTCATGACAACTTGACAGTATTAAGACGACAAAATATATCCATTTCTTTAAGACAACTTGCCATTACCAGGACAGCATAAATTGTCATAAATCTGTCATAAACATGATTGTAAGAAGGCTATCGTAATTGTCATGAATACCTTTGGACACTTTTTTCAATAAAGCTAAATTGAATTGACATTTAAAATGTCTCATTAAAACGTCAATACTCTCGAATAATTTCATCACAGCATCATTAATGTTTTCCTTCACTTCAATCGCAGTGCTGAAAATGTGATCTATAATTGCGTAACCCTGACCAACGGCTCCACTCTATTATTATGAGGCGAGCTTTCAATGACACAGGATTAGGAGTTCCTCTATTTACAATTTGCATTTCTGCCATGCACGCTCAACATGCCGAGAATAAGCGCTGATAGCTGCTGTGAGTCAGGGACCTAAATTTATTCAGCGACATGTTTTTAAATAACTGTTTCATTCATAGAATTTCATTGTGTTTTATATTAATAATAAAATGTTAGCATCATATGCAATCAAATATTACATTATAAATGAATAATTAACTTTTATTTATTGGATGAATGATTTTGTTTCTCTAACAACTATTTATATTTTTTCCTGACACATGAAATTGTTTATTATCTTACCTTCTAATAATAACCTTTATTTAACCAGGTAAGTCAATTGAGAACCAGTTCACCAGAGAACCATTAAAAAGAGAGAGATTTGACAGAATATTGACACCTAATGACATTTTAATGCCAAATTCAATTTGTAGCACTGTGGCTGAGCAAAAGAAAAATATTAATGATGTATCAAAATATTTGACACTTTAAATGAGACATTTTAATGACCAATTCAGTCAGAAAAACACCATGTTATTGGTCACACTTTACAAAGAGGTTCTTTAGTTAATTAATGCATTTACTAACGTGAACAAACAATGAACAATACATTTCTACAGCATTTGTTCATGTTAGTTAACATTAGTTAATGAAAATACAGCTGTTCATTGTTATTCATGTTAACTCATGGTGCATTAACTAATGTTAACAAGCGTGGACTTGGACGTTAATAATGCATTAGTAAATGTTCAATTATGATTAATATACGCTGTGCACGTGTAGTTCATGTTAGTAAATGCATTAACTAATGAACCTTATTGTAGTGTTACCGTTTTATTTATATACAGGGAGTTTAGAATTATTAGGCAAATGAGTATTTTGACCACATCATCCTCTTTATGCATGAAAGCCTACTACCAATTAAGCATATTGGGTGATGTGCATCTCTGTAATGAGAAGGGGTGTGGTGTAATGACATCAACACCCTATATCAGGTGTGCATAATTATTAGGCAACTTACTTTCCTTTGGCAAAATGGGTCAAAAGAAGGACTTGACAGGCTCCGAAAAGTCAAAAATAGTGAGATATCTTGCAGAGGAATGCAGCACTCTTAAAATTGCCAAGCTTCTGAAGCGTGATCATCCAACAATCAAGCGTTTCATTCAAAATAGTCAACAGGGTCGCAAGAAGTGTGTGGAAAAACCAAGGCGCAAAATAACTGCCCATGAAATGAGAAAAGTCAAGCTTGCCACTTGCCACCAGTTTTGCCATATTTCAGAGCTGCAACATCACTGGAGTGCCCAAAAGCACATGTTGTGCAATACTCAGAGACATGGCCAAGGTAAGAAAGGCTGAAAAACGACCACCACTGAACAACACACACAAGCTGAAACGACAAGACTGGGCCAAGAAATATCTCAAGACTGATTTTTTCTAAGGTTTTATGGACTGATGAAATGAGAGTGAGTCTTGATGGGCCAGATGGATGGGCTGGATCGGTAAAGGGCAGAGAGCTCCATCCGACTCAAGATGCCAGCAAGGTGAAGGTGGAGTACTGGTTTGGGCTGGTATCATCAAAGATGAGCTTGTGGGGTCTTTTCGGGTTGAGGATGGAGTCAAGCTCAATTCCCAGTCCTACTGCCAGTTTCTGGAAGACACCTTCTTCAAGCAGTGGTACAGGAAAAAGTCTGCATCCTTCAATAAAAACATGATTTTCATGCAGGATAATGCTCCATCACACGCGTCCAAGTACTCCACAGCGTGGCTGGCAAGAAAGGGTCTAAAAGAAGAAAAACTAATGACATGGCCTCCTTGTTCACCTGAACTGAACCCCATAGAGAACCTGTGGTCCATCATTAAATGTGAGATTTACAAGGAGGGAAAACAGTACACCTCTCTGAACAG
>CAIGQQ010015131.1:9281316-9376205 GCA_903798035.1 Danio albolineatus | reverse complement strand
TTTTTTAATATTAGTAAAATAGGAAATTACCATTTAATAGATTTGGTATATTTAACATCAACAATGAAAAAAGAAAACAACAATGGGTTTTTATTTGCATGTTGTTGTTGTTTGCTTTTTATATAACTATTATTTTTATCTTTGTAGGTTATGGTATGGTAGGTTATGGTAGGTTTATCTTTGTACGGTTGTTCTATAGCTGTGTCTCATTTCAGAGGCTGCATCCTCGGAAGGATGCAGGCTTTAAATATGAGTCCTTCGAAGTCCACATAGGCCTACGAACTAGCCTACAGAAGACAGATCTCGTCATCTAGCAACCGTAACTGCTGCCTTTAATAAGTAAATTAATTCATAAATAAATAAATTTGTAAAAAAAAAATATTTGAAGGCAAAACAAGGTTTACAAAAGCTGGAAATACAGTCACATGCATAAATATTGTGACATCGACACAATTCTAATGTTTTTGGCACTATACACCAACACAATGGATTTTGAATGAAACGAACAAGATGTTCTTTAACTGCAGACTATCAGCTTTATTAATTTGATGGTATTTACATCCAAATCAGGTGAACGCTGTAGGAATTACAACAGTTTGCATATGTAACGGGACAATTGGCTTCTCAGCTGTTCCATGGCCAGGTTTGTGTTATTCCCTCATTATCCCAATTAAAGGTCCAGAGTTCGTTCCAAGTGTGCCATTTGCATTCGAATATGTTGCTGTCAAATCTCAAGATGAGATCCAAAGAGCTGTCACTATCAGTCAAGCAAGCCATCATTAGGCGGAAAAAACAAAACAAACCCATCAGAGAGACAGCAAAAACATTAGGCAGGGCCAAAACAACTGTTTGGAATATTCTTAAAAAGAAGGAACCCACCGGTGAGCTCAGTAACACCAAAAGACCCTGAAGACAAGGGAAACAACTGTGGTGGACGACCGAAGAATTCTTTCCCTGGTGAAGAATACACCCTTCACAATAGTTGGCCAGATCAAGAACACTCTCCAGGGGGTCTGAGTATGTACAGTATGTCATGGTCAACAATTAAGAGAAGACCTCACCAGAGTGAATACAGAGGGTTCACCACAAGATGTAAAACATTTGGGAGCCTCAAAAAGAGAAGCTCAGAGATTGGAGTTCTAAAAAAGCCTTCACAGTTCTGGAACAACATCTTATGGTCAGATGAGACCAAGATCAACTTGTACCAGAGTGATGGAAAGAGTATGGAGAAGGAAAGGAACTGCTCATGATCTTAAGCAGTAAAGCATGGTGGTGGTAGTGTCATGACTTGGGCATGTTTGGCTGCCAATGGAAATGTTTCTCTTATATTTATCGATAATGTGACTGCTGACAAAAACAGCAGGATGAATTCTGAAGTCTTTCAGGCAATATGTTCTGCTCATATTAAGCCAAACGCTTCAGAACTTATCGGACTGCGCTTCACAGTGCAGATGGACAATGATCCAAAGCAGACTGCAAAAGTATCCAAAGAGTTTTTGAAGGGAAAGAAGTGGAATGACATGCAATGGCCAAGTCAATCACCTGATCTGAATCCGATTGAGCATGCATTTCACTTGCTGAGGACGAAACTGAAGAGAAAATGCCCCAAGAGCAAGCTGGAACTGAAGATAGTTGCAGTAGAGACCTGCCAAAGCATCACCAGGGATGAAACCCAGCATCTGGTGACGTCTAAGCGTTCCAGACTTCAGGCTGTAATTGACTAAAAAGAATTTGCAACCAAGTATTAAAAAGTGAAAGTTTGATTTATGATTATTATTCTGTCCCGTAACTTTTGGTCCCTTAACTAGTGGGAGGCACGTATGCAAACTGTTGTAATTCCTACACCGTTTACTTGATTTGGATGTAAATGCCGTCAAATAAAGCTGACACTCTGCAGTTGAAGCACATCTTTTTGACTTCTTTTCATTTCAAATCCATTGTGTTGGTGTATAGAGAAAACAATTTTAGAATTGTGTCGATGTTCCAATATTTATGGATGTGACTGTATATTTCCTTTGATCCATAAATGTACATATAAAAATGTCTATAAAATCACTTTTTTTTTTTTTACGTGTTTAGATACCCTAGTAAAATAAAAACTAATTCATACATTCAATCTAGAGTTTTCTTTTAAAAACGTCCTGCCGTTATCAGACCGCAATGAATCTTATGATGTTTGAGGCCGTAAAGCATCAACCGGTTGTGTCCTTCATTACCTGGGAAGCAAAGGACGTATTTTGAGGCTGCATTTAAAGGCGCCTTCGACTTTTTATTTTTTTCTTTAAATGAGACAGGCTTAGCCACGCTGCAATGACCCTTCGAATGCATACTTTGAGAGGATGCAGCCTCTGAAATGAGACACAGCTTATAATTAGTTTAATGCTTTTATTTTTGTAAATCACCAAGCAACATTTTCACTGTTGTGAAAAAACTTTGCTCTTTCGCTTGTCAGCCAAACTGAGGTATGCACCTTCAGGGGTGGTCTACTAACTTGTACACAATTATAGGCCAATTTAATAGTGTTATATGAATTAACGTTATAGCCATTCTAGAAATGATAGAACTTTGGTAGTTCCAGTGTTAACTGCTCTTCAGCTCATAGGCTGAAGGTGATAGTCAGAAATTTAGTTTTTTTCTCTCTCCCTTAGGGTTTCTCGATTTTCCATGTGGATATGTGGAAATGTACATTTTGTCATTACATTTGTGGTAGTACTACTGCATTTATGAAATCTTGATTTACTCACTCAAGGTTGTTCTGCAGGTAATAAAGCACGCCGAGCTCATTTAGAGTCTTGGCACAATCTGTTGAGTCTTTGCCAAGTGTCAGTTCCTCTAACTGCAGTGCCCGTCGCTTCAGAAGGGCGAAACCATACTAGAGAGAACACACACAAACGTGGCATGAGCGATCCTGCTTCTTTTTTCTACTTTCCTTCTGAAATCCCCATCCAGAGAGTGGGAACAAATGAAAACACGAATGAAACTCAAATGCGTCTGCTGGGTCTTTCCTCACCATGTGGCCCTTCTGTCGTGCTGTCTTCTGTCGGATCTTAACGGATCTCTTTCTCAACTTCTCAGCCTGCTCATATCTAAAAATTAAAACAGAATGATACAAGCTTCATAACAAAGACAGTAAACTTTTACAATAAGTTTCCCATTGTAAACAGCAGTTAAGATGAGCTATCGATGACAAATATTGAATTAATATTGGCATATAAGTTTGAGCAATCACTAATCCATTATTGGTCAATGGTTCTGTGTTTTTTTTTTCTTTTCATTTTGTTAACTAATGGAATCTTGTTGTGGAGTGTTACCATAAAATCAACAACACGATTCATATGTAAACTATATATTACAAAACATAAAAAGGGGGTAAAGGAATCTTTTCCAAACCTTAGTGAACTGCCTACTTACAATAGGTGGGACATTTCACCAAAGCAAAGGTATCAAAATTAAAGCTGAAGACAGCATCATACAGTATGTCAAATGTGAATTAAGGAAATCCTAAAAAAGGACTGCAAGTATAATGTAAATTATTCAACTTATATATACTTTGATTTATGTACTTATATTTGATATATTGAACTTATATTTTATAATTGATATTCAAACTTATTTTACTCAATTATATCAAACCATTCAAAGGTTTAAACTAAAAATTATTTGGTAAAGATGTAAAGAGTAAAGTCATTTGTAAAATTCATTTTTATTTCAAATGAATGTTTTTGTGAATATTCTGTGAATCAGTATCTAGAAAAAGTAAATAAGTAATTTCATACACATTATGGTGTGGGGTTCGACTGAAATATGACCAATATAGTTTAGTCTAATCCGACCAACCCAGACCAAAACAACCAACAGAAATGAACTACAGGACACCTTAGAGTTCAAACAAACTGAACATGCTTTTTAATTTAGAAAATGCGAGGTGCACCACACTGCTTTTTTGTTGTCTTTAGAAAAGAACAGTGTGCTGTTCTTTTTATGTTGCTAGGCAAAGACTGTATCGACAGTCTTTGTGCTGGAGTGCATGACATTGGGCAAATTTTCTGCCCAGAATTGACTTTAGCATCTGCAGGAGCACTCCAAAAATGTTAGGTGCAACAGGTGGTTAGAACATGAAACATCCAAAGTCCAAAACACTCGCTGCCAATAGAAAACCATTTTAAAAAGGCTCCTTTCAGCAAAAAAATGTGTCTGATGCGACTGGAGCCTCATGATGCGTTCACACCAGACACGGATGAAGCGTCAAGCGTGAGTGTTTTAAATGTTAAGGCAATGCAAAGATGCAAATAGACATCCTGCGGCATGATTCGTGCGAATGAAGCTTTGCGATTTGAGCTTTTTTTGCATTTGACACGCTTAATGTGCATTTTGCATGAATGTCTTAACATTACCAGACATTCATTCCGCTTTAACCAATCATGAGCATCCTCTTGTAGGGGAGTGATTGTGACATAGTGCCTGTTGTTGGTGTCCTGAGAAGAAATCATCTTGCCAACAACAGTTCATCAAACTTGGCTCGGCTCACTCAGAAGTACCGCTGAAATCCTCCAACATCCAGGTATAGTTTCTAGAGGAGTTGATGAACTCACAGAACTGAGTGCACCTCTGAAAGAATCTAGTGGACGCAGACACGGCGCCGAACAAATGTACACTGTTTTTCAGCCTTCCTAAAGCACATAAAGCACAGCTACTATCTCAATAAAATCCATGTTAGCCATTTAGTAACGAAGCTAGAGTCACCGGGCAGACAGAAGCCCTGCCCATGATGCAAATCTGCATCTATTGTGAAGTGAATTTGATGCTCGAATGAAACGAGTAAACTCAGACTCACACGTCTGGTGTGAACGCAGCATCAGTCACTTGTGTGGTCAGGATGCTGCCTTAAGGCTCGTAGACACCGCTTTTTGTTTACGTTTATCATCAGCGTTTTTCGAAACTTTTTTTAGCATTTAAGCGCAAGCGATTTTCTCTGGAGTCGAGTATGCAAAATTAGATGGCACAGAGGGTGGCGATAAGCTTCTGACACCCGCTTGTAACACAGAAGAAGACAACAGAAAGTTGACACGCTTGTAGTTGGCGATTCAAATAAGCATGGGTGGTTTAAGTAGCAGCTCCAGCTCTAGCGATGAAGAAATGATTATTGTTCACCAGTGCAATAAGCAGCTCCACATTCACATCGTCTCTGGGCATCTTCTTCAATGCGCGCTCACACTGACAGTTTAGCAGTGCTGTTTACTGTAACTTCAGCATCTCCGTGCTCGTGAACAAAAGGCCAATCTGATTGGTGGAGAAGGTTTTGATGTAGCGTGTCATAACAAACAAACAAACAAACAAAAGAAAGAGCATGAATGAGGCATTTTCTCAAAAATGACGCTTTTATGCCTACCGTTTTGGGCGTTGGTGTGCACAATCACATTGGCGCCATCTATTTAGTCACGATGCGTTAAACATCGATGGAAAATGCGAGTAATAGGCGTCCTGGTGTGAACGGGCCTTTAAGACTCGTACACACCGTGTTTATCGTCAGCGTTTTTAGAGGTGTAGTTCTGCATGCAAGCCAAATCGATTTTCTCTGGCGTCGAGCAGAGGAGAATGCAAAATCACTCCTTAATGTTAGATGGCGCTCTTTATTTAGTCACGAGGTATTAAACGTCGACCGATAACGCGAGCAAAAAGCGTCCTGGTGTGAACGGCCCTTTAGAAGTATGTATATGTTGACAATATGAAGGCATCTCACTAGAAGCATCCCACTCAGCATATCGGAATATGAATTGAAGAAAAACATGCTGTACTTGTTTTGTTTCTGGTAGAGCAGCGAAAGCGAGTCTAGTTCTCTAGCGACGGTGCTGTGTTCAGGGCCATAAGCGTTTTCACATATCTCCATAGCTTGTTTGTACAACTGCTCTGCGTTTCCAAATTTCCTCCAATGAACGTACACCCCCGCCAGCTGGTGCAGGGACTGAGCCACACTTGGGTGGTCGGGGTCCAGAGCCGTCTCACGGATCTCTAAGGAGCGCTGCAAGGGGGCCACCGCCTTGAAACAACACAATCACAACAATTGTAAAAGCTTTTAAATGGAATACAGAACAATTTAAATGGAATATAGAATCATAAGAAAAATCCTAGAGATCACAATTTTGTATCTGCAGATTAAATAACACATTTTTAACTCTAAACTGGGACTTTGGTGATCTGGTAAAAGGTGCAGTGTGTAGGATTGAACAGGACTGTAGAAAGTAGGATTTACCTATTGGTTAAACTATAGTATTCATTCATTCATTCATTTTCTTTTCGGCTTAGTCCCTTTATTAATCCGGGGTCACCACAGCGGAATGAACTGCCAACCTATCCAGCATATGTTTTACGCAGCGGATGCCCTTCCAGCTGCAACCCATCTCTGGGAAACATCCATATACTCTCATTCACACACATACACTACGGACAATTTGGCCTACCCAGTTCACCTATAGCACATGTCTTTGAACTTGTGGGGGAAACCAGAGCACCCGGAGGAAACCCATGCAGCCACGAGGAGAACATGCAAACAGAAATGCCAGCTGACCCAGCCGAAGCTCGAACCAGCGACCTTCTTGCTGTGAGGCGATTGTGATACCCACTACGCCACCGTGACACCTTAAACTATAGTATTGGGATCCAAATTCAAAATGTTGAATAGGACACACAGGTTGCCAGATTGATAACACCAACAGATTATGAACATGCCTGAAGATTGAGCCTTACATTGTAAACTAATCAGCTAATGATTATGGGTATAATAATTGAGTATTTTGCGAAATAAAAACCACTTCAAGTGGATTTTTATAATTATTAATCTGTCTCTCATTTTGGTAGGCTGCTGCTGAACTCTGTAGGTCACATTTTTTGGCAGCGCCCACATACACTGTGAAGCTTTCACGAAAGAAATGAACAGAAATGTGCTGTGTTTTCCAACAAGGGAACCTAGGTTGATGAAATATAATTGTGAGGCAGTGGCAGTGTGTGAGGTTATATGGAAAACATGGAACGCACATTTTTTAAAAGGGAATAACTGACCTCATCTTTGTTTTTCAGATGAACAAGAATGCTCACTTAACATGTTTCTTAAATATCTACAAACATATTATGGTATTTTTATGCTGTAGATGAATCAAAAACATAAACCATCTTTAATCACCTTTAAATCAACATCTTGTAGCCAAATTGGCCAGTGAATAAAAACATTTCAAATTCGGCTGATGTTCATTTGTCTTTCTGGGTGTCTCACCTGACTGAGCAACCCCAGGTCTTTGAGGAATCGTCCCAGTGTTTCGTATAAGTTGGCCAGTCGGCTCATGCTCTGCTCACTCTCACAGGTCTTCTCAAACTCCTTCAATGCGTCGAAATACTCCGTCGCCATCGAACACTTATCCTTACCCACAAACTGCCAGTACGCCAAAAGCTCTGAGAAATGACCCCTTAGAACACAAATTAAGAACCGATTTTAAGTCATATTCACGAACAGTGGAGGAAATGTGAGAATGTGGGAGGAAATGTGAGTGCGGGAACATGAGAACGTACCTCTTGTAGAGGTTTTGAGACACAAACAGGTTAAGCAGACTCATCTGAAGTTTACTTCGATCTTCCTGCTGCTGCAGTAACCATGGCAACTCATCAGCCACTCTCCAGGTAACTCGGTCTTGTCTGAATCAACAAAATGACTCAATAAAGCAATCCAATATGCCTATTATAACATTCAGGCTAAATAATTTGATTGGAAGTTTTTTTTTTTTTTGGTCCGACACCTTCTAAAGATCATACAAATGCCTTTAGACCACATAACAAGACTTTCAACCAGCATAACAAAAGCCAAATTTCCTACCCTGTCTTTAAAGGTGGATTATGTAGGATTGAGTGATAGATTTAGTGGTAGAGCTTGGTTTTGCAGTCCAAATTCAAAATACTGGAGAGGTTTTTTTTGTTTTTCACCCAGTCCCTCTGGCTACAACTCTAGCTGCCATATTGATGACACCAACAGAAGTGTGCTTGCCTGATGATCAAGCCCTACAGTGTAAACTACTCAGCAAATGTTTACATTTGTAAATTTATATTATTTGTTCATTAAAAACCACCTCATATGGATTTTAATAAATGAATTTGCGTCCCAATTTGGACACTGCTACTGTCCTCTGGAGTTCATATTTTTGACTGCAGTCACATACAGATGTCTCTAGTTCAAAATGTGCTTTTTACCGCCGCACGTACCGCCGCGGTGGCGGTAAAAAGTGCGCCAACAGCTTTTGGCCGCTGGGTGGCGCCTTAACCATAGATTTTCAGTTTGCCTTTCCACAAGAGGATCACACTTTAAGTGTACTGTACAGTATGTGTAAGGTTGTGTTCAATTAAGTTATAATTTTGTTGGTTTGTTTTAGTAGTTTACACCATAAGATACAATCCATAATGAGAAGTATAGCCCTAGGCTGCAAAAATGTAAAAAAAAATAAGAATTAAGTTCTTTAGCCTTTATATTGCCCTATTAAATTGCATTGGGGTGAAAAGAACGTTTTGATTTGTTTGACCATCATGGTTTGTTTGACCATCAAGCGCACAAGATATGAAAATTGCGGCACAGCACAAAATAATATTAAGTTTATCAAGCCGATGGAGCGCGTGCATATCCGCACGCAAAGTTTGCATGTTCATTCTCTACTCATTTCTCTTTTACACATATGCTGAGCGAACAGCCTGCATAAAGAAAAAAAAATCTGCTTGTTTAAAAGAGCACATTATATCCACGAATCGAGGCATTCTTCATGGGTGAAACGAAATACACTATGTTTTCCACTAAGGCAATGCTGAAATATTATTGGATAAACTGGCAGCGGGCGGAGTTACACAGACCAAAACAAAGACAGACAGGCTGATTTATACTTCTGTGTCGAGTGATCGCCGTGATCCATGGCGCCTGCTTTGCACGCAGTCGTGCATTTATACTGCTGCGTGCTGTTTGTGTTGCTATGCAATAACACTTACTCTATCTCCACTTGGGGTTACTCATCCCGAGGCCCCCAGAGACTATGCAGCGCCACGGATGTGATCCAAGACCCGCGATGAGACGATCCTAAGGTTCCATAATCCTGGACCACGCTGTATCCTAAACAGCTGCTTGGTGCATGGAGGAGTGGACAGCATGAGACTGATTCCTGTGACCCTCCAAGGACAGACGAGTCTCGCTGATGAGTTCTTCAGCCTCCAGCGCCTAGACTGGAGCTCTGCACAATACGTGTGGCTATAGGAGAAACGGCCATGCCTGGTTTCTCTCAAGATTTTTTAAATTCTTCACTTTCGCCAATTGGTAAAGTTTTATCCTCGCCGCTGTCGCCACTGGCTTGCATGGTTCGGGACCTGTAGAGCTACGCATCGATGGTTTTGCTCTTCAGTGTTTGGACTCTCAGTAGTGAATATTAAACCACACTGAACTGGACTAAACTCCAACACTGAAAACTGAACTGACACCGTTTCAATTTACTATAATCCATGTGAAGCTGCTTTGACACAATCTACATTGTAAAAGCGCTATACAAATAAAGGCGAATTGAACTGAATTTAATTGAATTACGAAACAGCTGGCAGTAGGTTTTCTTCGAGGGTGTTTTGTTGTTTCTGAACGATACCTTAGTGTACAAGTAGCTAAATCTCACTCATTCAGAGGCAGAAACCAGCAGAAGTGCAACAACATTAATCATAAAGTAAACACAAAACAAAAGTCTCCATCTAGAGCTTCTTCACGGGACTCAACATTTGGAAACACTCGCTTCAATAGGTTCGTGCAGCTCTTCGCCCCGCTCACACTCGACACATCTATCAAGCCGCCAATCACAGAGCTTGCTCTACTCTTCATCGCAACATGTAGTTACAATTTTTGAGAAGTGTGTGTAAGAGTCGGCGTCACCTACAGAGAGGGCTATGCGAACGCGCAAAGCTGCGCCGGAGCATGCACGTGCGCTTGACGCAGAAGTATAAATCAGCCATAAAACAGAATGCACATTTTCAAAGGAGAATAACTGACTTAAGCAATGTTTTCAAGACAAAACTGACTTGCAGCACCAATGAAATGCATTACTTTCAAATAAAATCATAAACGAACAACACTACATACAAGTAAAAATGGGGTTAAAATGTTTTGAGCTTGTCTCGTTTTCACCACTCATCACATCTTATCAAATTATCATAAAAATTCCAACTGCCATCAACAACCTGTTCATTTGCTTGCTTTCCCTGGTATGTTAATACCAGGTGGCAATGACCAAATGTGTTCTACGAACCCTGGCTAAATGGACTACAAATATTCTAATCAGGGCTGCACAATATAACACTGCATTTATATCGCATATAATAGTCACATTGCAGGATTTGCGATGTTGAGTTGGGATTATAGTTGATCAACAATTGATAATCCATAAGATTTGTGGATGCATGGCAAACTATAACCATAATAGAGTGAAACTTTTTCATTTGCGTGTGTTTTAAAGACATTTCAAGAGAGTTTAATGCATTTGGACACAATATTGTACAACATTTGTAACTTTAATGAAGAGTCATTTTACTGAATTAATAAACTAAAGACTGTACAGGTACTGTACCTGAATACTGTTTGACTTTGGAAAACTATAAAGCTTATTTAACTTTTTTGTTCTATTTTAGTTATTTTGCCTTCTATTTGTTTATTATATTTATACACTATTCACGCCCTTACAAAATCACCACTATCAATCTAAATCAGGGGTCTCAAACTTAATTTGGCAGTGGGCCATGTCAGTAACTGACAATTCATAGGAGGGCCGTTTTAACAATCAAGCACAAGAAAAGTGGAAACCTGATGTAATTGATGCACTCAGACATTCTTCCCAAGAGTATCAAAGCTCCTTGTTTTTGTTTCTTGTACATACTGAAGGGGTAGTTTAAATTGCTGTGAAAATACTAAAATTTAATAATAGGCATAAAAATAAAACTAATAATTATGTCCCAATCAATTGTTGCTTAGCCAAAAGTGGAACAGATAGCGTAAGACAACAGAAAAGAGTTAATTTGAGGGTAAGTTTGTTGACTTTACTGGCAATTGTTCTTCTCAATATCATACTTTTTTGTAAAACTACAACAAAGAGGGAAAAGTATGTATATATTCACATTTACTTTAACATGTTCAATTCAGCCAGCAGTAAATTTTTACAAATCCACGTTTTTTACACAAATATTAATATATTAGGATAATATATTAATGAGGCAATTAGAATTGAATATTAGCAAAACGATCCTATTTACACTACCAGCATAACGTAAACCACGAAGAAGTGTTTGTTCAACAAAATACAGCCGGTATAAAACTGATTATAATCAGATACCCCTTGAATATTTACAATAATATAGCTTTAGCAAAAATAGAGCACTTCCAAACATATATTCCAATAATTAGATCAGTCCCAGAAATAATCTGCATGTGCCAGGGGCGCCACTAGCAATTTTGGACCCCATGAAAAAATATGAGGATGGGCCCCCTACTACCAAGCTAGCTATCCAAACTCATTGTCTACAATGTAGTTATACTGACCTATGCTTTTTATTATTGATTTTGTCCACTACTTATCAGTATTTAGTAAGAGAACGCCCATGACTGTAGCTAGCTGATGATTTATTGTTCAAATGTAAATGTAGTACAAAAAAAGGAACAGTAATCAAATATTCACTGAAAATTTTACATTTCTAAACACATAAAACACCAATGTGTAACTATTTAAATAACTGTACTGCAATAGTGTCACATACAATGTGCAATACACTGGAACAGTGACAAAAATCAATAAGACACAAAATTATATTACAATGAGACCCATAAATAAGCCGAGACCCATAAATGATGCTGAGTGCATCATCCGGGTAATTAAAGTGCACTTATTATTTTTAGAGTTTTCAGTGTGAACGCACTACTTACACTATTTAAACTACAAAATGGCGTAGAATAGTGCATAAGTATGGAATTTGGGATGCAGCTGAAGTTAACCTCGAGGACATCGCTGCTTTGACAGTTTATCTGACGATTGCACTCAACAAAGCATCAACTCTCTTCCCGCTACTGACGAACTGAACCATACAGTGAAAGGAGGGGGTGCAATTTGACAGGTGTGAGACACGAGGGGCAGATATAAACCGTATTTTTATTTTTTATTCCTTATAAATTGCTTTAATTGTAATTTAGAGATACATTCATACTTTATATTACATTATAGTACTGTTATTAATTATAAAGTAGATCTCTGTGGGCCCCTAGAGTGCATTGGCCCTTAGAATCGTCCTAACTTCCCCCCCTTAGCGGTGCCCCTGGCATGTGCATTACTCTCAACAGCGTGCTGAGAGAAACCAAAAGTAACCCAAACATGTAGTACAGTACCTTAAATGTCCAGTAGGTGTCAAACCACAAGTTGCTATATGCAACTGCACAACAATAATAGTGTTCAAAAATACGCTTTGTTGGGCCGAATCTTATTATATTTTTGACGTCAGTTGCGGGCGGGGGGGAGGAGGAGGTGGGGCCACAAAATGGCCCGACAATTTGAGACCCCTGATCTAAAATCAAGACTTTTCCAAACAGAGCTATTCAAGCCATATGCTAAAATTGTATTCATATATACATCGCAGAAAAACTAAATATTGCAATGTCAGATTTTTCCAATGACATGCAGCCCTAATTCTAATGAGCGAAACTTGACATTTAATAGCAAATTAAGTCAAATTAACACAATGTCCAAAGGCGAGCAACAAAATAAAGCGTAACCTTTTATATGCAATGCTTCTCAGTTGAGTAAATAGGTAAACACATTTAAATTCCTTCGATATCAATAAATATATGTTCTTACTCCAACTGCTGGCTGAAGAAGCGAATACATTTCTCTCTGTAGGATCCACGGCCTTTGTCACCATCCAGAAACTCTTGGGTGACCCCTTCACATGCCTGGAAAAGTAACCCATGCAAACCAGTTTCACTACAATTCTCTTTGGTTTCAGTTATTTCTGTCAATGAGATGTGAAAGCGAGTTTCCTAGCCAACAAGGATCAAAATACTGTTAACTTTTACCCACAGACACCTTAGAGGATGTTGCCAAATATAGTCATGCGCACCTGTGAGTGCTGAAAGCGTATAAGGCCACAGGCATAAGTAATAATGAGGAGCCTCTCCAGATTGTGCAGCATTGAGATGAGAGCAGGGAAAGTCAGGTCTGGGAACAGCTCCAAGACTTCTGATTCGCTGATGCCATTGTGGGTGGCACAAACTAGACACAATAACTGCATGAGAAGATATACAAATTAATTAAGATGACGAGTAAATGAAGCGTTTAAGTGACATTTGAATGATACTCTACTTCAGAATGGACAGTTCACCTCTTTCATGATGTTTTTTTCCTGATCGCTGATGAGCGAGTCCAGTGCTACCTTCAGCCCCAGTCTGTAGAGTGATACCGTATCTTGACACATCACACACTGTTGTAGAGTTCTGTCCAACGTCCAAGAAGTACTGGAGCTAATAGATTAAACATAAAAATATGTTGTCATACATAGATGCCACACATGCACTGTAAAGCTTCAGATGTGGCAGCCGAATGTACTTTAAATACCCAAACTTTTTGTTCGGTGTGTTTATGGAACATTAACCAAAGTGCAGTTCTGCCATCTTGTATTCATTTTCATTTGGCTTAGTCTGTATTTCAGAGGTCGCCACAGTGGTATAAAACGCCAACTACTCCAGCATATGTTTTACGCAGTGGATGCCCTTCCAGACACAACCCAGTACTGGGAAACACCCACACACACACTCATACACTACGGCCAATTTAGTTTATTTAGTTCATCTATTTGGACTGTGGGGAAAACCCACACGAACATGGAGAGAACATGCAAACTCCACACAGAAATGCCAACTAGCCCAGCCGCGACTCAAACCAGGGACTTTCTTGCTGTGAGGCGTACTTCAAACAAAATCAAACAATGAACATAAATAATATAAATTTGAACTTTTTTTGTTCATTTCAAGTCCAAAACAGTTCACCAAAGCTGACTTTTGTGGTAATTTGTTTCCACTTCGTTCATCTCCAAAACTCCTTTAAGCTACCATTGCTCCACGATGATTACCCAATCAGTGCGCATGTTCTGAATCTCCGCCTTCTTTGATATGCTATTTCATCCCCCCAATTCGTTTCTCATTCCAAGGGGGTCTGACAGGTGAACAACATTAAAAAACAACCACCACAGGAACAGGCCCCATGAAAACACAGAGTCGATTAGCAGAGCTGGAACAGATGTATCAGCACCTGTACAATTCACCCGAGGTGAGATTTTAAAGACAAAAGAGCTCAAAGGGACAGAATGAATTGAATATTCACTGCAGCTGGAATCGATCATCAGCTTAGTGCTGAACAAGGATAAGATCTGTATCTGGGCATATTAATGTTTCAGAGAATTTTGACTGAAAGCCCTGTAGTGACCAACCTTTTCATCAGCAGAAAAAATCTAAAAGCTAAATTAACTTTTGAGGAAGATCATGTTGTGTCTATAGCTGACTTTAGTGATGAAAGCAAGTAAATTTGGATCCAATGTAAAACATCATGTTCTTCATCAAATTGAGCAAACACTGTACCTAATCTTCGTTAGGTTAGGTTAGGTTGGCTTAGGTTAGGTTAGACTGCTTGTCCAAGCTCTTGTTCTTTCCAGACTATTGCAATTAGCAAAACTCTCTCTGCTAGCCTTCCAATCAACTCGATCAAGCCTCTGCAGCTGATTCAGAATGTAGCAGCAAGAGTGATCTTCAATGAACAGAAAATAGCAAGTCACATCTTTATTCATCACACTGGCTGCCAATTGTCACTCGCATCAAATTCGAGAAGCTGTCATTCGCCTAAAAACAATTGCGAGCTCTACACCCTTCTGCTTGAGGCTACTACTTCAGGCTTTTGTGGTCGTCAGAAATCTAGACTCGAACGTCACTTTGTGGTACCATTCTTAAAGAGGCACAAAATCAAATGGTAAGGGCCTTTACTAACGTTCCTTCTTGGTGAAATGACTTCCCAAACTCGATGCGAACTGAGTCTCTGGCCATTTTAAAGAAACATCTGAATACTCATCTGTTTCATAGATACTTAATAGTTAATTTATCCAACAATATCAATCTCTATTTGCACAAGACACTTTCTTATAAGCAATCGATGTTTCTGGGAAAATATTGTGCAATTCTGAGTGTGCTCCATGCATGTGAGTGGGCTTGACAAACCACCTGTATGAAACACTCTTTTCATCTCCAACTAAATCAATCAATCAATCAATCAATCAATCAATCAATCAATCAATCAATCAATCAATCATTCATTCAATCAATCAATCAATCAATAATGCTAAACCAAAAGAACTTGTCATGGAATGTACGGTGTGTATCGAAAATTATCACACCACTTTAAAATAATTACTTAATTTGTCATACAGTGTGAAAACAAATCATGTTCCAGATAACCTTTTTCAGCATTTGGAGTGTTTTTGTAGCCTTCTCCTGTGCCTTTCTTTCCAAAAGGTCTTTTCAAGAGCAGGGTGTATTGTGAGTACAGGCACAGATTTGAACAGGGCATGATGATTTTCTATAGGCATTGTAAATATTGCTACTCTCTGGTGATTTGAAGTGCTTTTATCCTCATTTGTAAGTCACATTGGATAAAAGTGTCTGTTAAATTAGGCAAGGCGAGTTTATTTATATAGCACATTTCATACACAGTGGCGATTCAAAGTGCTTTACATGAACAGAAATAAAATTAAAGTATAGGAAAATAAAAACAAATAATAAAACAGATAAAAACAGATTAAAATATGTTAAAACAGGTTATAAAAGAATAAAAAAAGAAATGAAAGACACAATAGTGCAATCTGTCGGACGTAGCACAGTGCTCATTCAGTAAAGCCACAGCTAAACAGATGTGTTTTTGATTTGAATGTGCCTAATGTTGGAGCACATCTGATCATTTCTGGAAATTAATAAATGTAAATGTGTAAAGAAGTCAGTGAAATGTGGAGGAGTAAATGTCATGGTCTGGGGGATTTTCTTGTCTGGCATGGTAAATACAGCTAAATGGCATGGTCAGTGTGCATGTTTATCAGAAGCTAATTCGCAACATGCGGTTCCTTCCCTCATTGCCCAATCAGCCAGCAACTTCAAGCATGACAATGCTGTCACACTGCACAGTGAGTCAGGAAAAAAGTTCTTTGAAGCTAAAAACACTGACATAATGAAAGGACCAGCCCAAAGTCTTGATCATTGGCAACTGAGTTATGGCTTATGATCCCTCTACAGTCACTGAAATGTAGAATAGACTGAAGAAAAGATTATCACAGCAGAGCAGTGTGAGAGAATACTTATGTCCTGTGGTCAAAGATCAAAAGTCAGACAAACTAGTGGCCTGTATACTTTCTGGTAATTTTTGACTTTCGTAACCTTCAGATATTTTATTTTTAATCTTTCTTTGTAATATCATCGCCATTTATACATGCATGCATACATACTGTACATACACACATACATACATGCATGCATAAATACATGCATACATACATACATACATACAGTAGGGGGAAAAGTATTCAACATGTCAATTTTTTATGGGGAAAAATATTCTAAAGGAGCTGTTGACATGAAACCATTTTACATTTAACCAGATTTTGGTAAAAACCCAAACAATACTAACATAAAAATATAAAACAAAAATATCTGGAAAAACTAGTTATGTGTAATAACAATAGCACTAAACTATTGAACTGTATTTAACACTTTGTATAAAAGGCTTTTTTGGTGATGGCAGCATAAAGACGCCTCTCATTTGGAGAACGACGTCACATGGATTGCTCAGGTGTGATTTTTTTCACAGACTTCACCAGAGTGTAAAAATCTTGATGGTTCTGTGAGTTTTGTCTGTAAAATCTGATCTTTATTTAGTATTTTCTATTGGATTTAAGTCAGCTGATTAGCTGGGCCAGTCTACAGCTCGATTTTCTTTCTCTGAAAGCATTTGAAAGTTTCCTTGGCTGTGCTTTGGGTCATTGTCTTGCTGAAATGTCCACTCTGATGTTGGACTGAAGCAGCTGATATTAATTAACAATAAGGAAGAGCAGAGGGTTGCTGAAAAACTACTGAAATATTTCAGCTGCAGTCTGGGCTTTCATTGCCTTTCTACACCTCCCTTTCTTCATGTGTTCAATACCTTTTCCCTGTCATTTTATTTTATTATATATATTTTTTTTAAATTTGGTTGTTACCAACATCTGGTGAAAAATTCAAGTTAACAGCAAATTAGAAATTTGATTTCTGAGAAAAATGGGGAAGTGTTGAATAATTATTTCCCCCACTATAAATGCGTACATGCACAATAAATGCTCATTTAATTTAATTTATTTTAACTTAACCACTTTTATGAATCCACAAATGACACACTCAAATTTTGTACATTGTAAAAAAAAACATCACAAATAGATGTTTATAGATATCCTCTTGTCCAAATTATTATATTTAATTAATTAAAAGCATATTGGCAAAGTAAAACAATTTTAAAATTACAGTAATATACGTTTTTTCAGGCTGCAGTGTAATCTTTAAGAGCCATTTGATGTGATATATTCTTATTGTAAATGTAGTCACTCACTCACACACCTACTTACTGTGTAATGAGTCTGGCCAGTAGTGAGACATAGAGTGCGTTGCATGTTGCAGCTGAGCGACAGTGTTTCTCCAGCTTCTTCTCCTGTTTGACAGATGCTCAGTCTCAATATATAAAACAGGGATGAACATAGACTTGCACTCACCGGCCACTTTTTTAGGTACACCATGTCCAACTGCTTGTTAACACAAATTTTAAATCGGCTAATCAGATGGCAGCAACTCAATGTATTTAGGTATATATACATGGTCAAGACGATCTGCTGCAGTTCAAACCGAGCATCAGAATGCAGAAGAAAGGTGATTTAAGTGACTTTGAACATGGAATTGTTGTTGGTGCCAGACGGACTGGACTGAGTTTTTCAGAAACTGCTGATCTACGGGGATTTTGATCTCTAGGGTTTACAGAGAATGGTCAGAAGAAAAGAAAATATCTGGTGAGTGGCAATTGTGTGGGGGCAAATGCCTTGTTGATGCCAGAGGTTAGAGGAAAATGGCCAGACTGGTTCGAGCTGATAGAAAGGCAACAGTGACTCAAATAACTCGTTACAACTGAGGTATGCAGAAAAGCATCTCTGTACACACAACACGTCAAACCTTGAGGCGGATGGGCTACAGCAGCAGAAGACCACACTGGGTGCCACTCTTGTCAGCTAAGAGCCGTAAACTGAGGCTACAATTCGCACAGGCTCAACATAACATGACAATAGAAGATTGCAAAAACATTGCCTGGTGTGAGGAGTCTCAATTTCTGCTGTGACATTTGGATGGTAGGGTCAGAATTTGGCGTCAACAACATGAAAGCATTGATCCATCATGCCTTGTATTAACGTTTCAGGCTGGTGGTGGTAGTGTGATGCTGTGGGGGATATTTTCTTGGTAAACTTTGGGCTCATTAGTACCAATTGAGCATCGTGTCAACGCCACAGCCTACCTGAGTATTGTTGCTGACCATGTCCATCGCTTTATGACCACAGTGTACCCATCTTCTGATGGCTACTTTCAACAGGATAACACACCATGTCATAAAGCATGAATCATCTCAGACTGGTGTCTTGAACATGACAATGAGTTCACTGTAAACGTTCTCCACAGTCACCAGATATCAATCCAATAGAGCATCTTTGGGATGCGTTGGAATGGGAGATTCACATCATTGATGTGCGGCTGATGAATCTGCAGAAACTGTGTGATGCTAGTATGTCAATATGGACCAAAATCTCGGAGGAATATTTACAGTACCTTGTTGAATCTATGTCTAAGATTAAGGCAGATATGAAGGCAAAAGGGTGTCCAACCTGGTACTAGTAAGGTGTACCTAATAAAGTGGCTGGTGAATGTATTTTAATGTTTACCTGATCTTTACTGAGTTTGATATCGATGTTCACACACTCCGTGCTGATGACACTCTTTACCTCTCTGGGATTGAGTGGATCCAAGTGCAGTGTGGGCCACAATCTACAAAAAGTTTTGTTTGGTGAATGTTTGCTAGTGATATTTTATATATTATATTATTTATAAAAAATTAATATACTATGCGTGTTTGTTCATCACAAACCTCCATGCTTGTGGGCAGGTCTCCACATTAACCGACACCAGCACTCTCACATTAGCAGGAAGCGGATCAATCAACCATTTCATATGGCGCTCAGCATTCTGGGAAATAAAAGTTTAGCTTAATTACATTACGTTACATGTAAAAATTAGAGATGATAGCAATATGATGATGATTGTTTTTATTGTTTGGTCAACATCTGATTAAAAATATAAATAAAAAATAATTCTATACAATTTTTTCTAAAATGAAAAATAAAACATAAAAAAAATGTTAAAGCAAATTTGAACAATTTTGAAGTCATTTAAAATTAATTCAAGAAGTATATAAAGCATTATTGCTTCTAAGTGAAATTTAGATCATTAAAATCTAAAATAGGGTAAAAATTACGTAATTTAATGCATACCAAATAAAAATGTTTTGATAGGACATTTTTGAATTATGTAATCAATTACTGACAAAATGTCAAATAAATTATTGACGCACATATGTGGGAGTTTAGTTTTGTCTTCGACAGCAGAGATCTCTAAACCCGACCACAAACATACACACCACAACTCAACGAGGAAGGTCATTTGAGGAAATGTTACCTGTATTTGGTCAATGGAATCAATGATGATTATGATGTTTCCATGATGACGAGCAGACAGTCGCTCCAGCCAGCGTGGGAACTCTTCAAGGATCTTGGAAGGGTCCATTGAGAGGCCGGAAATAGACCAAAAATGCTGGAGCAGCTACATGGAATAAAAGGGATTTGTTCAGAGCTTGACTTTTGTGTCTTTACAACACCTATTTTACTTTAAAAGTACAAATTTCTCACTATTATTAACCATTAACTATGACTAGTTTGCTTTTTACTAATATTTATTAAGGTAATAGTTAGGTTTAGGTATTAGGTAGGATTAGGGATGTAGAATAACAGCCTACAGAAAATATATTTTATAAAAACTAATAAACAGCCAGTCTCTTAATAATAGGCAGGTCATAAGCCAGTAGTTAATAGTATGAATTGGTAAATAAACTTTAGTGTCACCAAAACAACGTCACGTTCACCTTTTGCTGATAAACTAAGAACTTTTCAGTACTCAATCTCAACTGAACAAATCATATTAACCTTATTAGACAGTTCCCTTTAATTACATGTTTAAAGGTATGTGTAAGCTATGACTTTTCACCTACAGTTCAGGAAGTCTAATAATAATAATCAGGTCAACACTGTTCATATAGTGCAAGGGTAAGATTAAATTCAATTTACATGTAACTGGCTTAATATAGAGAGGCACTAAAACGCGCAAGATAGCTGGTGATTAATTAACTTTAGGTGACATTAGCAGACTTAGATGCTAGAGATGAGATGATGCCAACCATATTTGACTTCTAGAGGTCTCCATAATCCTGGACAAGGCCGTATCCTAAGCAGATAGTCATGGAGGAGTGGACAGCACGAGACTGATTCCTGAAAGACCCTACTGACAGACGAGTCTTCGCATTGATCTCAGAGGGCAGCCTGTACACCGCCGGTGACCAATACACCTGCAGCTTCTCACCCAATTGATGTCCAGCATTCTCCAGCCTCCGGTGCCTAGACTGCAGCTCTGTGCAGGAAGTTTGGCCCAAGGAGAAATGGTCGTGCCCAAATGAGCCTGGTTTCTCTTGAGGTTTTTCCTTAACTTTTGTCAATTGGTGAAGTTTGTTCCTCGCCATTGGCTTGCTTGGTTTGGGACTTGTGGAGCTGCATGTCGATGGATTTACTCTTCAACTCTGAAGCTTGGACTGACAGTTTCAGTTCACTAGAACATCTATGTTAAGCTGCTTTGACAATCTACATTGTAAAAGCACTATAAAAATAAAGATGAATTTAATTTAATTGAACTTAAAGTTGGCATTTTATGCCCATTTAGAGCAGTTGATATGATTCTTTATGGTGTTAATAAAAAAATCTATAATAAACAAATATAGTTTGAATATAGACAAGCACCCCTTTTGCTCTGTCAGTTCACATCAACGCAATTCGGTTAATTTCTATTTAAATGATAATGAGCTGTTGCTCCCGCCCCCCATCTCTTTTTCCACCTCATGAAGAGATTGCTTACGTCCATTCTTGAGACTGCAAAAACGATCCCCCATGCACACACACACAGTGCTCAACTGAGGTTTGAGCTTCTGCCGACTCTTGTCTGTATTATTGACATGATAGAGTATTACAATGAAAAGGTCGCCCTGATTCACCTTTGACACATATAATTGCATATAATTGATCACTGCTTGACATTGCGTCCCGTCATTATCAATGTAAAATTGTCTTCAAACAAGCATATACATACATTTAAAAAGTAACAATGCTGGTTTAATGCTCAGCTGCACAGTCAGTGCTGGCAAGTGTGAAAACCACAGCACCACACTGATGAACACAGCTTTGCACATAAAAGGATGATTTGATGATAAGCACCAGTGAAAACGAAGCTGGATTTTGCTAACAATTACCAAAAGAAGAGTTTGACATAAAAATCACTTACATACTTTAGACAAATTGTAGGTACAGCATACACTACCCGACAAAAGTCTGGTCGCCTATCCAAGTTTCAGGAACAACAAATAATAACTAGACTTCCAGTTGATCATTTGGCATCTGATGTGGCTTCTACATTACGCTATTTTTACCAAAATAAAATATGATGATGCCCTGATTTATTTATTTAATTAGGACAGTCTTTTCTGTCTTTGCTTAGACAAAAGTCTTGTCACTTACCAGAAATAATGTACAGTACAGAGAATAAAGTCATGGAGCAGTGGAAAAATAATTAATATTGTGTACTACACCCATGAGCTTGGACGACTGCACCCATCTCTGCAATGACTCAAATAACTTATTAATAAAGTTATTTGGAACGGCAAAGAAAGCGTTCCTGCAGGACCTCCAGAGTTCATCAAGATTCTTTGGATTCATCTTCAATGCCTCCTCCATCTTACCCCAGATATGCTCAATAATGTTCATGTCTGGTAACTGGGCTGGCCCATCCAGGAGCACCTTGAACTTCTTTGCTTTCTGGAACTTTGATGTGGATATATATATATACACTATGGTATATATTTTGTATGGTATATGGTATATATTTCACCCAGCCCTAGTACAGCTGCACACTGACAATACTTTGCACACACAAGTTTTACATGTTTCTTGGAGATGCCAGTAATAAAGGAACTAGTTGTGTTCAGTGCCTCTGACAGTTTATTGACCCTAAGGGCCATGACACACTAAACCCACAAAAATCTAATACCGATGAAGTTCACAGGATTTATCACCAAGCATATTTCTGGGCAAGCACTTGTAAAAAATAAATAAATAAATAAATAAATAAATAAAATAAAAATAAATGAATAAATAAAATAAAATTAAATAAAATAAAATTAAATAAAATTAAATTAAAAGTAGCACTTGAACACACGGCAAAGATTAAAGCCAACAGTGAACTAGCTGTCCAAGTCTGCAAAAGATGATATAACTGTCAATAAAAGCATGTATCAATATTAAGTATTCATCATATATACAAAAAGGTCAATCAAAACATGTACTATTTGAAACATAAGGAAAGCAATGCTTAATTACTGTTTTGAATAAGCATAATTACAGCTTATGCTTTTATGAATAGCATTGAAATTCTTAGGTAAGATGACAAAATTAGAAGCTTTCTTAAGAAGTTTTTCCTTTCACTCTCACACACAGCCTTTAGCCAAACTGAACAGTCATTCAAAGTTCTCTCTCTTACTGATGACATCGCAGATGCATACAGACTAACTGATGACTAACTGTCAGCCAGAGGGGTATTGCACAAACGTGAAATCAAGAAAGCCAGGATAACAGCAAAAGTGCAGCTTGACCTAGTTTAATCGGGTCCTCCTGGCTTAGACTGTTGCATGTTTGCTGATCCAGGATGAAAACGAGTCGCTTAAACTGATTCTGATTCTGATTCTGATTCTTTGTCAAGCCCGATGTACAGTATAACCAAGGTAAGTGCACATTCATGGCATTTGTTAACAGACCACGGGATCGATCACAGAATCAATGATGCAGGTATAAATAAAACCAGATGTGAGGTGAGCCAATCAGGTAATGAGTTGAAACACGCCTCTCTAGCCCACCAATCAGGGAACTCCCATTACTTTCATTCAGAGAATTAACAGAAACATATGACGTGAGATATATTAACAAATTTAATCGTTCACTTTGTCTTAATTGTGACCAGTGGACATTCATGCTACTAATGAATTTATCGTGAAGATTATCGCAAACACTTTCCAATATTGCACATCTATTTTATCTATTTAGTTTATTTTATCAAGTTTTTTTTAATCTTCATCTAAATGATCATTTATACATATCACTTTCATTTAAGATATATCTTTGTAATTGAGTCTATTTAATATATTATATAATTTTTATTTTTCCAATATGTCATTTGAACTTTAATGTATTATCTATCTATACCTAAAGATGTTGTTCTAATGTACCAAGAGTTATAGTCTATATTCAGAGTAATGGATAAAATTATTCATTTTTAAAAGGAGCTGTACTCATTTTTGTTGTGAAGTGTATATGCATTTTTTGCTCTAATCGTTCATCTATTTTTTTTATATCTCTTATCTATCTATCTATCTATCTATCTATCTATCTATCTATCTATCTATCTATCTATCTATCTATCTATCTATCTATCTATCTATCTATCTATCTATCTATCTATCTATCTATCTATCTATCTATCTATCTATATATATATATATAACATATAAATCACTAGAAGTAATCTTATCCTGGTTGTTAGTCTGCTCTGGAGAAGGCTAGCTGCAAAGAATAAATCTCCATAGTAACCTAATTCAGCTTAATATACTTTCATGCTAAGAAAGTGAATGCTAAATTCAGCCGGGATAGCCTCAAAATCCCAGCTTAATCCTTATTTTACTTTTGTGCATTACCCCTCTGGTGTGTCACGGAAATGCAATTAAATTAGTGTGTGTGTGTCTGTGTCTCACCTTTACTGTGAGGCGTTTAATGATGAGCACAGGATCTGTGCTGGTAGAGAGTGGACGTCCCGTAAAGTGATAAAGGATGAGCGTGTTGGGAGAATGTTTCTGCTGCAACTCTATCCTGTATAGAAATGACAATGTTTATTGTGTGATGATGTACATACATAATTTTGTCATGCAATAATAACACTTAATATTAAGATGAAATAACCATTTAGCCAGCAAAAGTGATTTGCCTGATCCAGGTGCACCAGATACCAGCAGAGGAGGAGTGGGTGGAGGGGCAGCTACCATGTCATTGAGTCTGTCGACATACTGTAAAGAGAAACGATACAGTATTAAACAGAATTACACATTTAGTGTCAAATAGGCACAATTTGTTTTATATTTAAATAAAATAAGTATTACTTTCAGATATCAATATTTAACAACGCATCACAGTAAAAATAGGGGTTTAAAGCTGCTTTTTAGCAAAGGAGATATATGAACAACGTCCCAGGGGAATGAGATTTAAAGTTTTTTTTTTTTCAGCTTTAGTGCTTTGGACTTTTGCATAGTACTTTTCAAAACAAAATAAAAAAGAACACAATTTCCACACAAAAAAATTTGTTTGTCAAGTAAAAGCCTGTGTTTAAAGTGACCAAGCACAGCTTGAACTGTTTTTGGCATACTGAAGTTTTCTGAAATATTGTGCTGTGTATTATCAGGTCTCTTAGCATTTCTCAGAAATTCATTTAGGCTGTGTGGCGGGTCGCCCAATGCATGATCATCCAGGGAAAGGAGCACAGAAGCCACCTGGACGTAATCACGCCGATCGCCTGCACCTGGAGCTCGTCCACTCCAATGGGATAAAAACACGCCAGCAAAGACAGTTGGTGAGAAGCCTCTCAGCTAACCCTTTCTCTAACAAATTCTCTCTCTCATAAAGAAAAAACGAATTGATCGTGACACTTATCTCACCAGCCACCCACCCACCTACAGCCTCACCTGGAGCACAACTACACTGGGAACCAAGGGAAGAACACTGAAGACACCTACACATCTCACGCTCACTCACAATATTGTAAATAAAAAAGCCCTTCGAGGGTGTGTTCACTTACAACTTGTGTTTGCCTTTTCACTCCACCCTGCTACAGCTGCCATATCTTTCTTTTTCTGTGCAGGTGATTCCATGCTGCCTATATATTATTCAGGTCTGGACTCTGTGGAGGCCATTTCATGTTTTTTTGTTCTCCAAATATGATTTGACTGCATTACCAGTGTGTTTGGGACCATTAGCATAATGAAAAATAAAACCATCACCAAAGAAGTGCTTTCTAGAAGGAATGGCATAATTGATTTAAACCTGTCTATACAAACTCCAATATTTACAGCACTAGACTGAAACTTACTTGCACATTTTTTTTACAAGATGGCCTCTGAACAAATACAAATACACATGGATGGATGTAGTCTCTGCGCTTTCATTAAACACAAAATTGCACATACTTTCCCTCAGATTTATAGTGGATCTACTGATCAGTTAAAATATTTGTCAATAATGATCGATAGAGGGAGTGCCATACCTTTTGTAAGCTGAATCTGGCAGCAGCGCCGCAAGCTTGCTGAAATGCCTCTATCTGCTCCTGCTCATCATGAAGATCCCAAAGCACATCACCAGAGTCTTCCTCTTCTCTTTCCTCCACCACTCCATTCTCCTCTAACTCCAATCCCAACAACTCCTAAACAGAGAGAGAGAAACTCAAACAACAACAATAACAAAAACACATGGCAGACTTTCTGCACACTGTGGCAGATTAAAAGTAACTGAGAGCCACCTTGACCACAGAGAATGAGATACAGAAAAACATGGCCACAGGAAGAGCGTTTGTGTCCAAACTGTGACCAAAACAAATTTGAAATAGATCTGCGCTTTTTCACAGAATGCACAAATAAGGTCTTTGGTACAGTGCTTTGTGTTAGCAGTAGTTGCGTGTCTGCCTGCCACAAAATCAGACAGTGAATCACCATCCTGACTCCATGTTTCCCTCACATCACTCATCTATATCAATTTGCTAGTATTTTACATTGTATTGTATCTACATAGGGGTGGCATGGTGGCTCAGTGGTTAGCACTGTCACCTCACAGCAGTAAGGTTGCTGGTTTGAGTCCCAGCTGAGTCAACTGACATTTCTGTGTGGATTTTGCATCTTCTCCCCATGTTCGCATGGGTTTCCTCCAGGTGCTCTAGTTTGCTTCACAGTCCAAAGACATGTGGTGAATTGGATGAGCTAAAAATCGGGTGTAGTGTATGAGTGTGTGTGAATGTGAGAGTGTATGGGTGTTTCCCAGTACAGAGCATCCACTGAGCGAAAAACATACGTCGTAATAGTTGACGCTTCATTACGCTGTGGCAACCCCGGGTAAAAAAAGAGACTAAGCCGAAAAAAATAAATAAATGAATGAATGTATCTACATTTTACTTCTAATTTTTACACAGTTTCTTTGAAAACAATCAGAATTTGAACTATCATTACTGTAGTTTTACTAGGGCTGTCGATCGATAAAAACAAAAGTCATTTAATTATTTCTATATTATTTTTATTTTAACATGATTAAGTTAATTGCAATCATGGTCGGTCTGATTAATCTAGATCATTCATTCATTTATTCATTTTCTTTTCAGCTTAGTCCCTTTAATAATCTGGGGTCGCCACAGCAGAATGACCCGCCAACTTATCCAGCATTCGTTTTACGGATGCCCTTCCAGCTGCAACCCATCTCTGGGAAACATCCATACATACTCATTTCACACTCATACACTATCGACAATTTTGCCTACCCAATTCACCTATACCACATGTCTTTGGAAACTGGAGCACCCGGAGGAAACCCACGCAGCCACAGGGAGAACATGCAAACTCCACACAGAAATGCCAACTGACCCAGCTGAGGCTCGAACCAGCGACCTTTTTGCTGTGAGGTGAACGTGCTATTCACTACGCCACCGTGGCACCCTTAATCTAGATCACAAATTTACAATATACATGTAATAAAGTTTGTTCGGATTGTGGGAAGAAGAAGTCAAATTCGGCAATATAAGGTAAGCACAACTGTTAATTATTTTAGTTAGTGCTGGTCACTGTGTGTGTATGTGTGTGTGAGCATCTTCTCAGGCTCTCCTCTCTCTTAGCTGCTCTTTCTCCTCCCCTTATGAAGGTGTCTCTCCGGCCCAATCACTATAAAATACAGGTGTTACTGATTATTTATGACTGGACCACTGACCAGCCGCCGGTGTCTCCGCTTGCTCTCTCCCCTTTTCGGGTGTTTGATTATGCACTCCCCACCACAATACACAATGACAGACTGTGTATAGTTTTGGTTACTTACTGATGTCCAGTGGTCTCCAATAAGGCCAATGGAAGTACCTCCTGCTAACTGAAGCACTTTTGATTTAAGTTTTTTCAGTGTTGTACAGTTCATATGCTCTCGTATATGTAGATCACCTCAAAGGTAACTTGTAGTCCCGAACAATGTTGATGGGTGTGCAGTATGTTAGGGATTTTCAACCGATGGGCCTCAGCGATCCTGCAGGTAGGCCATGAGGTAGCTTAAAATTAACTAAAATATTATACAATAATTATTTGATTCCATCATTAAATATGTCATTAGAATGATCGAAGTAATTACATTTTCCATTTTATGTGATCTTAGTAGTAAACAGCTGTTCACTGTTTCTGTCAGCAAACTCTAATAATATCCAGCTGCAAACCCAACCACCTTCAGATCAGTGCGTTTTAACGTACATGTGTTTTTACTGTTAGCTTCATTTATTGAAGTAAGGTCCCAAATACTCTGCAGTTGTAAAGAATAAATGAATTAAAGAATTCAGGAGCTTTGAATCTGTGTGTGTTTTAAACATAATATTAATAATAATAATATATAAATATCTTATTGAATTATAAATTGAAAATGTCAGACAGGTGGGCCTTCAAAAAACATTTTCAAAGAAGGAGGTGGGCATCGAACTGAAAAAGGCTGAGACCCCTGCAATGTGTGATGCATTCCAGCAATGGAATGATTTTACTTTATAGTTTTGTTTTGTTTTTTCTTGCTGTAGTCATCCAGTGTCCTGTATCTTCCCTGACATTTTGCTAACATCTGCAAAAATATGTGTGGCTTGTGTCACACATTTTTTTTACTTTTGTAAAAGGACATTTAATCAGTTTTTGACAAATGAAGTATGATTATTTTGCCCATGTTCAGAGCACATCATGCTGTGTGTGTGTGTGCTTGTCTGTGAGAGCTGCATGAATGCAAATTCATGTCCGATCAAAATATGGTCAATATGAACCTTCTGAGAGAGCCAGTAGAACTAAATTCCTGGGGGTGCACATCACAGAGGATCTCACCTGGACTGCCAACACCACCTCACTCTCCAAGAAGGCACAATGACGCCTACACTTTCTCTGCCGACTGAAAATGGCAAGTCTCCCTCCACCCATCCTCACCACATTCTACAGGGGAACCATTGATAGCGTGCTGACCAGCTACATCACTGTCTGGTAAAGAAGTTTCAGGGCTGCCGACCACAAGACCATCCAGTGCACAGTGAACACAGCCGAAAAGATCATTGGTGCCCCTCTACCCTCTATTTAGGACATATCCCTCTCACGTTGCTCCAGCAAAGCTAGCAGTATTGTGAAAGACTCTACCCACAGTCTCTTCCAGCTTCTGCCATAAGGAAGAAGGTTCCAAAGTATTAGAGCCTGCTTGCCTAAACTACTCCACAGCTTCTTCCCATAGGCTGTTAAAGCCTTCAACTCCAGTCAACTTACCCTCCTCTGAAATCTCATAAACACCCACCACCCACCCACCCACACATTTCTGAATATGTCCCCATACAAGTAGGCTTAACAAAAAACCTGTAGAAAAGGCACCCTCTCATCTCTCTGACTCATGCACCAGGTTGCACATTTGCACTACAGACACTTTCATAATCACTCCTTGTCCCTTGGAAACATTGTGCGTTTAAAACTGTGCTTCATACAGGTGAGTGGGCTTGACAAACCACCTATAGAAAATCTGTAGAAACACCGCACCTGACACTCTATTTAAACTCCATCTTACAAAGACTCAATAAAGAAAACAATGTTTACTTTAAATGTACCACAAATGTTGCATTGCATGATTCAACCTTGTGAAAAACTGTCGCAATATTTAACCTCTCTTGCACAAAATCCTGCAAAACATTGTTCAGTATCATGTAAAAGTACTTGTATAGCCTGTCTTATGTGTATAGTTAAGTATATGTTTATATAGTTATGCATAGGTTTTTTTTAAGTAGTTTTTATGTCCAGTGTTGTGTTTGTATTTATGATTTATTTATGTGGCACAGTAGACATTTCGTTCCTCTGTATGTCCACATATGTAGCAGAATGACAATAAAGCTCGACTTGACTTGATTGTAGGGGTATTTTATGGAGCAATAAATGAGCAAATAAAACTGTTTCTGGAATTTTTTCCTACCAAAGCCATAGACCTATTATGAACAGTAGATATCAGAGAACAATTTAGCTTATTGAACCGATGCAGTACATGGCATCTTTAACATGTTAACTTTTTCAGATTTTTTGCATGCGTTAATACATTAATGTTGACAGCCTTCATTTTTACACTGCACAGATTTTGTAAGCAATCAAGCTGCCATTGGTTTGTCAGTTTTGTGTCATGCCGATAAAGAAAGAAACATTGTTCTGTTGAAAATCATGATTAAAAATCTTTCCTCTTTTCAAAAACTCAAATAGTACACCACATTTTATACTTCTTTTTATCATTCTATTTTTATAGTATTTATTTTATATTTTTAACTAATACTTCTGGGTTAGAGTCTGGGTCAAATGTTTATCATAGAAGTGTCCACGTTACCCACTGCTGATTATTCTATCCCAAACCAGACTGTCAAACGTTATTTTCACCATGTAACTGTGGCTTTTTCTGTTATTTTGTCTAGGCCAGGGGTGTCCAAACTCGGTCCTGGAGGGCCGGTGTCCTGCTGAGTTTAGCTCCAACTTGCTGAGTCACACCAGGATGTTTCTAGCATATCTACTAAGAGCTTAATTAGCTGGTTTAGGTGTGTTTGATTAGGGTTGGAGCTAAACTCTCCAGGACACTGGCCCTCCAGGACCGAGTTTGGACACCCCTGGTCTGGTCATTTCACAGTTACTAATAATACATGTAAGATTTTGGCTGTAAATATTTCAAAGTAATAAGCACGTATGGGGTTAAATGAGCACAGTGTAGTGGCTGACAATACTGAACTTATCTGCAGGAGCTGAGTTATTTTTCTCTATCCTGTGTGAGGTGTATGTGAGAACATTAACAACGTGCGATAAACCACAACCCTCACTTTAGTGTTTCTGCGTGTGTGTGAGTGTGAGTGTGTGTACCTGTTTAATGATTCTTTCCAGCTGAGAGAAGATAAGTGCAGCTCCTTCCTCCACAGAGCCAGCATGATCCACTACCTGTAGTAAACAAATGAAATAGAGAATTAAACTAAAATCAGCAAATAAACAAGATACAAATAAAATCTAAGGTTAAAAAAAGTTGTTCTGCGTTGTACTTTAAGGGAAAGTTTTGTTACATTATTTCATCACAAAAATAGTTCTCACTGGTAGCAAACAAGGTGTTTATTACGCTGTGGTGATCCCTGATAAATAAAGAAACAAAGCCAAAGGAAAATGAATGAATGGATGGTAATAAGAATTATCATAAATGACTGAGTACTAATTTATCACAAAGGAGCATCAAATTATCACAATATAATGATTCCTCAATTAAAATTTGAAACTGAACACCAGAGTAATTGAAATTCAGATTGGAAACATAAAAATAAATACATTTTAAAACATACTCATACAGAATAAAAAAACTGATTATAAATTCATATATATTCATATACAGTATATTCATTTATTCATTCATTAATTTTCTTTTCGGCTTAGTCCCTTTATTAATCTGGGGTCACCACAGCGGAATGAACCGCCAACTTATCCGGCATATGTTTTACGCAGCAGATGCCCTTCCAGCTGCAACCCATCTCTGGGAAACATCCACACACACATTTACACTCATACACTACGGACAATTTAGCCTACCCAATTCACCTGTACCGCATGTCTTTGGACTGTGGGGGAAACCGGAGGAAACAATGCGAATGCAGGGAGAACATGCAAACTCCACACAGAAATGCCAACTGACCCAGCCGAGGCTCGAACCAGCGACCTTCTTGCTGTGAGGCAATCGTGCCCACTACGCCACCGTGGCACCCCAGTATATTCAGATGCTGACAAAAATTATGTACTGTATATAAAAAAACATTACACACCATTCCGGTTTTATTATTTTTTATCAAATAAATACAGCTTTTTGATCAGAAGAGCTAAGTCTCAAAAATAATAATAATAATAATAATAATAATAATAATCCCAGAGATGGGTTGCAGCTGGAAGGGCATCCGCTGCGTAAAACAAATGCTGGATAAGTTGGCGGTTCATTCCGCTGTGGTGACCCCAGATTAATAAAAGGACTAAGTTGAAACGAAAATGAATGAATAATAATAATAATAATAATAATAATAATAATAATAATAATTTAAGTAATTTTCTGACATTGATAATAATAAAATCCAATTGACTGAAAACCAACTGATTAAAATATAGCCTCATATAATCATCATATTTTAATGATTACATAAGTACACTGACACTGAAGACCAGAGTATGGCTAAAAATTCAGCTTCAAAACCTAACCTTAAAACTATGGACAATTTCCTTCTACCTTAAGTTTGGCACTTCTGTCAGCCTTGTTAACTCTCTCTAGCAGGTCTCTGGTGGCTGGACTGAGGGTGGATGGCTCTTCCTTTTCGCCTTTTCTGTCTCCAGTTCGCAAATACAGCAAGAGAGGTCGAGCATCTGGGGTCTTCACAAACGCCTCTTCAACATCCTCCACAACACAACTAAGAGAGCAGAATCCATACATGACGTTCATAATAACACAATTACATGATCAAATATGTGAGAAAGACTTGAGTGTCACCTGGACACTGAAGACTTGAGAAGCAGCACACACACAGAGCTCCTCTCCATCTCTTGCCTGCGTTCAGCAGCAAACAGAGCAGCCTTCTCCTCAGGAAATGACACGTTCAGGTAAAAATGACCCAAACCTTCACAAAACCTCTGAAGCCTTAAAGAATAAGTCTAAAAGAGAGGGACAAATGGATGGAGAGAGCTAAAATGTAAAAAATTATGTTATTTAACTTCAGGTATTCCAAAATTGACACTTTCCGATCACCAAATTGGTCATTATAAGAGTAACAATAATAATAATAATAATAATAATAATAATAATAATAATAATAATAATATAATAATCATAAGTAATGGTTTGCAACAAAAATAAATAAAATAATAAATAATAAATAATAATAAATAATAAATAAAATAATAAATAAAATAATAAATAAAAACTTTTAAAAACAAATAAATAAAAACAAAATGCACTTTCCGATCACCAAATTGGTCATTATAAGAGTAATAATAACAATAACAATAACAACAACAACAATATTAATAATAATAAATAAATAAATAAATAAATAAATAAATAAATAAATAAATAAATAATAAAAACTTCAAGGTTTATCACTTGACAACAAAGAAGAACAAAACCAACCATGTAATTTTGATTTGTATTTTTAAACTGAAACAATAATAATACTAAAAATAACTAGTTTTTCTGTGTGGCTAAATGTTATTGTGAGGCAATGTGTGTACCTGAATGAATGTCTGCAGCTCTGCTTTGGTCTCGTGCGTGTATATAAGGTAGCAGCGGACTGTGTTACTCCACAGAGACTGAGAGACGTGAGGAGCAACCTGCAGAAGACTGGCCACCGCTGCATCCCAGTCATCTGAAACACACACTCGCAAACATTAACACATTTACAATTGCACCTACAGACAGAAACAATCAGATAAAACTCACCTCTGCTGACATTAGCAAATGGCCCCTCCACGTCAATAAGACTGTGAGCGAATTCCGGACCCCTGTGTGTCTGCTGTAACTGCATCATACTGCCCATGGACGGCTCGCTGCCCAGCACACCACCACTCCAGTATTCACACTGAGTTCCTGCGGCTACACACACAGTGGACACAAGGGGTGAAACCGTTTTAAAACTCAGCATTCACTTTACAACAAAGCTGCAGTCTAAAGGTTTATGAAATTAAGCTTAAATTGTGCTACAATGGAAATCATACACTTTTTTTATAACTGTAAAATATATTAATCAGCATTATTGAAGTATCAGCATTATTGTTATCAGTCATCTGCACATCAATAACTGTCTGGTTTAGCTCAGCTACCAAATCTGACCTTCGAAGACTACGTCGAATAGTTCGGACTGCTGAGCGAATCATTGGTACAACCCTCCCTACTCTCCAAGAACTGTACTTATCCAGAGCTAGCAGAAGGGCTGCCAAAATCACTCTGGACCCCTCACACCCAGCACACTGCCTCTTTGAACTGTTACCTTCTGGTCGATGCTACAGAGCACTGCGCACTAGAACAGCCCGACACAGAAATAGTTTCTTCCCACAGGCAATCCATCTCATGAACACTTGATGATAATAATCGTGGAACCTACATCACTACTTGCAATACACTTTTTACACACACATACACTTATTTAACAACACATTTTATATGCCAATTTGCACATAACAAATACACTTTTTACACACACATACACTTATTTAACAACACACTTTACATGCCAATTTGCATGTAACAGCTGCACATATAACGTTGTATATAGTAATACGCCTGTACATACATTTGTCAATCTGTTTTTTGTATTTAACACTTACTTCTATTTTTTGAATATATTTATTATCTGTTTTTTGTCCTGTCTCTGTAATTCTGTTGCACTGTAGAAGCTCTGTCACGAAAACAAATTCCTCGTATGTGTGAACATACCTGGCAATTAAGCTCTTTCTGATTCTGATTCTGTATAAACAAATTAATAAACTGATAAATAACTTTTAAACAGATACAAATAGATTATCATACAAATTATATAAAAAAGCTAGACAAATGAACACACTCAAATTACCATAACAAACATACTTATGTACAAACAAAATAATAGATTGTGAATACATTCATTCATTCATTTTCTTGTCGGCTTAGTCCACATTCACACACATACACTACGGACAATTTAGCCTACCCAATTCACCTATGCCACATGTCTTTGGACTGTGGGGGAAACCGGAGCACCCGGAGGAAACCCACGCAATCACGGGGAGAACATGCAAACTCCACATAGAAATGCCAACTGACCCAGCCGGGGCTCGAACCAGCGACCTTCTTGCTGTGAGGTGAACGTGCTACTCACTACGCCACCGTGGCGCCCAGATTGTGAATACAATAATAAAGAAATAAATTAGCTGACAAGATAAATAATATTCAAGAAACAAATAAATGATTAAAATACTTTTAAAGGTTAATACTTTTAAAATATATATATAACACATAATTATACAATAACTAAGTAACTTAAATTGTTAAAACAAAAAAATGTAAATTAATGAACAAACAAACACAAGCTATGAAGAGCCATTACATTATGATCATACACCAATGACCTCTCAGGGCTTAATTTGTGAATTTTGAGGTCCAAGAACAGATGGGGGTAACGGATCCGGCATGGTACACGAGGACGCAGAGGTGTCACCCACTAAAGTGGTGACGGGGGTGTGGGGGTGGTTGGGGATGGGGGTTGTCCGTGAAGAGCAGAGGGCTGGGGAGTTGCGGAAGAAAGTGAAAGTAAACAGCGGACGGGGGGAGGAGGGCGGTTGAGGAGGGGGATCCGGCATGTTCCGGCACAAATTAAGCCAAGCCTCTAGCCCACAAAACAGCTTATTAATGAGGTATCAATGGCTTTCCTAGTTGATCTTCTACAGTGGTGACATAGCATGAACTCATTTTTCATTCATTCATTTTCTTTTCAGCTTAGTCCCTTTATTAATCTGGGACCGCCACAGCGGAATGAACCGCCAACTTATCCAGCACGTTTTACGCAGCGGATACCCTTCCAGCTACAACCCATCTCTGGGAAACATCCATACGCTCATTCACACTCATACACTTTAGCCTACTCAATTCACCTGCACTACATGTCTTTGGACTGTGGGGGAAACCGGAGCACCTGGAAGAAACCCACGTGAACGCAGGGAGAACATGCAAACTCCACACAGAAATGCCAACTGACCCAGCTGAGGCTCGATGAACCCATATTTCTAAACCACAAACTTTTATTGGATTAAGTCAGGTGAATTTTGAGGCAAAAAGCATTAAAAATTCACTAGCATGTTCCTCAAACCACTTCTTGACAATTCTGGTAGAGAGACACATCACCCGGAGCATAATACTGTCAACGCTAGCAAATGTCCACCCAGCAGTGCATCGAGATGTCATAGTATTTGTTGATAATCAGCATTAGCGTGCTCAGCCATCAATATGACGCTGCAGGAATCATGATTTGTCAGACTAGGCCACTTTTTATAATCATTTACAGTCTAATTTGAGTAACCATTTCATTAGTTTCTGGTGATTACATACAGTTAGCATCGTGGCTTTGCTGGGCCTGGCTGTATATAGGCCCAAACACAGAAGACTGTAATAAACTGTGTGCTGTAAACAGGTCACCACTGTTGTACCTGCTGGTGATTTGTCACTCTGTGACCCTGTAGTCTCCACTGTGCAACAATCCATAACAGTCTCTACTCTTCCATCAATGAGCAGCACTCAATACATGGCTGGATGTCGATTCACCATGGATAACATTTCAGATGTATTCATTACTGCAGCAGCTTATGAATATCTCACAAGACACTCCATTTCCTATATCTAAGTTCTGAGAAGCGGTGCGATCCCAATTCATCCTTCAATAAACTCCACTAAAATGACAGCTTGTTTTGGTAAATACATTTCGTTGTGCACAACTTCGTCTAGTGTGCTCATTGCTAGGCCACAGATCCTTACATCATTCTAACATCTTACATCAGATTCTTACATTTCTTGTGGAAATGTATGCAAGTATATATTTATTCAGTTTGTATATTAATTTCAGTGATGTTATAGAACAGGGGTGACCAACCCTGTTCCTGGGGATCTACTTTCCTGCAGATTTCAGTTCAGTTTCAACCCATATCAAACACACCTGCCTGTAACTATAATGTGCTGTTCAGGTCCTAATTAATTGTCTCAGGTGTGTTTGATCAGGGTTGGATCTGAACTATACAGGAAGGTAGATCTCCAGAAACAGTGTTGAGCAGCCCTGTTATAGAATAATATGTAAACATTCATATAATATTTTACATTACAGTTTGTAAAGTAATACTTTCTGTCTTTCAGTAGATATATTATATGAAAGACTTGCTTTGCTTTACAAAACAAGTAGATGTAAATAGATTTGCATTGTAAACCTTAATAAATAAGTTCAAAAAGTGATTATTTTTTTTACTCCATCTGTTAAGATTTTAGTTATACTCGCTGAACATGTCGATGTTGCTTATTTAATTTTTAATACATTTGTGTGAGAGAGTTTTCAGTTTATTGCCATATCAGCTTCCCTGGCTATAGCAAGGGAAAAAACAGATACAGTTTATAAACATTTTAAAATATATATTTTACAAAAGTGATAAAAAAAGTTTTTTTTACAAAAAAAAGACATTAACAGCAACAAACTACATAAAATAAGATAAAAAATAAAACAGATTTGCTTTTGATAAAAATTACACCATTTTAAAAGGAAAAATATTTCCTTTGAAGTTTAAAAACAATTGACTCCAGATAAAAAAAGTTGTTTTCGAGCATCCCCATTTCACTTGCCAATACATTCATGAAGCATGTTTTCTTTAAACGGGTAAAAATGAAAGGTTCCGTTCAAATATCTAACTGCTTTTATGACAAAACATAAAAGTGAGGTAAAACTGAAAATTTATCATGATATCCAACTGAACTGAATTGATGTTAACTGTCATAGCCAAAACGGACACATTCTTACTAACATGCCCAGACCTAAAGGAGAGTTTAAAACGGAAATAGAGAAAAAAGTTCTACTTCCTCTTCCAAAGAAAAGGGATTCAGTGTCAGTAATCTACACCCTTTGAAATGCAGGTGCTCTGGAAGTAAACCTGCAACATTTTACAGTAATTAGAAATACATGAGAAATGTGCATGTGAAAGGACATACAATGGCGTTCGCGAAAATGTGCATTCTTACTGGTAACAGTGGTGTGGTTGTCGTCTGAATCGGAGTCTGCTGGGTCATAAATCTGAATGCCTTGCGCCTGCAGCTGTTGAAGTTTTGACTCCAGATCTCGTTTTGCCCGCAGCAAATCCTGAATTTCCTTTTCTTTAGTCTCCCGGAATATCTGATGGGTGAAACAAAGCATATGATATATGAGGGGGGCAGAGATAAAGTTTTATGAAATAAAGGAGAGGTAAAGACAGCAGCGAAACGTAATGTAAAAATAAAAAAACAGTTACAGGCTTAAAAGATAAGACAAAGGTTTAAAAGAAAAGGAAATAGAGTGGGGAGAATTGTGCAAGGTAAGAATGTTCACTGAGTCAGCTGAGACTCATACCTTAAACTGTCGTTTGACCTTGTCTCTGTCATGTTCAAAAGTGGCAGCTCTTTCCATGGCTTGGTACTTTGCTTCCAAGGCACTTTCCTTCTCTCGAAGAATCTTCTGGTAAGTCTTCTGAAGAGCCTGACAACCAGAGAAACAAAGAATCAACAAAACAAAAAAAATTACCTTAAAAAAATGAATAAACCAATATTAAAGACATAATTCACCCAAATATAAAAATTCTGTCATCATTTACTGATCCTACACTTGTTTGAACTTCTTTCTTGGGAAGATATCTTGAGATTATGCATGCTGGAAACCTTATTTTTGGAAGTCAGCGGTTACCGATTTATAACATAAATATCTTATTTTGTGTTCAACAGAGAAAAAATGTATTAACATTTGGTTCATGAGTTATTATAAAATCATACAGAGCATAAATACTTAATTTGCTGATATTCTGATATTTTACCAAAATTAAACAACATCAAACTTTATAACTACAATTAATTTTGTGTGCAATTATTTGTATCTGATTTATAATCGTTAAAAAAAAATAGTTTTCTTTAATATTAAGCAGGTTTTCGTTTACAGGTAAAAAAAGCCCAAAAAACAGAAATAGTTTGCACTGGGAACTGAAACAAGCCCACAACAAGGAACAGGATGTACTGCATACTAACAACTAATAACATATTACAAATGCACCCACCTTTATTATAATGATGTTTAATTACTGAAAAATCCAGTGTGAAAAAAAAAGTAATAACCCATCTGACAACCAAACCTAAAACAAACCCATTCAAACCTGTTCAGTCTATAAGGCTGCATTTATTTGATTATATTAAAAAAAATTATATTTGAATTTATATTCTTATTTGAAATAAAAATAAAAATTAAAAAGTGTTATATTATTCAAAGTAATTTAAAATGTTAGTCAATTCAATGACTTAATTTTTAAGTTTCAACATCATTACTCTAATCCTCAGCATCGTGTGATCCTTCAGATATCAT
Source organism: Danio albolineatus (assembly GCA_903798035.1). NCBI lineage: Eukaryota > Metazoa > Chordata > Actinopteri > Cypriniformes > Danionidae > Danio > Danio albolineatus. The sequence goes on along the minus strand of CAIGQQ010015131.1, from coordinate 9,337,222 downwards.
TCTAAAATGATAATTGTGTGTCATTGTCAATAAATTGCATAATGTTTCAGAGGAAAGATCATATCAGGTCATAAAATGTTACGTAAGAACAGCAAAACATGTTTAAATTTGTAATAAATCAGATGTATATTTATATACTCAATGTTTCCATAGACATTTTTCTTAAAAAGATGTCTACTGTATCTTCTAAACATGAACATACATTTTAAACAAGATTTCTAAATTTATTTATTTGTTTGCCAACCACCGTTATTCGTCATTGGCCCACATAAAAAAGTCAAGACGATCGTATTCCATCTCAAACCTGCAGCTCAGCCCGCAACCTCTTGTTCTCCTCGTCCAGCTTGGCTTCTTTCTTTTGCATTGAGGTGATTTCATTGTTCTTGCTGACTCTGAAGATCTCGTAGTCTTTCCTGAGGCGCTCATACTCTGCTGCGTACTCCAGTTCCACAGATCCGGTGGATTTGAAACTGGCACCGATGACACGAGGCCCACGGCGGAAGGAGCTCCGCAGCAGGCGTGCCTTTGGCTTCACCTCCACTGGTATCTCACATGCTTCTCCTCCTTCGCCACCATAGGCATCTTCAATCACCTCACCGGGGCTCACCAAAGAGGATGCCGTACCCATAACAACTGATAAGAGGTGCCACAGAGATAACGGTCATCAAACCGCATTGTCGGCTACATGATGGTTCTGTTGAAAACAGGAAACATAAACATCACTGACATGTTAAATCATTTATGTAGACATGCGAATACATTAGTGATGAAGTGCTGCAGTATTTTACAATACATGTTATTATATAATCTGGATGATGTGCATAAAAAGTTAACCATTAAATTAAAATATTTTATCTATCCTTTTGTTGTTCCAAAACTGTAAGAAATGTTATAAACAAAAAGAAATACATTATAATCAAATATCAAAGACTTCCATCTACAGTCTATTCCAAAACTCTTGATGCCTCAGCATATTCAGTAAGAAATCAAACATACAGACCATTTTAATGTAACAAGAGGCAATCCAATCATAACTTAATGTTAAATCAGCTATCATAACATTATTTATTAATATGTGGCTCTTTTTGGATTCTCTGAATATATAGAAAGTAAACATGTAATACAGGAAATAAGTTGGGACCGTTATTTTTGTTTATATCCCTCAAAGTGGTCTATATCAAGGGTGTCCAAACTCAGTCCTGGAGGGCCGGTGTCCAGGAGAGTTTAGCTTCATATTGCTTCAACACACCTGCCAGGAGATTTCTAGTATATCTAGTAAGAGCTTGATTAGCTGGTTCAGGTGTGTTTGATAAGGGTTGGAGCTAAACTCTCCAGGACACCGGCCCTCCAGGTACGAGTTTGGACACCCCTGGTCTATATTCTTATGAATCAAGTTACATTATCTCAACATGTAGCAATTGGCATACCTCAAGGCTCTGTCATAGGACCATTACTTATCTCCATCTACACATCATCAATAGGATGTGGCATTCAGAAATAAGGGTTTTCCCTTCACTGATGTGCTGATGATGTGTTATTCAAGCCTGATGATCCGACTGTGGCTGAGAAATCATTCTTGACTGATCTGAGGAAGGAACATCAACTTTGACTCTAGTTTTACAGAGACAAAACTGCTGGTAATTTTAGGCAAACCAACATTTCATTACAACTTTCCAATTTAGCTAGGCACATAAATCCTAATTCCTTGCAGGATAGTCAGGATCGATTATCGGTCAAACTTCACAAATCACATTGCCTATACAACAATAAACGTTCAGTTGACCCAAAGATTAAAATGACGTCATCATTTACTCATCATTCACTAACAGTTTCAGTTCCTGTGGAACTGCAGGGTGAGCAAATAGTAAATAGTGAACTTATGTCTAGGCTATTGTTCTATCCAGGTCAGATTATTGTAACACCCTCCTGGCCTTCCAAGTGAGTACTCTGCAACTAATACAGGAGAGAGCTGTAAAATTCATTTAAGGTCTTTAATGGGACAAAGAGGGCACTATTGACAGTTTTGTATAACTTGTAAAGCTTGCCAATGGTTGCTATATCAAATTGAACACACTGATGTTTGCTTACAAAACAATCACTGGGACTGAATTCTGAAACTAAACCAGGAGTAGAGCTGCACAATATATCGTTTCTACATCGATATCACAATGTGCACATCCACAGTGGACACGTAGCAGGATCTGCAATGTTTAGTTGGGATTGTATAGTTTAGGATTATATATATATATATATATATATATTATTATATTGAAATTATATAGCCACATTTCAAAATACACAACATTTGTGGAGTTACTGCAGAGTTTAACCTTAATGGAGTTAAAGTTTATCATTGCACATGTTTTATGCGCTAAGAGCATTCATACACAGCATTTAATAGAAAATTATTTTATTGCACTAAACAGTAGTCTTTGCAGTGTTATTTTAAGTTTGGCTTTTTGTCAATTTCTGTACCTGAATATGATTTGACTATACCCTGAAAACCATTAAGCACTGTTTTTATTTTACCCATATATTTGTATATTACATTTGAGGCATGATTTATTCCTATACAAAATCATGCCAATCGATTGAAAAATAATACATTGTTTCCACATAGGGCTATTCAATTTATCTGGTAAAATTGTATTTCTATCGCAATATCGCAATGTCCATTTTATCTAATACCGTGAATGCCCTAACCAGGGTAGGTGTGGGACGATAACCGGTTTTAAGGTTTACCAAAAGTTTTAAAACCAGTAAAATCTTCTGCTATACCATTGCTAAGGTATATGTACATTTTTTGTTTGTTTGTTTGTTTTTGTATGTGTTTTTTGCAACTAATTTATTTCGTTTATAAGGGCAACACTGTATTTAGCAGAAAAGGACCATCCACATCATAAGCTACCGGTCAGCCCATGATTTTGAAAACATCTGAAAACAATTGTCTTATACACCAACATACAAGCATGCTATAGACCTGAACCGTGTTATGGCTCACTTTATTACCAAAGAAAAGTAAGATATCCAAAGATGCATTTTCAACTTCAAGAAATCAGTGTTTTTAAAACTAATGAAGACAGCAGAAGTCAATGATTTATTTCAATTGTTTAACCTGACATGTTTACTGTTCCAAAATATTTCAAATGTTTCTTAAAATAAAATATATTGTGTACAATGGGGGATCAGGTTGTTGTTTTTTTAACCTAGGTATTAAAAAATAACTTATTTTAGATCAGTAATCAAAATACTGTGTTATTTTTACCGTGGGTCCATGTTTAGACCAAGGGTGCGCAAACTCAGTACTGGAGGGCCGGTGTCTTACACAGTTTAGCTCCAACCATACATCTGAACCCACAAATAAAGCTCTTACTAGTCAAACTCAGTCCTGAAGGGCCGGTGTCCTGCAGATTTTAGCCCCAACTTGCCTCAACACACCTGCACTGATATTTCTAGAAAGTTAAGAGATTGATTAGCCAGCCCTGGTGTGTCTGATTGGGATTGGAACTAAACTTTGCAGGACAAAGCCCCTCCAGGACTCCAGGTTTGGCAACACCTGATCTAAACTTACTACTTCAGAGCCCTCTAAAAAATTGATCACTGTAATTCCATCACTAAGTGGCACAAAATCACTTTCAAAGAACTTTACATGGACTGTTCCCTGCAGGTGGAATTACTTGCCTGGCTGTCTCAACTCTTGGAGCTTTCAATGAATGACTAAAGGTCCTTTTCACATCCTGTTATTACTACTATTTTCTATTCAATATACATTTTCTATTTACTTGTTTAAACTTTAGATAACCTTCTTACAAATACTGTTTGACTATCTGGGTCTTGTCACATTGTTGCTCTGTTATTATTCACATTGCTTCTATTTTTTCTCATGTAAAAAAAGGTCTAAATGTATCCATTTAAGGGCACCACGGTGGTGTAGTGAGTAGCACGTTCGCCTCACAGCAAGAAGGTCGCTGGTTCGAGCCTCGGCTGGGTCAGTTGGCATTTCTGTGTGAAGTTTGCATGTTCTCCACGTGGTTGTGTGGGTTTCCTCCGGGTGCTCCGGTTTCCCCCACAAGTCCAAAGACATGCGGTATAGGTGAACTGGGTAAGCTAAATTGTCCTTGGTGTATGTGTGTGAATGAGAATGTAGGGATGTTCCCCAGAGATGGGTTGCGGCTGGAAGGGCATCTGCTTAGTAAAACAAATGCTGGATAAGTTGGCGGTTCATTCCGCTGTGGCGACCCCAGATTAATAACGAGACTGAGCCGACAAGAAAATGATTGAATGTATCCATTTAAGTTGCTGTTATTGAAAAAAAAATCGTTTAGAAAGTCCATAGTACTTTATTTATGCATATTTTACCAAGTACTGCGGCTTTTTTTATTCTTAAATATTAAAATAATTTATACAACAATAAATATGGGCATTTCATGGTTGTGATCTTTGTAAAATTTGTCAATAAATAACATAAATACATAATTTCGTAACATTATTTAAAACAAGAATAATATATTATTTCTTAATGTGTTCACAAAATTTGTTTGTATTTTGAATTCGTGCTTATGTATTTAAATTGACAGTTATCAATAGTTTTAGAGAAGTTATGCAAACATCCCACCAATGTTTATTTGGTACAATGTGCCATTAGGTAAACACTAGGTGTTACCGCAGTTAACAACCAAATCAAACACATGCTCGACCTTTATTGAAAACTGAATAGTTTAAAACAAACTTCACCTTCAACGGTGGTCCTAAAATCCCGTGGTCATCCTGGAAACGATAAGAGGGACGTTTCCCAAAAGAGTGAAGAAAAATACTCCACCCAACCGAAAAAACAAAGAGGGCTCCAGGACGATGAACTTGGTCAAACTGACCCTAAAACCCGAAATATAAATCAATAGGAAACACTTTCATAAACCTAGCTGGTATATCAGGCAGAAAGGTAAACAAATCTTATAGATGTACACGCTTTTCCACAACTTCTTCCTGACAACCGCGTTACTAGGCACGCCTTCTTCTACGGGTCTACAACGAGACCAAAAAGTTTCCCTGAAGCCTTTTGAGCATGCAAAATCTGCAGCCAGACACTTGGAGATACTCTCCACCGCGGTTGTGTGTTTGAGGTCAGTTGAATGTATTTACTTTACAACGAAATAGTAGTCGATGTGATTTTGAATGTGTTTTATGGTTTAAAACTGTACGTTTCTGAGTTGAACTGGTCGTGACAGTGATGACTGTGAGATTTCTCATTGAAAACAGTATTGCTTAATAGGAATCCTGCCTGGTTTTTGGGAGCTGTGGATAAGGTTTCATCACATTCATTGGTTGTAGAGGGCTTCACCAGGTCATATTCTATTAGAAACTTGAGCCGCAGACTGCTGTGAACATGTGTAGATTGATGTGGCTATGAGTAGAGGTAAGAATAGAGGCACATGTGAGTACTGCACTTCTGCTGCTGACTGATCTTATCACAGAGACAGAACAAAAACACCCGGACTCTGTATTTATCATTCTTGGTGACTTTAATCAGGCAAAACTCACACATAAGCTGCCTAAATTCAAACAGCACATTACATGCCCCACCAGAGACAATAACATTTTGGACCATTGCTACACAACAATAAAAGATGCATGTCGCCAGAGCAGCTCTAGGACTCTCCGACCATTGCCTGGTTCATCTTATACCAACTTACAGGCAAAAACTTAAAACTACTAAGCCTGTTAAGAGATGGACCAACGACACAGAGCAGGTCTTACAAGCCTGTTTTGAATGCACTGACTGGAGTATTTTTGAAGCTGCAGCCACCGACCTGGACGAGCTCACAGAGACTGTAACATCATACATCAGTTTCTGTGAGGAGTTATGCATCCCTACCAGGACCTACTTATCATTTAACAATGATAAACCATGGTTCACACCAAAACTTAGACAGCTTCATCAGGTCAAAGAGGATGCCTACAGGAGTGGGAACAGGTTTCTGTACAATCAGGCTAGAAACACACTGACAAAGGAGATTGGTGTGGCTAAGAAGAACTATGCCAAAAAGCTGGACGACCAGTTTTATGCTAACAACCCTGCATCAGTGTGGAAAGACCTGAAAGACATTACTAACTACTAATTACTAAGTAACATGGCCTGTAATATAAGCTGAAGTCCAAGTTTTGTTCGTTTTGTTTTTAGTTTTGCCCTGACAGCAGATATGTCTTAATATATTCCTATTTCCTATAAATATTAATATTTCAATAGATTTTTTTTTATAATTTATTATACGTCATGGCTTATTACTTTTTTCATTTACACAGAAATGTTATTAAAAAACATTTAGTAAAATTAAATGTTTAGTAATCCTAAAACCGTTGCAAAATTAATAACAATTAAAACTCTTTTGGCAAACATTTTCATTCATTCATTCATTCATTCATTCATTCATTTTCCCTTAGTAAAACAAATGTTTGTGTAAAAACAAAAGCTTTTTTATAAGCTATTTATTATGACCGTAGCTATTAAAATGTATACAAGAATATATTAGCATGTTAAATACGTATTATTGGCAAATGAACAAAACAAAGTGTTATTACTGGCAAAGTTGTTTTTAACAAAAAAAAGTATAAACAATCTATATACTGTACTCCTTATTCAATCCACCAAGAAATTATTCTTATTATTTAAATAAACCTGACAAAATTTTGTGGAATATATTTTAATAGTTTTACAGATTGAAAAATCATTCTAATGCACATAAAAGAAAGAAAAGACAGCTAAAGCTGTATTGCACTGTATTACATATGACACATACAAAACATTGATACTGTACATGATAAATTAATTATTGAATATATTAAAAATATTGACACAAAAAGGTAAATAGAGGTAAACCTAGTAATCATTGTCATACCAAGACACAATTATTTTTCCTTCTGTGAAATAAATCTGTCAATTTCCCAATTGAGCAAGAGCAAGATTTTTTTTTTTGCAACAGAGCAGGGATTTTTTTTTCACAGATTTTCCTATAATACTTTTCTTCTATTTCTTTTAGTTTGGGTGGAATAATAAAGTAAAAACATACAGTTGAAGTTATTAGCCACCCTGTTTATTTTTTTCCCCAAGTTCTGTTTAACTGAGAGAAGATTTTTTCAACACATTTCTAAACATAATAGTTTTAATAACTCATTTCTAATAGCAGATTTATTTTATCTTTGGCATGATGACAGTAAATAATATTATACCAGATATTTTTTTAAGACAATTCTATACAACTTAAAGTGATATTTAAAGGCTTAACTAGGTTAATTAGGTTAACTGGGCAGGTTAGGGTAATTATGCAAGTTATTGTATAACAATGGTTTGTTCACTAGACTATTGGGGAAAAAAAGTAGATTAAAGGGGCTAATAATTCTGACCTTAAAATGGTCTTTAAAAAATTAAAAACTGTTTTTATTCTAGCCGAAATAAAACAAACAAGACTTTCTCCAGAAGAAAAAAAGTATTATCAGACATACTGTGAAAATTTCCTTGCTCTGTTAAACATAATTTGGGAAAATATTTTAAAAAGAAAATAAAAATTAAAAGGGGGCTAATTCAACTTCAACTGTATATAAGGTACAGTGCCTATAGAAAATCACCATACCCTGTGAAATGTATAACTTTACTCACATTATGAGTATGACCATATAATATATACATTAAACAATATAATGTATAAAACAATATTAGACAATATAATAATATAAATATATACATGACAAAGGATGTTTAAAACTGTTGAAAATGTCTCTACATTGCACAACACTTTGGGATTTTTTGAAAAAGAATAAAAATTTCACATGTCAAACAATCACATGTCAAACAATCTAGTTTCCACTTACGACGTCATTCTTTTCTGCGTTCACGATTGGTGTGTTTAGTTAGTTTGTGCGGTCCATTCAGAGACCGTCACACACATGAGGGGCAATAACGTTGCCATATGAGAAATTCTCATCTCTAAATAAGAGTTTCACATTTGTCGTGGAAGGAATCAAAGAGTGCGCCAGGTTGCTCAATGGTTGAATGTGATGATGAACGTCATGAAGTTCTTTTGCTTTCACTTTAACTCATGTGCTACTGAGTTTCATTATGTTTGACAGCTAACAGCAGAGATGTCAAAAGACCTTTCCAGTCTGATCATGTGGTGGATTGCTCATATTTGGGGCTTTTTCCACAGAGCTGCAGCAAGGTCTCTTGGTAATTTTTAGCTAGAAAGAAGTACATGACAGGATCCAACACGCCACTGATGCATGTCAAAGCTGAGGTGACACGATTTCCCAGATGCAGCATTTGTCTTTCAGATTCTGACTTTGACATGTCATCATGCTGTATGATAAAAAACAATCTGTTGATGTGATACGGCACAAAAGCGATCACAAAGTTGACCACCGTAAGTACAATCATTCTCATGGCCTTACGCTGAGCAGGCGTCTGTTGTTGAAAAGTCATCCGTTTGACCTTCCAAAATATCAGAATATAAGAAACACACAAAATAACCAAAGGGATGAGAAATGAAACAGCGGTTGACACCAGGGCACCAGTGGGATTCGAGGACTTCTCTATGTATAGCTTTTCACAAACTGTCACGTTCTGCCATTCTCTAGTCACTTGTCTTCCGGAGAACAGGACGGGCATCATGGAAATGGTCACCATGACCCACAGGACCGCACAGACCACGTTAAAATTCCTGGTCTTTCGCAGATTTTGAGCTTTGTGAGGTAAAACGCAAGCCAACAATCGGTCCACGCTGATGCCGGTCATAAAGTACATGCTGCAGTAGAGGTTGACATAGAACAGGAAGCCCACCGCACGACAAGCCCCTTCGCCAAGAGGCCAATGACTGTCAGACAGGTGATAGATCACTCGCATGGGGAGCACTAACACGTAGGACATGTCCGCTATCGCCAGGTGCATCAGATACACTTTGGAAGGAGTTTTGGTGGTGGTGCGATGGCAGAACACCCATAGTGCCAGAGCATTGCTTGGAACCGAGAGGATGAAGACGACTATGTAGAAGACTGCAAGCAGGATGTTCTCCGTGTGAGAGCTCAGGTAAATCCCCTCCTCGGTGTGATTCGACATGGCGCAGGTCTGTCCTTCGAAACGTTGAGCTGCTGAGTCAGAATAAGTATCATTTTCAGATATGTTACGTTCTTAAGAACTGAAGAAAGTTACTGAAAGTTACTGCGTGTGTGAATTAGGGCTGCACAATATATATCGTTTCAGCATCGATATCGCTACGTGTGCGTACGAGTTGACATTGCAGTGTCATTTTTACATTCACATAAACAAAACGATAAAGAATGCATGGTTTATTGAACTTTTATCTTCGCTTTATTGCGTCTATATATGCTTGCAATTTGTTTATTACATTTTATGCATGATTCACTGTCCTACAGAATCATACTCATACCTGTCAACCCTCCCGTATTTCCCGGGATTCTCCCGTATTTTACAGTTCTATCCCGCTATCATCCTGTAAAGGTATTTTCCCGTATTTCTCCCGTATTTTCAGTCGTTCTCCGACGGGTGTCGATAAAGATTAAAGAGCCGATCCTCCCTATACGCAACCCATACCGCCGAACCACCAGAGGCCGCCCCTTGCTCTCAAATGTGAATGTGTTCTGTGCTTTCGGTTTATTTAGGCATGAAATACTTTGAAATAAATATAAAAACGGCAGGATTCCCTTTCCTTTTCATTACATATGCACCATACAATGTTCAGTGGCAAAAATAAATTATATATAGTGGCATTTCTTCCAATTTAAATGTGTTTATATCTATCTTATCTAACCTAATGATGTTTTATTATTATGTAAAACCACATACAACAATTAGCTGACTTGACTTTAAAGAGTAAAACTGTTGCTTTAAAATTAAGTAAATGAACGATGTGAATATTTTGACAAATTAAGTTTTTAAATTAAGAGTTTCAAGTTACAATTACTAAGTCAACTGAGGCTCACTTTTTTAAGTAAAGTAACTAATCACATTTTAGTCTGAGTATAAATATAAATTACATATATGTTTACATTCTGAACTTAGACATAAAATCAGTGCTAAATAAAATGTACAGACATAATCGTTTAAAAATTTTTTTTTTTAAATACTCCAAATTGTCAAAACATATTTACAGAGAGAACAGGCAATAATCGCAATTAAGGAATTATTTGATAGTAATTATATGAATATAATGTAGTACTAAATAAATAGGAAATGTTTAAAAGTCAGAAAATCTATGCTAAATAAAAAAATAATGAGTGTCATTAACGTTGTTAAAAGAAGAGAAAAAATTAACATCATAATTAATATTTATCTTATTTGAAACTAGTAATGGGTACTTACAGGTTTGGAGACTGAAGCATCCAGTGCATTGACTTGAAGATAAATAAATGACTTCTTTTGGCTGTAGACCAACTCAGCTGAATGTTGAGTATGAGTGCTCATCTCAGTTCCTGTTGTAGTCATATGCTTCCATTTCACGTAGGTGGTATGTACAGAAATTACATGACCAAATCCTAAAACAGAACCAGTTTTTTACAACATCCCTGTTAACGTACGCCACCTCCTGCTGTCTTCTTTACGTGCTGCAGCATGTAATAAATACAACTTCATACGGGAAACTTGGGATGGTTCAAATTTACAGGGAAGACATTATCCGAGTTTAAATATAGAGCAAGTACACGAACAAACTTGTTCACCCTAACCCATTCACAACGGTTAACTTATAACAAGCAACGTCAGATTGCATTTCCCCAGTACTAAATGTAGCCTCTGAGAAAGTACTTTTTACTTTCCAATAAAACATGTTTTAGTTCTTCAAAAATTTAACGACAGTCCCTTCATTGACTAATCAGCTCTCATATCCCCTACGAAAGGTGTGTTTGAGCTGTTCCTTCAACTTGACGCAAATTCACAATTGCTGAAGAAATTTATTTGCGTCACATTCACTTTTGGTCTTAAATGGCCTTATTGAAATAGAAGTTTATTATTATAACTGAAAAAATAAGCTTCGTCCAGACAGTAACGCAAAATTAACGTAAGACGTTACTTTTGCACAAATTGCTAATGAAATTTGAATGTTATGGCAATTAGAAAACACTGTAAGCTTTCCCCTATTCAGGGGCGCCCCCAAGGGGTGGCCGTGTATTTTCTTGCCACCCTTGTGGATATTGATTGGATGTTGATATTATTAATTTAAACGTACTTACGTAAATTCACAATATTTTAATAAATAAATAAATAGCAGTCACTAAATTATTGTTGAGTGTTGCCACTGATGTAGCTGATTCACTGCCCCCAGGCCCGGATTAAGAATTTAGAGACCCCTGGGCACAATGTCTTAGCTATAGCACCCCTAAATAAATCTACAATGTATTGCCCACATTTTTAAAGTAAATGACATACACAAATTTGTAGTCTACAAAGATTTAACTTATTTTTAAAGCATTTAAAGCATACTTTGAAAGAAAACAATACTAATAAAACTAGTGAAAATTAATGGATTTTAATATACTTTAATATACTAAAAACATATATTTAAGGGTATTTTTTAAGGGTATTTTTAATGTATAACTTCTAAAAACTTATAATGCACATGATTTGGATATAACACCTCTCCAATCTTCCATAGTCTTCCATAATACGCTCACTTATTAATGATTCCTACTTGTCTTCCTCGGGATGAAGAGTAGGCAAAATCTGATATGTAGTGGGGGAAAAATAAGAAGCGCTCTTTAGTTATGTTGTCTCTGTCAATCAAACAGTGATGGGCGGGAATCTCTCAACTAGCTTATTCCAACGAGGTGCACTATTTGCGCTAAAATTTGCCAAAATAGACACTCCAAAATCTGCATTTTTCACCCCTTGCAAGGGCCCCAGGTGTGCACGGCCCCCTGGGCCTGTGCCCATAATGCCCATTGGTTAATCCGGCCCTGACTGGCCCTCTCCCTCCCCAATTGTTGTTGATAGCACGCACACCTTCAATAGACAGCAATGACATTTTAATATTTACCTTAAGGTTCAGGTACATCAATAAAATAAGCTGTATTAATATTATTGTGGCTCAAAAAGGAATACGGACGAATGATATTCTTAGGGTGTGTGTGAGTTAACTTTCACTATGCCATGTGATTAAAGATTAATAATGAATTAATAAAACTTGCTGAATTATTTCAAGGACTAAATTGCAATATTTCAAGCGCAATTAATTAAATGAATTAAAACCACATTATTTAATTTACCAGAAACAAATAATTAACATTGCACTTCATTATTTTTTGTGGGCCACCCCAAAACTTGGTGTAGCCTCTTTTGGCTACCCCTAAGAAAATTTTATGGGGGCACCACTGCCCTTATTAAAATCTAATTGTAATGCTTTTAGAAAATTGTAGAATATATGACACAATGGGAGCGACACGGTGGCTCAGTAGCACTGTCGCCTCACAGCAAGAAGGTTGCTAATTCGAGTCCTGGCTGGGCCAGTTAGCATTTTAGTGTGGTGTTTGCATGTTCTAAGGTGTAAAACATATGCTGGATAAGTTGGCAGCTCATTCCACTGTGGTGATCCTTGATGAATAAAAGCCGAAAAAAAATGAATGAATATGACACAATACTTAAGACTTGTACTTAATAAAGTGAGTGTGTCATAAAATTAGTGCCAGAAAGAAATTACTAACATTATTAATGTATTATATGTTATCTATGGGGGCGCCACGGTGGCGTAGTGAGTAGCACATTCGCCTCACAGCAAGAAGGTCGCTGGTTCGAGCCTCGGCTGGGTCAGTTGGCATTTCTGTGTGGAGTTTGCATGTTCTCCCCGTGGTTGCGTAGGTTTTCCCCACAAGACCAAAGACATGTGGTATAGGTGAATTGGGTAGGCTAAATTGTCTGTAGTGTATGAGTGCAAATGAGTGTGTATGGATGTTTCCCAGAGATGGGTTGCAGCTGGAAGGGCATCCGCTGCGTAAAACAAATGCTGCATAAGTGAGCGGTTCATTCCGCTGTGGCGACCCTGGATTAATAAAGGGACTAAGCCGAAAAGAAAATGAATGAATGTTATCTATGTATAATACTGAAAAGCTTACAACCGCACAAGCTTAAAAACAGTAAATTAATGGGATCTATAAATTAACACAATGAGTTTGATTTTTCTAGTGTTTAAAAATACATCGAAATGTGTTAATAAATACATGAATGGATTCTTGTCCAACTGTTTGACGGTTACAGCCTGTATAAAGGTATACAAGACAACATAAAAGTGAAAAAAGAAAGAAAAAACACAAGTCAGCTGGAACTATCTGCCAAAATGTTTAATAGAAGCACTTGCAGTGGAGAGACCATAGGCAAGAGGCCATGTGAACAACAAGCATGCAGAACTTTATTGTTTTAAGACCTACTCTCTTTTGCACAGATTGTGTTTGCAATTAAAGCTATACAAAACCAAAGGAAACATTTTTTTTATTATTATTATTATTTACAAAAGGTCTGTGCAAGCACGATTTTCTTCTATTACATTCTGTCTCTCTCTACATTTTTATATAGGCATGCATAGAAATAAACTTTGGTACAATATGTTAACAAAACTAAAGACAATCTCTGAAATAGAGAAGTTACAGTATGTACATATGAAGTAGAGAGCAATTTGATCAATCACTACAATTTTAGTTTACATTTAGACATCAATACTCATTAATTTAAGAGCAACTTACTGTATGAGCGAATCAAGGATTTTCAATATAGATAGGTTAAGCCAGGTTTAACCTATACTAAATGTACATAGTATCTAACACAGTATATATAGTCAGTTGTAAGGATGTAATTACAAACTTTGGCAAATAGGCACAACTACAGAAAATACAGACGAATGTTCACTGCAAAACTGTTGTCGGTTTATAATTCTAAATCTTAAAGACATTGGCAGTGCATAAAAGAAAGACAACAAGAAAAAAAAACACACAATGTTTGTCATTTTGTGATAACAAGTTAGTATATGTACAGTACTTTTTTTCTGGTTATCGCTACAACCAATGTTTTAAAAAAATGCTAAATAAAAATAATCTACAATCATTAGAAGACCCAAAACATCGTTTACATACTTTTCACAATTTTAAATCGAATACTTTTAGTCTCTCTTTATCTTGTATGAAAAATAAATATTCTTTTCAAATGAAGTGCTCTGTAAAATCCTTGATCATGAGCCTGCTCTCTGCAGTTAAACTAGATACTTTTTTACTTTTCAAAATAAACGGTTTATCTTTTTATAAGTTGGTACTTTGCAGAGATTCAAGTGTAAAACCCCATATAATGGATGATGGCCATTCAGTTGAAGAGAACATAATAACATGCAATAGCCATGCCGAAACAAAGTTCATCTTGATACAACTTTATCTGATTGAACAAATAAAATCAACAACTTAAAAGTAAATTGAAGCAACTCAGGAGTGACCACCTCATTAAGAGATAAACAAATGGTTGCAAAGCAGCGAAGCATTCTACGCAGCATCCTTAGCGACAGTTACCGTGGGGATAGCTGATTTACCGGCATTCCCGTTGTGCGGCCGGCTGTAGCTGTTGAAGCTGGGTGTGTGAATGGTACGGATACTCTTCGCACTCTGACTCAACATGGTCGGGGACAAAGGGGAGTGGGAACAGGAAGAGGAAGAAGAAGGTCGACCATTTTGTGTCTGCGTGGGAATAGAGAGGCCTTTAGTGTTGTGAGTGGGAGGGGCATATTTTAAAGAACCATTAGAAATAGAGGGGATGTGGGAAGAGGGGGTGGAACTGGATCGAGGAGGAGGGATAGAGGATTTGCTGGGTGGAAGGGAAGAAGATAAAGGAGAAGAAGAATTAACATTATTAGTAGAATCAGACTGGGACAAGCTTTTTCCCGTACTAGAGGAAAAAGCAGGAATTTTAGAAGCAGGCACGGTAGGAGAAGTGGATTTGGGATCTCCTCCAGATCTCTTAGCACTTCCATTAGCCTGCAAACAAAGATGCCAAAACACACTGATTGTCAACAAAAGGATCTCAAATTACCCAAGACATCTAAGCATGTTTAAAATCATACTACTGGGATCTACAGTTAATCATGAAAGATGATCAAAGACATGGAAACTACATACATATAAATGATAGTACTAAAGGCACACACACAAAACTATCTGTCGTCAGAGTCAGAATACAGAACTTTAAACAGAGATGGAAAGAAGTGGGAAAGTGAGGGAAGGATTATGAGTTTTAGAGTGAGTAATGTTCAAGGTGCAACCAACCAGTACTCAAGACCAAAGGAAGCTCCAGGAGGAATAGAGGAGGTACAATTTTGGGAGACGTCCACAGGATAAGGGGACTTAGTGGATTTGTGGACCCATGGCAGTGGGGCCAGGGTTTAAGGATTCCTCCGAGAGGTAAATATAGGTCAAGTAGAAAAGCATCCTGACTTGCAAGGGAAGTTGAAGTGTCACAGGCATTGGAGTGTGTGGGGGTTAGATGTCAGTGGTTTTTAGTTAAACAGACCCTAGTCTAAGCATCCAACAGTGTTAGGTAAGCAGTGGCTGTGGTGTTTATATATCTTTCTTTCACTGTTGCAAAATTAGTTTGTCTTCTACAGCACCAAAGCCACAAGCAAAGCAAACATGCATAAGCATTTGATGGTATTATGAAATAACAGTCAGTTGCCTTCGGTCACAGCCATTCAAAAAAAGTAGCAGGAAAAAACATCAACAGTTCAAAGACGGCATTCGACACTGGGCCTTTCGGCAAATAACAGTTCGTTCGGTCTCATCAGGTTCTTTGTTATATTTTTTTCTTTTCAATGCATGCCCTGCAAGATCTAGATTTCCTCTCAAGCATTCAGTTCATAGCTAGGTGTGTGTGTCTTTCTGACTGAACTATGATATGACTACCTGGCGGAACTGCCTCTGAGAGTCCTGTAGTTTTTGCGGTTTTGTTGCCCTCTCTTTGTCTGAGTTGCTCGGTTGCTGCCGCGCCTTGGTAGAAACAGGCACTGGCATCCGACTAGTAGGTGAGACCACGTTGGCATTCTGCAAAAAGGATTTAAACCAAACAAGAGAAAAGGAATAAAAAGAAAGAAACAAAAAGAGCCACATTTGAGGTGGTTGTAAACTAAATCACAGCAAGACAAAGCTTGCACAACACATCTGTGGTATCACCATGACACTGTAGTAGAGTATGTATACCAGAAAGAGGAGTAAGGAAGCATGCAAAACACAGAATCCAAACAAAGTCATTTGAGGACCGCCTTAGAACCCACATAAAAGAACCAGAAACAATGTGTGACTATGGTTCTAAGACTGTGAAAGAGGTTGGCTACCTTAACCCAAGATTAGAGCACCATCAGTGAACACACAAATGTCTAGCCATAAAACACCACTCAGGAAATAAACACACCATATTTGTAAAAAAATATGTGAAGATGTTAAAAAAGTTCAGATCCCAGAGTTGGTAGCCTCCACCACAGGAGAGGCTATGGATCTGTAGAAGTTCCTGGACAGGGTGGAACTGTTGTGAGCTACACAGGAGAGGGATAGACCCATAGTCTTTGCTAAGGTAGTAGAAGCTAGAGAGAGACCTGGTGGGTAGCAACTGGTGTTACTGAGACTCCTGTAGTTGGTATGTTGGTAGGCCGAGGAAGAAGCTGTGGTTTGGTCTTCTTTCGGAGACTAGGACCCTTACTGGCAGACAACCTAGGAACCAAGGTTTTGGAAGAAAGTCCTTTTTCTGAGAGGCCTGAATTCTCCACTACTTTGTTCTCTTGAGTTTCAGAATTCACTTGGCTTTCAGTATCTTCTGAAGACTTTGGACTCATTTCACAAATTGTATTCTCTAGCTGCTTTATTGTTTGCTCTAGACTGTCAAGTGTTTTGTAGGTGTTCTTTCGAATTTCATCAGTCCGTCCATTAGGTTCCTGTGGATTTGATTTTGATGATTCTGTTTTGGAGCTAGCAATTTCATACCTCTTGGTCTCTTTATGTTCTTTGACAGTGCCATCTGACTCTTCCTCATCCTCATAGACAACAACTTGCAAAGTCTTTTTGCCCGTTTTACTTCCAGCCCGAATAGCTTGTGTTAATGCTGCTAGCTGTTTCTTGGGAAATTTCAACTTAAACTTTTTCTTCCCATCTTGCTTTGCATCGCCAGCAACCAGGAAGGATGATGAAGAGTTCTTGACTTCACCATCTGTGACATCTGCAAGAGTTCTTTTTACAGACTCTCTTTCAACTCCATTATGTTTGACCTTCTCTCCTCTTGTACATTCTTCTTCCTCAGTTTCCTCACTCTCCTCATCTATTCTTTCTTCTGCAAGCATCCGATCTAGCTCCTCTTCACATTCAAAAACAGTAGAGAGGCGCTTGTAAGCTGAGCGGATGTCCATTGGCTCATCAAAGATTATGATAACTGGCTTTTTACTAGAGTTTTCTGCTCCTGGAGGGCCGTTGGTATTGGCATCACCTCCTGATGTCATGCCACTGTAAGAAGCACTTGGTTGTTTGTTGCCAACGGTCACTGTCTGTACACTTCCTTTCTTGGCGTTGACAAGCTGATGGTACTCTCCAGTGGAGAGGGCTTGAACCTTGGTGTTGGTTATCATAAAGGCAAAGTTATCAGGAGGTGGAGGAGGTGGCTCTTCTCCTGACAAATCAGGACTGAGAAAAGCCTCATTATTTTCCTCCATTTTCTCAAATTTCCTTTCCTTCACCTTGGATGAACCAAATGGAAGCTTTTGATTCGCTAAACCTGTCTCAAAAGGGTTTACTTTAGAAAGAATGGGTTCAGTGTCTCCGAAAGAGACTGGTGAGCAAACAGCTGTTGGAGACTCTACCCTCTCCTCTACGCTAACCTGCACTTGAGCAGCCTTGACCACATGAACCTTCCCTTGTGTTGGGCTACCAGGAACTTCTTCCCAAGGAGAGGCTGGATGTAACTTCAGTGAGGCTGAACGAGACAGCTGATTTTGGTGCTGGGTGCCAGAAAGCTTGGCTCGGCCAATATTTTCGAGGGCATCTGATTTGTTATTGGAAACCTGCTGCTGGCTTTGGGATTGGTCAGAAGCATTGATTTGTGACACCTGTGACGGGAAAGACTGCGATGCATCTCTACGCTCAATTGATTCCTCTGACGGGGATGGAGTTCCCTTGGAGATCTGAGCTGTGACATAGTAGATGACCTTAAAAGGTCAAAAGTCAGAGAAAAAGAAAATTAGTTACAGTTTCATAAGAAAAATGTCAATTTCTTAGGAACCTATCTGATAATAATCTTATATTCTACAAATGGTTTGGGCCTTTTAGGTCATTACATAGCTTCATTAAATACTATGGCTGGTACACAGTTCTCAGAATAACCTATTAGGGGATCTAAAAACTGTTTAATAACCATTTGTCACTAAGACTAATAATTGTTCTTTACACAGAATGCACCGAATGCATCTTGTCAGGCTTTATAATAATGTATGTCATTAATGCTAATTATGCTATTATGGTAACAAATATTGACGCTCACCCCAGGACTTTGACGAATTGTATTGTTGCCATTCTCATCTGTGTCAGGATTCTTGTCACCTTGGTTTTCTGTGCTCTGTAGTTTGTGGGGAACAGCATGACTTCACAAATAAACAAGCTCAGTCTAGAAACTACTATAAGACTACTGAAATGTAAAGGCTTCTTTTAAAGACAAAGCAAGTTTTTGCATTATTTGATTATCAATATTATGCCAATAATTTTTGTCGCCAATAATGCGTTGCAATGGGAAATACATTCCACATCTTCTCTATACTAATGCTAATCATATTATTAAATATGCAATGAATTAATTTACTGTAATTTGTCACTGAAATAAATATATATTAACAAATCTGAATAAGCAGAGCAGAGTTACACATAAAAATCTATAAAACAGTAAAAACGATTTGCTGTTGTAATGTGATGTGTCCGCCAAAGAGCGCGAATATATGTGTTAATCAGACTGTATGATTTTTAACAGTGAGAAAACACTGAAAAAAGGGTCCAGTGAAGAGATGCAATGAAGGAAAAGAGCGAAAAAGTGATACTGGAAATCCATCAAATAAGTAGGGAGGCTTACAGTAGCAGGCATGCAGCAAAGTGAGAAGATCAAAGAACAAATTCTGAACTCTAGACTGCCTGAATTTTTCCACTAAGATCCTAAAGAATAAACTACTGATGAATACTGTAGTAAAACTAGCTAGCTTGAAAGTTTTCCATAAATCTGTTATGTGACATGTTGGCTATACCCGGGTTACATAACTTAGTATACAAGTGTACATTAAATAAAATAGCTTTGGAAATTGAATTGCCTTCAACCGATAAATGTAAAAATAAAAACACACACACAACACCCTTTGACACCAGTGTCGAAAATCTAGTTTATTGATTGGATAACTCTGAGCACACAAAGCCAATCATATCTGTTTCTCCTTTTGGCTCACACTACATAAACACGATCAGCACAGTTCATGAGTTCAGTAGAAATCAAAGAAAAGGAACAGAATTTAAACTTAAAGAACAGTGAGAACAGTTTTGCTGTGTAAACCCATCATAAAAAGTGTATATAGAAAGTTAGCGAAGGGTAAGAAAGCCAAACAAGCATTGTAAAGGGCAGCCATCAGGGACAAGCGGCTGGCACAGGCAGGCAGTTGGAGGGTCTACTAAAGGACATCATATCCTTTACCTTCTTATCTTTAAGGGGCAGTAAGACCCCAGGTCTTAGCTCTCTGATCTGTGGCTCTACCAAACCCTTGAGCCCTAGCTCCTTAACAGAGCACTTCTGGAAAACCTGAAGAGAAGAATTTATGAGGAAGGGGGTTAAAGATTAGAATCTGTCTATCGTTAAAATGGGGATGACTGGTGTACAATTTCATCATTATTATTTTCATTACCTACAGTGGATTTTATCATTGTTCAGCCCAGAGGTGCCCAAAGTGGTCACCTTTGGTTTGGCCCACCAGAATGATGGGGAGTTGGAATAATGGGGCAAATGCCTTAGAGAGATAATCATTCGAATTTAACATAACTGTTTGTTTCTTTGTTTAATTGGAGCTACAAAAAAGCCAACTATAATTATCTTTCTCATTTAAATGTTGTAAATGAATCAGACTTTTCAAATGTAAATACTGTCACTTGACAGATAGAGGACAACGCACAAGACATTGGCTAGCAAATTAACGCAAAGGCAGGAACAGCTCGACTAGTGTATTCTGCATTGAACTCCATTGTGTTATAAACAGGATCATAATAAGTTCATTATAAAACATTAAAAATGATATTGCATCATTAATTAATATGTTTTAAAGTAATGCTTTTTTAGTTATTTTTAAATCTTAGCAAATAAATTAGAAAATTACCTATGGCAAATTTAATGTAATGCAATTTGGTATATTCAGCTTTGGCCCACAGCCCTCAATCAAGTTTGGCTTTTGGTCCTTAATAAGAAAAAGTTTGGGCACCCCTGGTTTAGCCTATATATCAAAATGTATCCGAGAAACATTTAAATGAATGAATAAATAAATAACTTCATGTCATTTTAAGCTATTTTCTGCTATTGTTTTAGGACTTTCATTTCAACTATGGGGGAAATGACTAGGGATAACAAACAGTCTAACTACTTGCTGTACAAACGAGTGTTTTATGCCAATACATAAAAATAAAGATCACATAGTTAAAAATGTCCAGTTGGCAACATTAAGGATAAGTTTTTACGACTAAAAATCAATGGAAGTAAAAGAGACAATTAGGTACCAAGAGCTACAGTACGCCTGCTTTTACATAAAAGAATAACGTTAATAATACATCCATTTATTTTACATACAGTATGTTCTGAATAAACTGCAGTGCACTATTCTTTTCACATTTAATCATTAGTTTTTGTTTCATTTCAAGATGATATGTGTTGGTAGAACTGGACAAATTGTGTGATATATTTATTTATTGATTTATTTGGGAGAACTATGTTAGGTATTTGCAAAACAGCAGCTTATCTATGCCACGAGAAATGAAACTGCCACCACATGAGCCACAGGCTTACGCACACCAAAGCAGCTTAACACCCACACCAATGCAATTTCACACCTTTGACATTTCAAGATTATTACACTTATTAGTTAAAAGTCAGTGAGCATGTGCATGTATACATTTTTATACCCATTGAGTAAATGTTATACCTGTTACAGGTGTGTGTATGTATATCTCACCTGTAGCTCTGCCATAATCTTGTCTCCTTCGTCCTCTTCTTCAGTGATGGCCGAGGCAGAGATAGGTGGAGGGGTGATGGGTTTGGGCTTTACCTCTGGGGGGGTCTTTGGTTCAGGCTGAGACGTTGTTGGACTGTTGGACTCCTCTTCACCTTCCTAAAAAGCAATTCAGCAAAGATTTTTTTATTCTGTATCTTTATTCATTTTTAATTTTGAGGAGTGTTAATTTCGTTCACCAATATGCTTTCTCATATTCATCATTGACGTATCTTCACTGACAGAACTACAGCAAAAATATACTGACATTTTTGTCAACAAATAAAGACAACAAATATGTTTATGGACAGAAAGTTTGTTAAAAAATCAAGTCAAAAGGAATATCCTGCACACAATTGAACAGTAGCCTATTCTGATATATCCTGCAGGACATAACCAATCATTTGCTGCATGCCTCATTACACATTCAAAAAAGTCAATATGTGGGAGATGAATGCTAAGACCAGGTATAAATACAGCTGAAGAACACTTGAAATGCACTTCTCAATTTGTTTAGCGCAGATATTGTTCGTCAAAATAATGTAATTTACACTTAGGAAGATCTGTCCCCTCAAAGACAATTAGCATTTTAGTAATATGGCTGTGGTTGTAATCAACTTTAAATTGGACAATGTACTTCTAAACTAAAAGCATAAACTTACCACAAAATGCTTTCACTTTCACTTTCGATTTGGCAATTGCACACCTTTACCAGTGTAAAAATCTCTTTGCCGTGACCTCCCTACTCATTTGTTTGTACAAATTGTATCAGTATAATCTATGATCTGTGCATTCAATTGTAAACTGAAAGCGGTGAAATAAACTTCAGTAACGCATTCGGGCTGCTGAATTAATTATATTCAATTTATGCAAATAACTACATCCACCTAAATAAATACATTAATTATGTATTTAGGTTTAATTTTACACCACAACTTTTAAATCTGGGTTAAAGGGGACTATTATGCAAAAAACACATTCATGAGGGGTTTAAACACAGTTGTGAATATAGCCAGCTACTAATGGTTATAATGTTCCACTATGCTGACACATAGGCATCTGTAGCCCCGCCCTCTTTTGAAAAGAACACAGTCTCGTTTGAACTTAAAATGACATTCACCAAAATGGCACAATTTGGACCAAAGCTTTCAAAGAGTTATTAAATATTATTTGTGGGGTATTTTGAGCTGTCACAAACACTCTCTAGAGCAGGGGTGGGCAAACTCAGTCCTGGAGGGCTGGTGTCCTGCACAGTTTAGCTCCAACTCTAATCAAACACACCTGCTTTTAGATTTCTAGTGATCTTGAAGACACTGATTAGCATGTTCAGGTGTGTTCGATTAGGGTTGGAGCTAAACTGTGCTGGACACCGGCCCT
This sequence comes from Danio albolineatus, assembly GCA_903798035.1. Taxonomy (NCBI): domain Eukaryota; kingdom Metazoa; phylum Chordata; class Actinopteri; order Cypriniformes; family Danionidae; genus Danio; species Danio albolineatus. Next base: position 9,314,567 of record CAIGQQ010015131.1, on the reverse strand, counting down.
CCAGGACCGAGTTTGCCCACCCCTGCTCTAGAGACACTTATTTTACATCTTGTGAAAAGGGGCATAATAGGTTTCCTTTAATATCGTTAATGTTTATAAGTGTGTTCTCCAGGAATATTTATTGAGCTTAGACTTTTTAAGAAAAGTATAATTAATATAGGTCACACTTTATTTTGATGGTCTGTTTGTTGAATTTAAGTTAAATTGCAACTAATTCTCATTAGATAAGTAGACTGTTAGGTTGGGGTTAGGGTTGGGTTTAGGGGTAGGGTTAGTGTAAGTTGACATGTACTTGCAAAGTTTCTTATAGTCAGTTAAATGTCTGTTGAATGTCAATATGAACAGCAGACAGTCTACTAATACTCAAATGGACAATGGAAATTACTTTAATATAGTATGATTTAACTAAGCTGGTTATATTTTAGTCAACTAAATAAACTTAGTTGACTAAAATCTTAATAAATTTAGCTGATTTTTAATTTAGTTAGTTTTAAATCTAGACTAAAGCTATAATGAAATCAGAAGATTAAAATAGGACTGAAACTAAATGGCAATTTAGTCAAAAATCTAAGATGAAACTAAATTAAAATCGCCTGTCAAAATCAACACTGGTTTTAAGACACATCCCTACCATTACAGACTCTTTCCTGCTGGTGTAAATGACCTCTCCAGAGCGGGTGGTGGTCATGCCGGTGTTGGTGGTGTAGTTTCGTCGAGGTGGAGGTGGAGGAGGAGACTTGTTGGTTTTCTCTGTGCTCTGAAGTTTTACTTTTTCCTGAGTCTTACTCTGTCTCTCTAGGTTGGATTTGACGGATAGGCTGGGTTTAAGAGGTTTCTCTAAGGCTGGCTTAACTGGTTTCTCCAGAGGTTTAGGAGGTTTCTCTGGAGCAGTCTTAGCTGGTTTCTCAGAGTTTGGCTGATTGTCATCTGCAGAAACAGAAAGTTAAGTACAGGCATCACTGAGTAGGAATCTTAAAGGAAAACTAACTTTTTATGGAAATAACCTAATTTTACAAGACCCCTAGGGTTAAACAGTTGTGTTTCACCAATTTTATATTTTTATTCAGCTGATCTTGGTGACTGGAGGGAGCACTTTTTGCTTAGTTTAGCATAAATCATTAAATTGGATTAGACCATTAGCATATCACTCAAAAATTTTAAAAAAATTGTATTTTCATAATTAGGGTGTAATATTAAAAAGATATTACGCAGCATTGTTACCTAATTACCTATCTAGGAACTATTTTCTATTTTCAGGGGCTGCTTAATATTGTGCCTGCTGCAGCAATGGTACAGCAGCAAATTTCTTTGATTAATACGGCGGAATGAGAGTATAGTTTCTAGCCATATAAGCCTAGAAAATAGCAACTTTTCATTTTCCATCAGTCTTACATGAGGTAAATACAGAATAGTCTAACTTTAAATACTATATTTTTTTTAGCGAGATGCTAATGGTCTAATCTGATTCAATGATTTATGCTAAGCTAAGCTAAAAGTGCTTCTGCCAAACCAGGAGATGGGCTGAATGGATTTTTAAATGGTAAAACCCAACTATCTAACTGAAAATCAGCCTATTTCTAAAAATAAGTGGTATGTTCTATAAAAAAAGCATACTGATGTGTCTTTCGGTCTCTTACCCTGCTCTCTTGGTGCTGCTACCGGTTCATTTTTTTCTACCATCTCCTCCAAGGAGGCAGAAAGCATGGCAGGTGGAGAAGGAGAACCCTCAAGTTCAGTGGGCACCTCGAGGTTTGGTATTCCCCTCAGCATGTTTGCTTCTGCTTCCTGAAGGATCCGCTCAAACTCTTGTCCATCGTAATGACCCATGTTCAGTCTCTTCTCCTCCCATTCTTTCTCTGCAGCCTGAAGATACCAAATAACATTGACATTTAGTCATTTAGCCGACACTTTTGTCCAAAGCGACTTACAACAGAGGAGGTGTTTAGTGATGCAACAAGAAGATGCAGTACACTCAAGAACTGCTAATTATACAAAGTGTCAGTGCTCAGAGAATTAGGTGCTAGAGTAAGTGGGAATTTTGTATTTATAGAGAGAAGAGTGTTTATACAGGTGGTTTGTCAAGCTCACTCACTTGTGTGAGGCACACTCAGTTTGGGGTGTCAGAAAATAGAAGGTGTTAGAAAACAAATGGACATTTAACAGAGGTCAGTCAGGCTTAGTAGAGGTCAATCATTCCTGTTAGTAGGCACATCTTGCAAGCCAGAAACACCAGAAAGGGCAGTAACAGAGGGGTTATACTGGTGCCATGACACCCAAAAGGAAATGAGGTTCCTGCTAGTAGGAAGTGTGTGCATAAATCCTCACTCCCCTATCATCAAGAGGAACGCTAGAAATTGTGGCTTTAAACATATTTTTAAAGCACCTGCCTGCCATATGGAAATGGTGGAAGGGAAATAAAGCCATGTTTTCACATAAAAGTCCTGATGAACTTTGGAAAATCAAAGCATAAAAGGATTTGTCATTATTTTGATCAAATTATGTAATACTGTATATAATCATGACTTATGTAATAGGATGTGCTCTAGGACTCTGTGGGATATTTCTTCTGTTCAGTTAATTTAAAAGCCTGTAATAACAAGAATCTGAGAGTGATTGAGAGTAAATACTGAGATTCTAATGGAAAGTGACACTGACACTGTTTTTATATTTAATACTGCACAGCTTTTTGTCTCAAGCAAACCAAACTCTAGACTTCCAGGGGTCCCCTCTAAAACTTTGTGAAGGGCCTCTGTCAGTGCATTAATAATAATTTTTAAAAAAATCAAAAAGACCCCAAATTTAAACAAAGCTTACACTTACTATAGTTAAACTTGCTTAACTAGTTAAACTTATACAAGTTATTTACTAAAAGCAGTAATTACTAATATCATTCATTCATTCATTTTCTTTTCAGCTTAGTCCCTTTATTAATCCGGGGTCGCCACAGCGGAATGAACCGCCAACTTATCCAGCATTTGTTTTACGCAGCGGATGCCCTTCCAGCCACAACCCATCTCTGGGAAACACATCCACACATTGTCATTCACACATACACTACGGACAATTTAGCTTACCCAATTCACCTGTACCGCATGTCTTTGGACTGTGGGGGAAACCGGAGCACCCGGAGGAAACCCACGCAACCACGGGGAGAACATGCAAACTCCACACAGAAATGCCAACTGGCCCAGCCGGGGATCGAACCAGCGACCTTCTTGCTGTGAGGCGAATGTGCAAACCACTCGGCCACCGTGGCGCCCTTAATTACTAATATATATTCTAATAATTTTTTTATTAACCTTGAACGAACATTAAATGACCCTTTTAGACTGAATGTGTCACGATCACCAGCGATCTACTATCAGAGATCGCTGGGAAACACACACATTCACATTAACTACAAATCAGCCATGTTATGGACTACATATTCAGTCATGCAACACTCACACACACACCTGCTCCAAGTCACCAGTGATTGCAAACACACACATCTGAAGCTGCTCAGACTGATTACCTGGACTATTTAAACAGCACAAACACACACACAGCGATTGCTAAGTCTTGTCTACTGTTTAGTAACACTACAACATGGGTTCTTTTGTCTTGGTTTTCTGTGTTTTTTTGATCCTTGCCTTGGTTATTTGTATATCCCTGTCTGCTGCCTGCCTCTGATCATCTGCCTGCCCACTGACTAGGATTCTGGACCGACTGTATACTAGTGGTGGGCAAAGTGAGGCTTCATGAAACACTGAAACAGTTGAAGCAAATGTGTCGAAACTTCGAAACGTTTCGAAACCCGTCTCTATAGTAACACCTAGTGGTCATTTCGAAAGTATTGCACTGGAACAGCTTCAGCAAAGTAACTGAAACAAATTGAGGTATTAAACACTATGTTGAACAGGTTAGGCTTCAGGTGCTGCACCACAGTACTGCAAAAATATTAAATATTGCTATACAGTGTTACAAAAATGATACTATATTGATGGCGTATCCTTTCTAGACAACACCATAAAACAGTAACATTATTAAAATACATAAAATCATGATTTCGGAGTATTTGTACAAGTTGGGATTCGAACCCAAAAGCTATTTGCAACACAGAACAAAGTTCACACGCATCGTCCACTAGCCTTTATGAGACAGAAGCTCTTGCCTACCCTGTCAGTCAAATGCCGATTCGTCAAGTCTCGAATCGCTTCTGAAAGGATCAACGCTTTGAATCGCTTTAGTCACGTGACCAGGTGTTTCAAAACACTTTAGTCACGTGACCTGAGTGTTTCAGATCATGCTTCGGTGCAGTGTTTGGATACACTTGTGCTTCGGGATCTCGACACTGTGTCGAAATGTTAGTTTCACGTCAGCCATCCCTATTATATACGTCTGTTTGCACCTGTTGAACAGACCTCGCTAATAAACCTGCATTTGGATCCGCACCTCTGTTGTCAGTGTTACAGAATGCACAGGTCAATACTAATAAGGATTTAATTACTTTGATAGCAGATTATGTTACTTTAAGACATAACTGACAGTCAGTTTAGATGAAAATATGCCCCAACATTTTTGTGTGTATCTGTCTACAGGCCATAGGAAATCATTGTTGGAATTTCAGTTTACATACAATATCCATTCTAACACTGCTCTCAGCATAGAGTACATTAAAATATATGCCAACAGTGTATTACTCTGCCATCCAAAAGGAAAGTACAGTTCCTTAACAATTGGAGGCCTAAAATGGGCTTTGTGACGTTTGTCTTGTGACAAAGTCTCCTGATTCAATTTTGTCAAGCAATTTTTGTCTAATTTAGAGACTAGAAACTTAATTTTATGTTGTAAATGCACAACATTCACCTCAATGGACACAGCCCTGTTCTTGTTCTTGTTCTTGCTGTGGCTGGCGTGGATCTCCTCAATGAACAGGTTTGGAGAAGGACCCTTGCCGTGAACGCCATTAGCAGAGACTCCATTACTGGTGCTGATTTGTGTTTGTGTTTGCTCCAGTGAGGGTTTTCTGAGCTGTTTGGTGGGTGACGGTGTAGACTCTCTTCTCTGTGTGGCGAGTGGGATGGGCGAAGGTGCTGTTGATTGCTGGGATTGTTGTGATGCTACTGGAGAGGCCTGAGCGTGGTGAATCACCACAGGGTTTGAAGTCATAACCTCTGACCTCACGATGGAGCTCTGTGGTGTGACCGAGGCAGGTTCTAGGGATTCAATGAGTTCTGCTTTTTCAGAGGCAGGAGGTGTTGAGCAAACTGGATCAGTGGGTTTTAGCAGGTTATCGGTGGCACACCTAGAAAACAAACCAATTGCAAAAATAATGAGGTTTTAATGTACAAAAATCAACACATAAACACCATTTAAAAGCACATGCTTATTGTTATGATCAGTTGTTTTGGGAAGCAAAAAAGTAATAATAATAATAATAATCTGCAGTGTTTTAAAGTATTAAAATATTCTGATCAATGTTGAAAAAAGGGGTGTAATATTTAGAATCGATTCAAATGCTATCACTCGATTGAATGGCTGTTATCAGTGGTTATTGGCTGATAGATATGGGCCGGTAGGGGCCTTCTGCGCCTACTGGTAGGTTCAGAAGGCTGTTATCATCCATCCACATGGTTAATCGGCTATAGATCACATACGGCTGTGGCGCAGAAGTTAACAATAATTATTTCTATTATTTATTAGATTTATTAACTGTATTTTATTAATCTCTACCCCCAGCCCTAAACCCAACCATCACAGTAATGTTAAAACAGATCTGGATCTGGAGTCTTCTCTATTAGCATAGCTGAATAACCATGTAGATGGATGATAACAGCCCTCTTAGCCTATCAGTAGGCACAGAAGGCCCCTACTGGCCCATATCTATCAGCTGATAACCACTGATATCACCCATTCAATCGTTTGACAACATTCAAAGCGGGTGCTATTTACCACTTTAAAGCAAACATAAACAGATTTCAATTAAAATGTAATGTTAATAAAATAAATAGTGGATGTGGATGTGTTAATAATATTAAATGTAATATTTCATATAAAGAATAAAATATAAATTTTAAAAGAAAAAATAAATAAATCATGGTGTATTTTAATTTAAACAAACTGAATAGTAAAAGTTAAAATCGATCACACACATTTTTAAAACAATAAATGTAAAATAACATAAATGTTACAATTTAAAACAAACAAAAATGTCTAATTATATTTGAATAGAATAGAAATATAATGAAATAACATATAATACATGTATAATAATATGTAAATTAGTATAAGGTAAAAAAAATAGTATAAGGTAATATATTAATTAAATTAATATAAGGTAAAAAATAGGAACAAAGAAAAATCCTATGATAGTACAATTATATATATATTGTATAATTTCATTTAATCCTGTAATAATAAATGAAAGAAATATAACTAAAAAATAAAATAATAAAATTAAAAGAAAATTTGTCATTGAAATAAATGAAGTAATTAGCAATTAAACTGAAATGGCTTTCAGCATTTAAGCTAATAAATAAATAAATAAAGAATCTCTACTACTATAATTGAAGTTATCTATAGTTATAGACTGCATGGCCATATCTAGTACTGGAGGACTCTTGTGTCACCCTAAAAAAATATTCATTAGGAACTTAATTCAATTTAGTTATGCATTTACATCGGAATCACATATTATGCATAAAATCATTAAAAGATAGCACTATTTCTATACTTTAAGTGCTGATAGTACTCATTACATTCTGGCGTGCATCCAGAGCAGCAGTCAGCTTGAGTGTGATCAGGTCTGACACGGAGGAGAAAAGAAAAGGCTAGTAGCAGATGCTCCACATCTCTCTACTGTCTAAACCTATGCAGAATCTCTCCTCATGCATGATCACGATATGAATGAGAGATGCAGAACAGAAACTGCATATTCATTTCCATAACAGTCTTGCTGCTTGGATACGTGGCTAGAATCGAAAGGTTTATAAAGTTTGTCATAAAGTCTTTTAGAAACCGTGATCTTGTATTCACTTCTTAACTTGTCTTCATCCCTTAAAGGGTTAGTTCACCCAAAACTGATAATTCTAATTACTCACTCTCGGAAAACTAATTCATAATTAAGAAACAAATTAAAATCAGAGAAATCTGAGAGCTTTCTCTTGGAGCTTTGTTTGATTACAGTTGAATCACATGCAATACTTTGAACATGATTTTGGTTCCTTTTCTGACTTTTCTGGATTGTCTCTGGACTATTGCTGTGTCTGGAGGATGAGAGAGCTCTCTGATTTCTTCTAAAATATCTTAATTTCTGTTCTGAAGATGAACAAAGGTCTCAGGGGATTGGGACGACATGAGGGTGAGTAATTAAGAACAGAATTCTTATTTTTGGGGCTAACTACTCCATATAGGTGCATAAACACTGAGTCTGAAATTTTTGTATGTGTTTTTTATATATTTGTCATCCTATTTGGCATCCTAAAAATATGTCCTGCAAATAAATATTTCAAACTGAATACAATGTGTATTAATTAATATGTTGTGGGGGGAAAGTGCAAAAGCAGTGTTATCCTCTATCTTCTTTAAACGAGAATAATAAGAAAGAGGAGTATATAAGAGAGTGACTCAATTTGATGCTTTGCTATAGCAATTATAGAACCATGCATTTAACAAAAGACCACAAATGTCCATGAACCAGTTGATCCTGAACAGATTCAGGCAGTACACACATTGGGTTTTCATGTTTTATGTGGACTTTCCTCAGGCATAATGCTTTTTATACTGTACTATTCAGATTGTTTATTCTGTCCCTCTCTCCCACCCCCCTGAGTGTCTTCCCCCCTCACTGATGTAATAAATACCAGGTGCGCACACACACCCACATTTGTTTTGGTTGTTTAGGAGGACTCTCCACTGGCGTAATGCGTTTTATACTGTAAAAAATATATATTAAACCCAACCCTCATCGAATTGTATAATTTTGGATGTGTAAAGACCACAATTTTTAACAATTCTGCATTATGAGGACACATGGTGTGTCCTCGTAAACCACATCAACATTGTAATACCGAGGTTATACCCATGTCATGATAACATTTTTGTCCTTGTAAACTAACAAAAGCAGAACACACACATACGTGGTTTAAAGCGGGTTTATACTTCTGCATCGAGCGATCGCCATGACCCACGGTGCCTGTCTTGCGCGTAGCCATGCATTTATTCTTCAGCTTGCTGTTTGTATTGCTCTGTAAACGCTAGCTGGCAGTAGGCTATGTTATGTTCCTCTGTATTGAGTTTCTTCGCTAGTGTTTTTTTTTTTCTAAATGCTACCTTAATGTACAGTGGCTAATACTCGCTCATTCAGAGGCGAGAACTGGCGGACGTGCAACAACTTTAATCATAGAGTAAACACAAAACAAAAGTTTCCATCTGTTTACATTGTAAACACGATATAGATATAAATATGACTTGAATGTGAGGTTGTAATCTTCGTTTTAACATGCAAAAATGTAGGTTGAGAATGTCAGAGAAATTTTGTTCAAGGGTTTTTTCTGTTTGTACCTGCGAAGGTTGCTGAGTGTGTCGGTGAGGGTCCGGACTCTCTTTAACATGCTGTCCAGTTTGTGTGGCTCTTCTTTGAGGAACTTTACAGCCTCCACTTCAACCCTGAGCACTGAGCGCATATGGGACTGAAGAGCCGGAAACTCTCCTGCAAAAACAAAAAAAGATGTTTTGCTACCAACCTGATTGTCGTCGTTTGACATTTAAACTCGTCGACACTAGTCTGCGTCATAAAATGTCTGATATTAGTTATGTGGGCTTTTCCTCCCTGGAGGTGTGAAGTGTGAACTTATTTTGGATAAATGAGCTGTTATATTGCTGCAAGAAGTGTCAAACTGGGTCAGAGTGTAATGTTTACGTTTGTGTTTCTTTAAGACCCAGGTTGGGGGTTTCCCTTCAGCCCGTGTATTCAGGAAGAGAGTTGAAAGGCTGTACAAATCTGCTACCTTAGAAAGCTGTGATAACATCTTTATTATGGTGTTGGTGGATCTATCAAAGTTCACACCTTCAGGTACACGGCTGTCATACGTTTCTGCAAGTTGCATAATAATACTTGTGTGGGCAGGTGTAAAACTGAAAATAATAAAACTTCCTGTAAAAAGGGAAGTTTTGCACATGCTAAATGATGAAATAATTCAACGGCACTATATATTCAGCTTATAATCGGCACTATATTTTCGGCTTAGTCCTTTTATTAATCTGGGATGCCCTTCCAGCTGCAACCCATCACTAGGAAACATCCATACACACTCATTCACACACATACACTACAGACAATTTAGCTTACCGGATTCACCTATACCACATCTTTGGACTTGTGGGGGACACCGGAGCACCCGCAGGGAGAACATGCAAACTCAACACAGAAATGCCAACTGACCCAGCCGATTCTCGAACCAGCGACCTACTTGCTGTGAGGCGATCATGCTACCCACTGCGCCACTGTGACGCCCATGTACAGTATATATTCATTCATTCAGTCATTCATTCATTCATTTTCTTTTCGGCTTAGTCCCTTTATTAATCCGGGGTCGCCACAGCGGAATGAACCGCCAACTCATCCAGCACATGTTTTACGCAGCGGATGCCCTTCCAGCTGCAACCCATCTCTGGGAAACATCCATACACACTCCTTCACACTCATACACTACGGACAATTTAGCCTACCCAATTCACCTATACCACATGTCTTTGGACTTGTGGGGGAAACCGGAGCACCCGGAGGAAACCCACACAACCACAGGGAGAACATGCAAATTCCACACAGAAATGCCAACACAGCCGAGGCTCGAACCAGCAACCTTCTTGCTGTGAGGCGAACGTGCTACTCACTACGCCACCGTGGTGCCCATACCTGGTGTACAAGCCCATAGTCTGATATTTTAAATGAGTTTTGTTTTGGTACCTTTGAGTCCAGCCAGGTTTTCTCCGACCTTCCTCAGGCTGACAGCCCCATCCTCAACCTCCTTCAGCGTCACTGCTCTCTGAGACCCAGCAGGACCCGAGTCAGTCCTCAGAGTCTCCACAAACTGCTCCAGATCCCTACACACAAATATGTATATTTACAATATTCATTTTTCCATATATGAGCCATGCAGTCCATCCAAATGAATTCATGCTTCAGTCACAAAGCAAATTCAAGGGGAAAGTTCACCAAAACATTAAAATTCTGACATTGATTACTTGTTTCAAACCTATAAGAGTTTTCATTTCATTTGTGATGGTAGATATTATTTTCCCCACTATGGTTATTAATGGCTACGGGTTTATAACATTCTTCAAAATATCTTCTTTTGTGTTCAACAGGAAAAAGTGTGTGGGAAAAAAGCTTGTAAATGTTTGAAACCACTTGATAATTCTTCTATGTTTGATTCAGTGTAAAAATATATTGAAACTGCAGAGATGTGGCAGCAGAGGGCAGTGCAGATTTCACTTTTTGCTTCTGATACAGCTTTCTCAAACATACTTCTGACTTACTTTATGTGACCTTGCTTGCTAAAATTCTAGTTTAAGAAAACTGAATGTACCTGAGGGTGAGTTATTGAGAATTATTACATTATGGCCACTTTTCTTTTGCTACATTGTGTGTACATAAATGATTGGTTCTTAGTCTTTTCATCTCAATATGCAAGGCCCTGAAGGCTGATGTTTTAAAACTTTTTTGTCAAAGTCCTTGAGTTGCTCCAAACCTATAAAAACCTCTGTCCTCTGCTAAACACATAACACGTTTTCTGAAGATTTTAAAAGGTTTGTCACAATACAGCTGGAGGTCATGACTAGGGCCACACGGAATCTGTGCGCACAGATTTCCGCAGATTTTCAGCCCATCGTTGATTTTATTTATTTACTGGTGTAAATGTGTGTAAATTTATATTTATTCAGTTTTTAAATTAATTTCAGTAATATTATTGACTAATATGAAAATATTCATATGATTTATTTACATTACATTTTGTAAAGTAATATTTTCTGCCTTTTAGTAGAGAATTTATATGAGAGACTTACTTTGTTTACCAAATAAAGTGGATCTAATTGGATTCGCATTGTAAACATTAAATAAACGTTAAAAAGGTATTACTTGTTATTTCATATATTAAGTTTTTAGTTATGATCTCCTAAAATTATTCTGCATAAATCTGCAGATTTTAAACTAAATTCTCCACAGAAATAGCAAAAAATGTCTGCAGATTCTGTTTGGCCCTGGTCATGACTTACATCAACAGTAAGAAAAGGTCAAGGGAAGCAGAAACTGTATGATTGCCAGCATTCTTCTAAATATTTACTTTCTCTTTAGTTGACGAAAGAAACTCACATGGATTTGAAACAATAGGAGCGTGAGTAAATATTCACAGAAATTAGATTTAAAATAGGATAGTTTGCTGTCTAAAAACAACACAGTTTTAAACACATTAGTTTTAATTTCTTATGAAAGTATTCAGCTTAATGTGCAATTTAAAGCCTTGAGTAGGTTAATTAGGCAAGTCAGTTGACAACAGTGTTTTGTTTTAGCCCAAAATAACCAATGGTTTTGTAGCAGCACTTGAGTATGGCGCACACCATGCTTTCCTGATAAACAATTTGTGTCTTGATATAAATATATTATACAAGGAGAAATATTATGATATTATTACAAGGAAAAAAATAACTATTTAAAAGTTTTGGTAGGGTCGCTACAGAGGCGCGGTAGTGAGTAGCACGTTCGCCTCACAGCAAGAAGGTCGCTGGTTCGAGCCACGGCTGGGTCAGTTGGCATTTCTGTGTGGAGTTTGCATGTTCTCCCCGTGGTTGCGTGGGTTTCCTCCGGGTGCTCTGGTTTCCCCCACAAGTCCAAAGACATGTGGTATAGGTGAATTGGGTAGGCTAAGTTGTCTGTAGTGTATGAGTGCGAATGAGTGTGTATGGATGATTCCCAGAGATGGGTTGCAGCTGGAAGGGCATCCGCTGTGTAAAACAAATGCTGGATAAGCTGGCGGTTCATTCCACTGTGGCGACCCCAGATTAATAAAGGGATTAAGCTGACAAGAAAATGAATGAATGAAGTTTTAATGTGAGAAAAACATTGGATTATTCAAAAGATGTGCAGCTCTTTTCCTCCTTGTAATAAAATCTGCCTTGATCAGGGTGGCCTTTCTCATATTATTGTCAATATGCTGATAGCTTTAACACTGAAATTTGAACACTTTAACAGGAGACTCTGGATTGCTGTCAGATGAGTCGCCAGATAGTGCAGGCGACCCAGGACTCATAAGATTCTCCATCATTCATGGCATTTTGTGCTTCTAATACCTCTTCGGCATCCACAAACCGCCTTTATTTACTCATTATGACTTTATTTATTTATGATAGCGACTAACTAAGTGAGTGAAAAGTGTTGCCTAGTAACGTACCATATTAAAACTTAAGCAGCACATAAATGCAGGCATTAAATAGCGGGTAAATTTGACTCACACCGGTCCAAACAGGCATGAATGCCATAATTTTTTTATTTGGTTTTATCTAAACACTTTTTAACATCTAGGAAATGTAAATGAGACCATTTTATTAAAAGTCAATGACTGGCAGGCTTAAATGTATAACTGAAGGTCTGTTACATACAAATATTCATTTAGCCCATGGTGGTTCTATTGTGGGCAACACAGTGGCTCAGTGGTTAGCACTGTCACTTTACAGCAAGAAGGTTTGAGTCCCGGCTGGGCCAGTTGGCATTTCCATGTGGAGTTTGCATGTTCTTACCATGTTTGCGTGGGTTTCCTCCGGGTGCTCCTGTTTCCCCCACAGTCCAAACACATGCGCTATACAGTAGGTAAATTGAATAACTAAATTGGCCGTGGTGTTGGATAAGTTGGCGGTTCACTGCGGTGGCAACACCTGATGAATAAAGGGACTAATCTGAAGGAAAATGAATGAATGAATGAATAGTTCTAGTGTTAAATTCATCCAATATTGGCTGATAAACATCCCTAAAATTAGCTTTTGTATATGAATCAATAGGGCTGCACAATATATTGTTTCAGCATTGATATCGCAATGTGCGCATCCGCAATAGTCACATCGCAGGATCTGCAATGTTGAGTCGGGATTACAGTCCCCACCACTCGTCTGCGTTCTATGGGTGACCGGGCCTTCTCATCTCTGGCTCCGAGGCTCTGGAACTCTCTACCCCACAACATTAGACACGCTGAATCCTTTAAATTGTTTAAATCAACCTTAAAAACGCACTACTTTTCACTGGCCTATTTATGAAGTGTGCATTTTTGGTTTTAGTTTTTTGATATTGGAGTGTTTTATCAATTTTGAATGTTTTAGCAATTGTGAATGTTTTGGCCTGAATGATGCATTTTTACTGCTATTCTAAAACTGTTTTATATCAGTATGTTTTCTTGTGTTTCTGTGTAAAGCGCTTTGAGAAATAAGTTTTAAAGGCGCTATATAAGAATAAATTATTATTATTATTATTATTATTATATTTATGTATACGGTGAAGAATAAAGTGTTATTTTACATTGATTATTTGGAGGAATCCCAAAAAAACATCAAATACTGTGCATCTTTGCTCCACTGAACTTATCAATGCTTGTGGTTAGTTTATTATGCTTTATACAGACGCAAAATCCCTGCAAAATCCTTCCAATCAATCTGAACTTATGTATCTAGTAAAAGGACACTCAATATCACAATATTCATTCATTCATTCATTTTCCTTTGGCTTAGTCCCTTATTTATCAGGAGTCACCACAGTGGAATGAACCGCCAACTATTCCGGCTTATATTTTATGCAGCGGATGCCCTTCCAGCCAGAGCCCACTACTGGGAAACACTCATAAACACTCTCATTCACATACAACCTCATACACTATGGCCAGTTTAGTTCATCTAATTCACTTATACAGCACATCTTTGGACTGCGGGGGAAACCGGAGCACACGGAGGAAACCCATACGAACACAGGGAGAACATGCAATATTTCAATATGTATCTGAGAAAAATCAAACATTGAATGTCAGTTTTTTTCAAAATCATGCAGAACTATGAATCAGTTTGTTAATGTTCTACTTTCCTACGAAAACAAAAAGCTGTCTTAATCTCACAGTCCTCTGCCGCCACACATGTTAAAGTCAAACTGTCCTTGTTGGCTCAGTGTTTCACAGCTCACAGGCACCCAGAATCCTCTGCTGACTGGGCACATGGCGCAAAACCAAGGAAAACAGAGTGTTAATGCTTCTGCTGATCTCTGGCTAGCGCTAATTCCCACCGAGTTCAGTTTTGCATGTTTAAAGCTGTCTGGAGATCACGCTTGTTAACCAGTTAAATTGAAGCGGGATTTAATTACGGGGCTATAAGGAGTTAAAAGAGGGGCTGTAATGAATCGTATGAGGGACGATTTAGAATAAAAGGCATTTGTTTGGGCACAAGTGAAATTTCAGGTTCCCAAGAGTGTGTGTGTATGTGTGCGTGTGCGTCGTACCCCAGCTGTGTGAGAACTCTTTCCTGCATGTTGAGATATCGGTGTCTCTCTTCCTCCACAAGCATCCTCTGTTTCTGTGTCGGATCATCCTGTCGTCTCAGCATTTCAGCCAGTTTCACACCGATCTCCTGTTCTGCACGCTTTATCTGAGCACGTACACACTCCTGATTCTGAAGCTGAAAACACACACAGACAGATACACGGGCATTTAATTTAAGATGAATTATTGTTGAAAAGTTTACTCTGTTAAAAGTCTGTTACTCTCACCTACTGTAGGATGCATTTATTCAATTAAAAGGACAATGCCATTTAAAATCATTGTTTTCTATTTTAATACTTTTAGATTTATTTTTATATTGTGTGAATTAAAATAGTCTGAAGTTTTATTGAAATATTTTGCGTTCTGTTTGTAATAAAAATGCTAAATTTCAAGTTTAAGAAACACTTTAAAATATGTGTTAATGGCAAAAAGATTTACATTGATCCCACTAAAAGCAACACGTGAAACAAATACTGTATACAGAGGAAAACAGAGAGAAAGAAGAGTCGTAAGAAGCTGAATTTCAAGGCTGAAGGTAATCTCCATTATGTTCGTCTCAACAAAGTTAGACTAGCGATATAAAGGCTGTTATTATTATTTTTATTATTATTATTATTATTATTATTATTATTATTATTATTATTATTATTATTATTATTATTATTATTATTATTATCATCATCATCATCATTGCAGCTTCTGTCATGGTAGCCAAAGAACTAAACTTTTCTCTGATTAAATTCGCACATATAACTGGTCTGCAGAGGTGCCGTCTTTTGATTTAATGCTGTATTGCTGAAAACTTTCCAATCAAAAGCATTCCATATAGACTCTAAAGCCTAATAATCATCAGTGTATTGGTAATGGTAAGTTTAATCTTTGCAGGACAACTCTTTAATTAGCCTAATTAAACGCTGGGTGTATTACAACTTTAAGGGCCCTATCATACACTCGCCGCCTGCAAGGTTTCAGTTTATTCATGACAATTTGCATTTGTATAATGTTGTTATTATTATTAATATGAGTATTATTTATTATATGCATATTTATATTTGTTTCAATTAAAACAAGTTTGGATTTGTCCATCTGTCAGGTTTTGGAGACGTCTGCATCACCATATGGGACATAAGAATAGGACGTGTGTTTGGATATTGGTTTTTGACCACACTTCGTTATTATTGTTCATTTATTAATATGCTGGAAATTAGAACTGAATTTAGAAATAGTTTTGTAACAAAACTTTGTGCTTAACAAACGAAATTAAATATTTAGGCTAATGGATGTCTTCAGTGGAGTGAGTACAGCACTGTTTCCTTATCTAGAAAGTAAAGGAGTAAAGTAAAGAGTAAAAGTAAAGTAAAGAGGCTGAATGGAGAAGGCTCATTCTTTATCCTTGCGCTGCAGATGGCCTGTTTAACTGTTTTCTCACTAGTGAAGCGTTTTGTTTTTTCACTTATAAAAAGTCCAGTAACGCATTAAAGGGAATGGAAGATGAGACTCTGATAGGTTTAATGTGCAAAACACACAACTCTATAAGAGAATATGCACAACCCTGTTAGCCCATGCGCCAGGGCGCAGAGCATATTTTTCCGTCCTTAAAATAGCAAAAGTGGATAAGGACATGCCCTTAATGCTTTTGCACCATACATTTTTGACTTTGCACCTAGACTGTTAAAATAGAGCCCAAAGAGTGATATTTGTATAAACTTTGATGTAATAAATATTTTTTGCACAGTGGTGACCACTAGTGGAGTGAATTGTCAACACCAATAAGGTATAACTGAGGGTGGGTTAGAGACGAAAGAATTACAGAAGGTATACTTAACTAAAAATATTTCAGGAAGCACATATTAGTCATAAAGTTATAAAGCTTAAAGAAAAACTTAAGAATGTCATACAACTTAAGAATGACGTAGCCTTAAGAAGGTTTCGGGAAATGCAGCCCTGACCTATTATGTCTTATAGACCAGTGTTTCTCAACTGATGGGAACATTTTTAGTGAGTCGCGGAGTGTGTGGTCAAAAAAAAAAAAAAATGTTTTAAATTTATTTTACTTTTATTTTGAAATTTGCGTGCGACAACAGTTCAGTTTAGTTCATGGTAACTGAACCTCTCCTTCCCTTAACCGCTGTTTACAGTATTTGCCGTTTTTACTTTGTAATATTTCTATAATTTGATACATTTTGTTAAATGACAGTAACAAAATATTGTTTATTTGTAAGTCTTGGTGATTTTTCTTATGATTTATCTATCACTACTTGTGTATGTTAACAAATAAATATTAATTAATTATAATTCCTAAAACTATATTATAGTTTCTAAAAATGTGGGTCGCGGCTTCATGACCATGTAAAAATGTGGGTCCCATGGCCAAACCAGATGAGAACCACTGTTATAGACCAATTTGAGGGATGTAAACAAAAACAATAATCCTAATGTATTTGCTGTTTTACATTTTTAATTTCTACAGCTTCTGAGAATAAAAAAGGAGCCAACTTGATAAATAATGTTATGATAGCTGTTTTAACTTCAAGTTATGATTGAATTGCCTTTTGTTACACTTATGAAACAGTTTGATAACTAGCAGGAAATGTTCATGACCACACTGAAATGAAGTTTTTTATTTATTATCCATTTTTTCAAATACATATCCTGAGACATACTGGCTATTATAACTCATATGATTATTATAACTCATTATAATTCACATGATCCTAATTGGAATTATTTTATTACCTGTAGTTGTCTCATATGTTGTAGTTGAAAGCGGAGCTCAGAGACATTCTTTCTGAACAGATGAAGGTTGACATGCAAGGGGGTGGATCCTAAAGGTGGTGTGGGAGCAGGGCTCCGCTCAGGAGCAGCAGCTGCAACAACTTTTGGTGCTAATACTGGAGAGCCTCCTAAAAACAAAGAAACAAACGAGCCATCGTCACTGATTGAGATTATGTGGGAAACAACCAGTAGTGTTTTATCCCATTAAACACATTTTAAGTCTGCTTTGTTCAGTCTGATAAAACACACAACATATTAAAGCACCTTTGGTGTTTTCCTGTTTTCTGTCAAACCAAACTGACTATCAAGAGTGCATGATTTTATAAGAATGGGAGCAAAGGACACCGTCAATGTCACTACTAAAAATGCTTATTGTACTGGATTTGAACATTCTTTGGAAACCTTTAAATAATAATAATAATAATAATAATAGCTTATTTGACGGGACGAGGCAAGCTTGTTACCGCGGACTCGGTGCAACAGGAACTGTGCCATCGTGGCTCCGCCCGCTCTGATCATACAGGTTTGGTTTTCAGCAGCGGTGTGGAAGGAAGGAGCCTCCACTCTTTCTGTAACAAGCTACAAGTCATTTATTTAACTAACTTAATCTTACTTATCTATATTATAACTAATCACAATTAGTCCGAAGCTGTTTAAGGATGGTTGAAACGATAAACATCCTGCAGTTTGTTTCCTCTGACAGCTCAGCCGGTACATTGTTATCCGACCTTTTCATTCAGGGACTGCCCTGGATTACTGGCACACGCGCCATAGTCACATTATGTCTATTATGGCATTATGTTTTTGAATATTATGAATATTTACGATTAATTGATAAATTATTGTTAATTTTCCCACTGATGATGATCCAAAAATTTTCTTCAAATGCCACAGTGAAGCCTGCTTAACGCCATTGGTGCCCCAGCAAAAAAAAAAAAAAAAAGTTATGTTATATTGTGTACGTTCTGGCCAAAACTAACTCAGAACCTTATTATTATTAATCAATCTTTGTATATATTGTTCTATATATTTATGATGCATTGTTTTTTTTTAATCAATTTAGAATGTTTAACAATGTTAAGATAAACATGTTGCATTTTGGCATGCTTTTTGACTTATTTATGAACTATTTATGGACATAAAATTAAATAAAAAAATGTCCTGGATTTGAAGAGTATGTGTCCCTGGCCTTCACTAAGCTCAAGTAATAGTTTAATCTACAAAAATTGTGAATGAACTTGACTGTTGATGTCTTAAGTAATAATGTCAAATAACCAACATTTCTCAAAATGGATATATCTCTTTTTGCAACGAAACTCTTCACTTGTTAAGACCACATTTCAAACTCCACCGAGCATGACTGATAAACAAAACAGAGCCATTCAGGTCAGCTTCTTGCAAAAGCACTTATTTATGTGGGTGCAAAAACAAACATGTAGACATGTTTGTTCTTTTGCGGCTGTTGCTATCAAAGGGACTTGCTCTCTGTGATTGTGCCAGCATGTATGCTTGGAGAAAGTAGGAGAAAATGTGGCAGGCTGCATTTCTGAGTGACAGATGTGTGGGAGAAATCAAATTGGGATGCACAACAGCCGCTGCATTATATTATCTGCTGCCATGAAAGCCACCATACATAAAGACATTTAAAACATACTTAAATGTGAATAGGTCTATTTTTGTTATGCTGGTTGAAAGTCTCTTTACACATCCTGATAACAATTATTTAATTAATCGATCAAAATATATTTGTATAAATTAAAAAATTCTGTGGAAGGTGTAGTAAAAAGGTCCAAACATTATCATAGGCTGTCCAAAATGTGTAATTCTTCAAGGGAATTACCTTAGGTATCGAGGTGGATTTTTATTCACCCTCCCCATCAACATTTCCTACTAGTGCCAGAACTTGAACCGGCAACATTTGGATCCCAAGTCCAACTCTCTAACCATTAGGCCACGGCTGCCCTCCATTGATTTTTTTAAACGTAATAACATGCTGATGTTACAAACTGATATTTTATTGTTATATTACTCTCTACTATACTCTTTATGTATAGTCATGAACACACTTGTTTGTAGAGCAAGTAGACAAACAGACAAGTACACATAAATTAAAATCAATACATTTTTACTAATTAATATAACAATTAATTAACATCACAAAAATAATTAGAATTTGATGAAAAAGCAAGACAAACAGATTTACACTTCCTTGATTCTATAATCTAACGTCATATTTTTACTATTAAGGGAATTGTTTATATGATGACTAAAAAAGCACAATAGCGATAAACACATATATAATGATTAATCTCGTCCACACCAGATACTGTTCTGTTTAATCAAAGTGCATCTTCTGCTGCTTTAAATGCTCAACTCCATGGTTTCTGACTGGCTGTGAGCATTTTATTATTTGTCAGCTGAATGTTCTGAATATAACTATACTGTTTCTCAATATTCCGCAATCATATATCGATGGAAATACCTTATTTACCTGTGCTAGATGTGCTGTGAGCTGGTGATCCAGACTTCCCTGGTTTCTCACTGGAAAAAGAAAAGAATATGAAGTAACTAAATGTACATATGCACACACACACACACAGTAAATCATGCTACAAATCACTTACAGTTAGTGTTTGTTACAGTGGCACAGGCATGGCCATTAATACAGACACCAGTTACAGTGAAGATGAGTAGTCAATTTAGTTCATGCATAGTTAGTAGTCATCTTACCCACCAATTTTTTTTTTTTTTTTACCACCACCATTAATCCATCATATTCCTCCTGTTTTCTTGTCTTATATGATTCAGGTGTGATATTCTGAGAACTACATTACCCAAGCTGCCCTGCTTACCTGGAGTGCTCCTTGTTGCTGTTAGTGCTGTGGCTCTTTAAGAGAGCGTGCTGCACAAGACCAGTCAGACTGGCTATTTGCTCCTCCATGGCCTTCATTCTCTCTCTGCAGAGAGATAGAGCATATTGCATGCTTACTACTGATGAGAGGAGTGTGGGGCGGACGAGGGAAAAGCATATTGATATAACAATGGGATTACAGTATGTACTTGAGATGATTTACATGATTTATGTACAGTATGACACCGTTGTGAACTAAAATCTAAAACCATTTTGTCCATTAATTTACATGTCAACAATGTTTTAGGGAATTTTTGAAAAACAGGCTTTAAGGCAGGGGTCTCAAACTCAAATTGGCGGGGGGCCATTTCAGTGACGGACAATTCATAGGAGGGCCGTTTTAACATTCAAGCACAAGAAAAAAAGTGGAAACCTGACATAATGGATGCGTCTTAGGACAGCAGACATGACGTTTATATTTCAAGCATTACCTGTCACCAGTAATAATACAAATCAGCATGTTTATCGTGTCACACATCAGCTGCAAATATATCTGTGGTTGTTGTGTGTATGGCTGTGCATTAGACACACACTCTGTCATTCTTCCACAGAGTATATGCAGTCAACACGCTAGCTTTTTGTTTCTTGTTGTACATATTGAACGGAGAGTTTCAATAGCTATAAAAATACTACAAATAATAGGCATAATAATTATTATTCTGTCCCAACCAATTGTATTGTCCCAATAGCGTAAGAACAACAGAAAGCAATTTGGGTCACTAAAGTGACTTTACTGGCAATTGTTTTTCTTAATATCTCTCTTTTTTTGTAAAACTACAGCAAAGAGGGGAAAGTATTTATATACAGTATATTCACATTTACTTTAACAGGTTCAATTCAACTAGCAGTACAATTTTATTAATGTAGTTATGCAAATCTTAATAAGCAAATGAAGAAAATCTATTAAAAGAGACCATCTGAATCGAATATTAGCAAAATGATCATATTTGTTACACCACCAGCACAACGTGAAAGCCATGAAGAAGCGTTTGTACAACAAAATTCAAGTGGAATAAAACTGAAAATACATGAACGACACTTAAATATTTACAAAAATAGAGCTTTAGAAAAAAACAGAGCATTTACGGATATATATATTTTAACCTTTAAATCAGCCTCAGAATTTAAACGCATGTGTTACTCTCGACTGAGAGAAAATGAAAATAAACTAATCTGACTACTTTAAATGTCGACTGTGGCGGGTCAAAACCACAAGTGGCGCAACTGCACAACAATGATAGTGGTTCAAAAAAATGTTTTGGCGGGCCGAATCACGTTATATTTTTGACGGCAGTTGCGGGCTGGAGGGAGGAGGAGAGCAGACTGTAAATGGCCCGTGGGCTGGCAATTTGAGACCCCTGCTTAAAAGGAATGATTCAAAGATACTTTGCTGCTGTACCACGGCTGAAGCAGGGGCAATGATATTATGCTGCACTGAAAAATAGGCCCTGGGCTAGGTAACAAGGTAACAATGCTCTGTAATACCATTGCCCCTGCTGTAGCCATGGTATGACAGCAAAGTTACTTGATTATTATGCCAGCGAGTATAAAGTATAGTAAAGTTCCTAACCATTTCACCCTGGAAAATAGCAACATTTCACATTCCGTTGAATTTAGTCCACGAAGTAACTATAGAAGATTCAAGCTCTAAATAGGAAAATTATCAAAACTTATTTTGGACATTTTTGCACAAGATGCTAATGGTCTAATCTGATTCAATGATTTATGCTAAGCTAAGCTGAAATCACTGCCACTAGACCCAAAGATCAGCTGAATGGATAAAATTTTTTAAAACGCAACTGTTTTACTCTAGAGGACTTGTAAAATGAGTCTGTTTCCAACAAAAAGTGGAGTGTTCCTTTAAAATGTAAGTGTTTGAAAACCGTTATCATTTATATATCTGTGTAAACTACAATTTTTTTTAATTTAAGTGCACAATTTGCACTTATGTATTATGTGTTCAGTCTATAGATATTCAGAGTACTTGATAACAAAACCAAAAGGTGGACTGTGTGTGAATGTTTCTGTACAAAATAGCATCATACAGTGGCTGAGAGAGTTCAAACGTGCTCTAGGGTAA
This sequence comes from Danio albolineatus, assembly GCA_903798035.1. Taxonomy (NCBI): domain Eukaryota; kingdom Metazoa; phylum Chordata; class Actinopteri; order Cypriniformes; family Danionidae; genus Danio; species Danio albolineatus. Next base: position 9,292,252 of record CAIGQQ010015131.1, on the reverse strand, counting down.
GAAAACACATGCACAGAGAAAAAGGCTAAGAACGAACACGCTTTCAAATAGAGCAGACTACGGGAGACACCAAAATTGATTGAACCCGGCTACTTCTTGTTTAGAGTCATCTGTGTTGTTATAGATCGGAGAGGTGAGTTTTTTTTTTTTTTTTGTTTTTTTGTGATTACGCTCTTCTTGTTTTTATACTTTTATTTCTGAAAACCTCATGAATTTATTCACCTCTCAGATCTTCGAAAACACAGCTGACTCCAAATAGGAATTTCCTTTGTGATCTGCACTATTTATATATAGCAGCACGTTTCTGTACATGCATAGGTGATGTCAAGTGTTCTCATTGTTTTCCTAAAGGCTGGCTCCCACTGCAATTTTTTTAAAAAATCCTGAACGATTGTGGCATGTCAGACTGCACGAACATGGCCTACATGTCACACTGTAAGATCTCAGCTGTCATAAAGTCAAACTGAACGACAATGAAGACACGCCAAACACGAAAGAAAACGCCCCTGGAGCTTGATGTCATCCACCTGTGACACTTTCACTATCCCGCATTCTAAAATTATTACTCACAGCAAATGTAAACAAACTGTGGTGGCAATTTTGCACACAGCACGCCTCAATAATAAAACCAGGAAGAAAAAACTTGTTTTGACATTTTCTCATTTGAATTGTCGCACGGATTGCGTCATCAAATTTGGTGCTCCTATTGGTTCTTGGACTGACGCTCATCGCAGCTGTTGTCACACTGCAGGAAAGTGTCTGAAATCTTCTGAAACTGGCAGAACTTCATCGGAGGTAAAATCTCATCTCAACAGGCATTAATTACAGGGGTCTGTGAACATGTCAAACCAACGATCAATGATCACAGATTTTAGCCCAGGATTTTCAGAAATCTTTTAGGATTTCCCAAATTTGTCTCAGATGACAAAATCATGGCTGAAATCCCACAGTGTGAGCAGGGCTTTACTCGCAGCATGTTTGAGCTCTCTGGGCCACCGTAGCATCGCCATCTATTGGCCAGACATGCATAATACAGTGTTTTACTTGTTTAAACAGAGATAATGTGGACAACTTTGTCATCCGTACTTAAAACTTTCAAGTTCTCTAAACAAACATTCAGTTACCTATGGCTTTTTTTTATTAATCATTAAAACATATTTTAGCCTGTTGTATATGAAGCCATCCCACTTTCTGTAAATAAAAAATAAATAAAATGTAATTTAATTTTCTTTTCTCTGAATTGCGTAATATGACGTCACATTTTATAGTTATTTAGACAAAATTGCAATAGTCTTGAGCTTTACAATTTCATATTCTTATAAATAACAATTGTGTTATAAAATGATGAAAAAGTCTGAATTGCACATTTATAGCTCACAATTCTGACTACAACATGCATTTGTGAGTTTATATCTCATGATTGTGAGAAATAAAATCTGAATTTCGAGATGCAAACTCACAAATGCAAGAAAAGTCAGAATAGTGACAAAAAATGTCCCAATTTTTACTGCCTTTATTTTTCCATATTTCATATTCCAACAGGTCAGAACAAAATTTCAACTATATTTGTTTATACTGTACACGACAATGTCACTGATTTTAGTTCAACTCAAACTCAAAAACATCAACTACGTAAATAATTCACTACATTAAAATTACAAATAGCTTCCCTAAAAGATTTAAGGTCAATTCAAACTGTAAAAAGAATTAAGTGAAAGACAGTAATATCCGAACACCTGCTCTGTATCTTTGTTGGATGTACAAAAAAATTGTAAAAAACACACCAAAACCCTTAGCTTGTCAGATCAAATGATTAATAAATTCATTTGAAGTTTATGGGTACAATCTGTGCCCCATTCATCCATTATCATACATTACTGCAGGTTTGCTCTTTCTGTGCCAATGCACACAATGTTCAAACCACTGTCTTTGCTCTACAAGATCATCTAAGAAACATCTGTCCTGCATGTGCTTTGCTCTGTAAAAACAGTTTAACATGTTTACTCTGTGTATTGACTGTCCTCTACTGCAAAGTGCAGCGCCAAGTACAATAAATCTGACTAACAGTGCACACACAAAGTGTATGATTACAGTAAATTTGCTTAAAGGTCCACATGTATTTCAAGTGTTATTAAATAACAAACTAGTGTAACAAAACAAGCCAAAATTTGTTTGTAATTAATGTGATCTGCTGGATTAATGTGCTGCAGTATCTCCAATTTGGTTAAAAAATAAATATCGAAAGTATTGTGGCCAATGTGACAAGATAATTGACAAGGCATGTGACTAAGCATTAGAACAGCTTAATAACGATGAAGTAGTACGTCCCAAAGCTTGCTTTTTGTCACAAAAAAAGTGCATACTAGATGTGTAACAGATCATAGTTGAATAGATCATGACTCATGGTTTGACACGCATTTGACCACCAGATTAATATATCTCTTTTGTTTTAACTTTTAAATTAATCCTAAGTTTGTAATGATCGCAGAGAGATCGCCTCCTGCGTCATTCATGAAAGCATTTAGCCGGTAAAATAAAATGATGATGGGAAACGTTTTAAAGACTAAAATTACAGTTTAATGCAACTTGAGGCTCAAAATGAAAGTTGCAGCAGTTACATTGTTTAATCAATAGGTGGCGACAACCAACCATCAAAAAATGTGGCTGAATATTTCTTCAATCATTAAAGAGCCCCTACTATGGGTTTTTGAAAATGAGCTTGCATGCAGTGTGTAACACAGCTCTAAGTGAAGTGAAATGTCCAGCTAAGGCTTAAATCTAAAAGTGCAGTTTTAAAACTATTGATTCCTCAATAAAAGAGTCGACTCATAGTTCCTCAAACGAATCGCCATGCTTACGAGTCTTTAGCCGTTTCGGCATGACGTGAACATGAAACATAAGCCCTGCCCATTTGTGCGTGCGCAGCCCCGGGAGATTCGAAACCCCCAACCCCGCCCACAAACAACAACGGCGAGACGAGATGAGAGCAGAGATGAGACTGTGAAGAGTCAGTGGTTGAGGTTTATTTCTGCAGAAATGCCTCAGAATTATAGCGCAGCCATGTGCTGTGTTCCCTCTGAGGAGTGCTTCTGAAATCTACACGCTTACAACGGAGGATTAGTCGACGGTTTGTTAAAGGAAGGATCAGAAAAGATGTTTGCAGGGGCGGACTGGCCATATGGAGCACTGGGACATTTCCCGGTGGCCTGACGGTGAATCTGGCCTGCTATCCAACAAGTGAGTGAGTGCAATTAAAACGATTGCCTCATTGTTTTCTCTAGCTTGTAAATGATGCATTCAATTGTGTTTTGTAACTTGTAACCGCTTGTAGTGTATCTGGTTAACTTGTATTCTCATATCGCGTCTAAAAGCACGTTGTTAAAGCGACGCGTGCCGCTTTGTTTACGGATTAAAATGCGTTCGTGAGCTAGCGTTTCACTGCTGTTTGTCATTGCTATGGCTACATCAGCTCTCCTATACACGTGCGGTGGTCCTGTTTTGAAATGGTTCAGCTTTTGCCGCTGTGTGCATTAATACTGAATGTGTGTCACTGTTTTTACTTCTGGTTAAGAATAGAGTGATATGCTGGGAGACCGGGGGGTTAGTTTCGGGGGTGAGGTGTCTGAAATATGGGTGTCTCCCTGAAAAAACGAGTGTTGGCAGATATGCTCACGCACACACTATGACTACTTCAATATTGATAAGCCGTGGTGGGCATTCTCTTGCGCTGAATGATGTCGACCAATCGCAACAGACTGGGTCATCGGTCCAATCAGTGCAGTTTAGCATCGCGCTAAGGAGGGGTTTTGGAACAAATTAATCGCTGAACGATTCATATAGGAGTCGCTGGGATAATGAGGTAAAAATAAATGCATATTATAAGTAAATGAAAGTGTTTTTTGATCATGCATGCATATTAGCCTGCTGTCGGAGACCCCCAAAACCAAAATATGACCCTTTTTAATGTATAACAGGGGCTCTTTAATTTTAAAATTAGATGAAAAAAAAATGATGTGGTGTTGTACAAGATTCTAATGTTAAATTTATTCATTTAGCATTATCAGCAACAGTAGAGAAGATCATATTTCACACTATTGAATATTTACTTTTTTATTCAGCTTGTTATTTCTTGATTATGTTTTTATTAAAGGTTATATTATAGGTTATGTTTGTTAAAACCACACGATTCTTACAGTGGGCTACTGTTTTTGTAATAAATGAAAAGCAAATAACATTTGTCTCCTCCCCATTTTTCTGATCCAAAAAAATGGATCCATGATTCCATAACTCAAAACCATACTATGATCCGAACCGTAAGATTTGTGATCCGTTCACCACTAGTACATACTAATAAGGATGTAGTAAGTGGGTGAATAGGGAAGCAACATTTATCTTAATTTACTGTTGCATGTTGTGCAATGGATTGAGGTTAAATCCAAACGGAAACAAATGACAAGATACATACAAAATAGAGAACAAAAGAGAAGATCAGAATGAGTATCGTAGTGAGCTGGCTATAAACAATACATTGTTGTGATCAGCGGTACCTCACATTAAGTTATGAATTTGTTCGTATATCAATCGTTTTCAATCGTCAATACAATCAGTTGCATTGCAGTTCACTTCGCCTTACCGTGTAACACTCTCCTTAAATGAAGAATGAGTTTACCAACACATTAAAACATTTGTGACAGAACTACGCACTGTAAAAATTCAGTAAATAAGCAGTTTTATTTATTTTGTGATTCATGTTTTTATTATTTTTTATTTTTATGTTTGTGTTTGAACCTTGATGTTTCTTCCAACAACTTTTAACCCTGAACAGCTAATTTTATTTGACTTTTATTAACATTTTTAATAGTTTTCAGTGATATATTGACTGGAGGAGCGCCACGGTGGCGCAGTGGGAAGCACGATTGCTTCACAGCAAGAAGGTCACTGGATCGGCATTTCTGTGTGGAGTTTGTATGTTCTCCCCGTGTTCGCGTAGGTTATCTTCGGGTGTTCCGGTTTCCCCCACAGTTTAAAGACATGCGGTATAGGTCAATTGAATAAACTAAATTGGCCGAAGTACATGTGTGTGAATGTGAGAGTATACAGGTTTCCCAGTACTGGGTTGCAGCTTAAAGGGCATATGTAAAACATATGCTTGATAAGTTGGCAGTTCATTCCACTCTAGTGACCCCTGATTAATAAAGGGACTAAGAAAAAATGTTAAAAAATGAATATTGTCTGGGTTGGTGTTGAATAACACAGTTCAAAAACCTTGTAATAAACTACCAGTACGTTTTTTGCTATTTAACAAACTTGTACCTCGATATATTATTTCTTATACGTTACATACGTTCATTTCACTGTGTCGACCACATTATTCATCAGGGCTCGCTACAGCGGAATGAACCGCCAATAACTAATCCAGCATATGTTTTACAAAGCGAATGCCCTTCCAGCTGCAAGTGTAACCCAATACTGGGAAACATCAATACACATTCATTCACACACATACACTACGGCCAATTTAGCTTATTCAGGTTACCTAATGCCAACTGACACAGCTGGGACTCGAACCAGCGACCTACTTGCTGTGAGGCGACAGCGCTTATATTATTCCAAACTACTAAACAGTCAATAAAATTCACTTCGTCAAACACAATTTTCAATATTAAATGTCGATAGAGCAGAGATCAAGGTCTTATCATGCATTTCACAAGCGTAAATAAATGGAAAACACTTGTGAAACACAAATACGGAACCTGTCAATTGACAGATATTTACAGTGTAGACTCAAAGTTTTTATTATTATTATTATTTGTATTTTAGAACTCAAACCCCACTAATGTTTTATCAAACCAAAATAATTTGCACAAATATAATAATAATGGCTGCTAGTATTCAGACAAGACACGGTTGATGGGTTTTGGATGCGGTTAGGAAATGCAATGATGCAGAGGAAGACAATAAACCAATGCAGAGTTAGAAAATGAACCATGGATGCTAATATATCCTGGGATGGACAGTTAGTTCTTTTCATGCTCGGAAACCCCAGCTTGCAACTAAATAAATGAACTTACCGTGTCTGAGGGTCTGTCGGCGGGGCCAGAGGATTGTGAACCTGAAGATCGGGTGTGGCTGGAGACCCCATTCCACCCCTTGCCTTTACCATGGCATCCACAGCAGGAGCGTCCTTCCTGAATGATTGTCTAACAGGTGAAGCCCTTTCCAGAGTCATGGAGCTCTGCGGTTGGACCGTATGGATGTCCACCATTCTCATCTCGCCCATTCGATGTGGGGAAGGGGGTGGGGTTTTGGAACCAAGCATGGGGAGTTGGCTATTCCTGCTTTTCTGTCGGAAGAGATGGTCTGGGGGCTCCAAGGGAATGCCAGGGTTGCTGTAAGAGCGCATGGTGGCACGGTGGTAGGCGTGGTCTACTGTGTCAGGGGGCGGGGCATGGTGATGTAGCATATAAGGGTCAGCATAATGACTTTCAGCTCTAGTGTTCAGAGACATGGTCTTCGCTGCTACATCCTCGTCAGGTTTGACGTCCCGCCGCTCCAGGATGGCACTCGGGCAGGGGGAGGATGCTCGGGCAGGGGCTGGGAGTGTTTGTCCGACTCGCTCACGTGGCATTGTGGCAACACCTCCACCTGGGTTGCGTGGGCCAAAGGGAATTCGAGACGGGGAGGGGGGCATCCCGTGAGGTGTGGTAGGTGACATGGAGCCCTGCATGTGGGGTGGTGGAGGACCCATCGGGGGCTGCCGGAGTGGGTGACCATCCCGTCCAGCATATATCATCTCCCTGTGAACCTGAACAAGAGAAAACAAATGTAAGATTTCACTGCATATGAGAAAAAACAGCTGCAATTGAAGAGCTTAGACTAGTCTACAGTGGTCTCGTCAGCCTATATACACATATGATATATGGAAATATATATGCATATGACATATATGCCACGCAAGTACATATTTGGTTTGACATATTTAAAATATATGTAATTTATGCAACATTTATTTTTAAATAATACAACAAACGGCTGTTTCATATAGAACAAAATCAATGTCAAAAGTATTGAAATAAAAAGCAAAAACTGGAAAAAATAATACATGAAATTAACAAATGCTTGCATTTTAATGGCTTGAACTGCCAGGGTTTGTATTTTTGGTTCCTGAAATTTTACATAGCTGTTAATTTAAGTTGTGAATATTTCAACTAAAAATATTCCAAACAAAGTTTTTATTCTTATAAATTCAATAACTTCATATTCAACTTCCAGATTTCACTTCCAAAATATTCAGTTCTGTTTAAAAACACGATGTATAATATTCAATCAGTAATTTTCAGTTCATTTTATTTCAGTTCAAAAATTCGCTTCCATAAATTGGAAAAAAATCGCTTCCTCACCACTGTCGCCACTGGCTTGCTTGGTTCGGGACTTGTAGGGCTGCGCATCGATGGATTTGCTTTTGAGTGTTTGGACTTTCAGTAGTGAATATTAAACCCCACTGAACTGAACTAAACTGAACTCCAACATTGAAAACTGGACTGACACTGTTTCAATTTACTATTACCTTCTATGTGAAGCTGCTTTATCACAATCTACATTGTAAAAGCGCTATACAAATAAAGGTGAATTAAATTGAAAAATTGAATAAATTAAGTGGTTCAAATTTGGGTGTTAAAACTCGACATAACCTCTGGGAGCTGCAGGAAAAGCAATAGATTGCAGATTGAAGATCTCCAGCTGCTTTTTCACCAGCAGGTGGAGATGGACCAGTTTAAGATTTTTAAACCAGTAAACAGGCAAGAAAAAAGTTAGTATTTTAGTATTAACATAAATGTCTCGGAGATTATAAATAACAAAATTATTATGAGTAAGATCTAAGGGCCAAACAACAAAAAAATAAGGTAAAGAATCTTGGTGTGATTCTGGAGTCAGATCTGAGTTTCAACAGTTTCAAATTTCAAGAATTAGATGCTTTGTTTCCAGTGAGGACTTAGAGAAACTTGTTCATGCTTTTATCACCAGCAGGGTGGATTACTGTAATGGACTCCTCGCTGGCCCAAAAAGACAGTCAGACAGTTGCAGCTCATCCAGAACGCTGCGGCCAGAATTCTGATAAGAAATAGGAAATCAGAGCACATCACACATGTCCTCGGGTCTTTGCACTGGCTCCCAGTTACATTCAGAATAGATTTAAAGTATTACTACTTGTCTGTAAATCAATAAATGGCCTAGGACCTCAATACACTACAAATATGCTTACTGAATACAAACCTAATAGATCATTCTGATCTTTAGGATCAAATAAATTAAAAATTCCAAGGCTTCAGTCACAGCAGGGTGAATCAGCCTTCAGCTACTGTGCTCCCCGCTTCCAGAAATGATCAGATGTGCTCCAACATTAGGCACATTCAAATCAAGACTTAAAACACATCTGTTTAGCTGTGCCTTTACTGAATGAGCACTGTGCTATGTCTGACAGATCGCACTAATGTGTCTTTTCTTTTTCATTCTTCTATAACCTTTTAACATTTTAATCTGTTTTTATCTGATTTAATATTTTTTAATTATTATTTTTTTGTTCCTCTTTTTTCTTGTTTATGTAAAGCACTTTGAATTACCATTGTGTATGAAATGTGCTATAAAAAAACTTGCCTTGCCTTGCCTTGACTTGACCTTGATAGATGTTTTGAACATTTATATGTCCCCTAATGTAATGTCGAGTTTTAACAACCGAATCTGAACCACTGAATTTATGGAAGCAAATTTTTGAACTGAAATAAAATGAACTGAAAAGTTAAGGTGGTTAAATTATTAAAATACTACTACAAATTTACATTTTGAATTATATTTGTATTTAAATGTTCAATTTTGTCATTTTAGTGCAAAAACTTTTCTTCTTCCCTTTCTCATTTAATACTTACTGTGAAATTCAGTTATATTCCAGTAAACGAAACCAGGTTTCAGTCATGTTGGTTAAAACAACACTGACAAGTCCACACACACACACAAAAGACAGCAAATGCAATCCTCAAAGTTCTGGTTCAGTCTAGAAAGTCTTTTCTGTTCAGTCACCACAGTGAGAATGAAAGAAGTGTTACATTTCATCTCACATGTGAAAAGGAAGGGCTGAAACAGGTCAAATAAAGAAACACTGGGGATTTTTTCCTGTTTGGTTGGTTCAAATAATATATCATTGTGCTCCAGCTAAATTCAGAGCACCTGTAATATGTGCTGGTTTCAAAACAGGCAGCACACATGGCCCTGCCTGACACGACCTGACCACCCAAGAAGGTCCCCAGAGTAGACTAATCGCACTAATACGCTTCAGATGGAAACTAATATTCTGAGAGAGAAAAAAAATACAAGTATGTGTGTGTCTGGGACAGAGCCTGGGTGGATAGGGTTTGTATACATTCCACAATGTGATTAAAAGAAAGAAGTGGGTATAGTATTGCAGTAAACAGATTCATTTGTTTATAAGTGATGCTACTGAGTTACCACAGTCTACTAAAAGGAAAATATAGACTAATATCTGACAAACAAACTGCCATTTCTTTTAGAATTAATTAACAGAGACAGAGGGAGAAAGTATAACAACATTGGACAATTAAAATAATTAGCTAATGATTATTTACATTAATTCATATCATTTTCCATCGGCTTAGTCCATTTATTCATCAGGGGTCGCTACAGCAGATTGAACCGCCAACTTATCCTACATATGTTTTACACAGTGGATTCCCTTCCAGCTGCAATCCAGTACTAGGAAACATCCATACACACTCATGCACACACATACACTACGGCCAATTTAGTTTATTCAATTCACCTACTGCATAGCGCATGCTGTTAGACTGTGGGGGAAACCAGAGCACCCGGAGAAAACCCATGCCAACACTGGGAGAACATGCAACAGAACGACACAGAAATACAAACTGGCCCAGCCAGGACTCGAACCAGCGACGTTCCTGCTGTAAGGTGACAGTGCTAACCACTGAGCCACCATGTCGCCTTATTTACCTTTATTTCCTCAGAATTTGCAAGCTATTATCAGAACTCTGACTTTATTCCTTTCAATTCCTTTGCAAGTTTATTAGAATATTCAATGTTCATATTTCTCAGTTCTGAGTTAATAAGCTTTCTTTGGATTTTAACTTTATTTCTCACTTTTTGTTTCTCAGAATTTCAAATCTATCATTTGTGAGATATTGCTCACAATTTAAAGTTTATGTCTCAGATTTCAGTTTTTTTTCTCTGATTTGAGACCTTATTTCTTACGATTACGATTTCTTATGATCTTACATTGCGATTTTTTTAAGGTATTCTGAGTTTATCCAAATAATTAGACCTTTATATTTTATCAGACTTGCGTTATATACATTTTTACTGTCTAATTTATTAGTCAGATATGCAACAGATATGAGAAGAGTCTGATTTGTGGGATGCAAACTTCCAACAGAGAAAAAGAAAGTGTGAAATGACATAAAAAGTTGCAAATAACTGTTTACAGTTTTTCTATAGTGACAAGAACAAGCTTCCAAAAGTAACAGAGTGCAACAAAAAGTAAAACCAAAAACCAACAACAATAAAACAAACTACTGAGAAATTTAAACACTTCAAGCGCAACGGGAGCAAATGAAAGATTTCCTATCGGTGCTTTAGAATGCAGAACTTCACGCCTGAGGATACTGAACAGACACACTCAGATGTATGTGGCTCCAAACTCAACAATGAGGAGCAACAGGAAAAACCATATGACTCGACAGATGAATAGAATTCAGAGAGAGAGAAATAAGAACAGGTTTTGAGTGAAACTACACGTGTTCTTTTTTCAGAGCGTAAAATAACAGGAAACAAAAAAGCCATTCATACTTTTTCCATCACCTCAGGCCCAATTTTATTTTGCATAAAGCTTGATTTTTATTTACTTTTA
>CAIGQQ010015131.1:9265902-9276316 GCA_903798035.1 Danio albolineatus | reverse complement strand
GATTAATAAAGGGACTAAGCCGAAAAGAAAATGAATGAATGAATGAATGTTTTTTTTTATTGAAACGTGTATTTAATAGTATTAAATAGTTTACTTTGTTTTTAAAGTTTACTACAAATCTGGTATATGGACTACAAGTTCCAGTCATGCACTACACACACTCACACCGGGTCCTGATCCTGACTGATTGTAAGCACACATCCGGAGGATCGTCAAAGACTGATTACATGGACTATTTATACAGCGCACATACACACATCAGTGCTGAGTCTTGTGAGCAGTTTTGTGAACATTACGACGCGTTTCCCTTGCCTTGTCTTGCCGGTTTTGACCCTCATTTTGTTTTGTTTGTTTTACTGTTTATTCCTGTCGGCTGCCTGTCTTCTGACCATTCGCCTGTGTATTGACCACAACTCTGGATTTCCTGTATACATCTGTTTGCCCCTGTGTTGACTGTTACCTGCCTGACCTTTCTGTTCAATAAACCTGCGTTTGGATCCGTACTCTGTTGTCAGTGTCCACTTCACATTACAGTGTGTGATATTTATTTATTTATTTATTTATTTATTTATTTATTTATTTATTTATAAAATACAAATGCATGCAGATATAAAATACTGATTATATAAAACACATCACATTTAAGCTAAATGAAAGTTAAAAAATATTTTCTTGCCAAGTAGCTGAAATGGACTGTAATATATATTTTCTATTATTAAAAAAAAGTGTTAGTTAATCAATATCTACAAAAGTCTCAACAATTATAACATTTACTATGTGACAATGAATAAAAATAAAATTTTATTGTTAAATGTTTAAGGTAAATAAAACTGGAACTTATTTTATTTCGGCTTTCTAAGTTGCTAGCAAACATGTATGAGAGCAATAAATAAACAAGCAATGATATAGTGTCTATTGATCTTAAATATAGCAGTTAGTATATTGTTTCCTCCACTGGAGATTACTTCTGCTATTTCAACGAACTACAACTGCCAGAACTGTTTGCACCTATCAGCTCCTGCAACAGACACAGCTATAGCTCATCTCACAGTAGCTCATCTCACTGATTACATGGACTATATATACAAATCACTTTCACAATCACATTGCTGAGTCTTGTTTTTCACAAACATAATAAATCGGTTTCCCTTGTTTGTTTTTCCTGTTTCCCTTTGCCTTGCACTCTTTTTGAGTTGTTGCCGCCTAGCCTGACCTCTTGCCTGCATTTTGACTACTTTTTTTTTTGGATTATCCATGTACTACTGTTTTGCTCCTGTTTTTTGACCATTGCCTGTAAGTCCTTGCCTTTATTAAACTGCATGTGGATCAGCACGTCTGTTGTCAGCGTCCGTTTCATAACAATCACACCTTAGCTAAACAAAATGTCAAAACATTTGCTAGGACTATGGGCTTTAACACTTTTTTATTATTAAAAATGTGTTAGTTACCAATACTGTCTCAAAAAAAAAAAGATATGAATAAATAAATAAATACATTTTTTCATTAAATGTTTGTTGCTAGAATAATGCTAAATCAAATAAAGTTTTTCATAATTATTGAAATATCTGAAATTTAGCTAAATATAATCTTTAAAAATCTTTAAAAATATAAAACATTTTGACAGTCAAGCCTCTTGTTTCACTGATCATTTGTTGAAAAAGAAAACTGTATTATTTTTATTTCTTAAAGCCTTGTTTTGTATCCTATTCGTGCAAAAGTGTGTGTTTTTGCAGACACACAACATGAGCTGGGCGTCAAACCTAGGATCCGTGTCAGTCACGTGGTAAAGCATGTGAGAGCTTGTTGGACATTTAACAGTGTTGTGCAATAACCTCTTGAAGGTGGATACAGGTTTTTAAATCATGACCAGGAGCCCTGCTCACCTCAACACACTGCTACAGTTTACAGCTGATTATACCCTCCTTGACTTATTAACTATATTTAAAGCCATAAGCAAACATCACAATCACTCAGCACTAACATACAAAGCTTAGTCACAATGCCAAACACTGTAAATGCATCTTGGTTTCTTTTTAAACTCGCAAACATTGTCACTTCCTGACAATGAACAACTCACTTTTTTAGAGAGAGAGAAAAACTTTTTTATTTGTAAACTTTCTCTCATTCAGTAAATATTTAAACGGCTATGGCTACATCTAATTTTGACTGTCAGTTCACTTTTTAGTGCTTATTCCTGTTACTATAAATTGGGGAAAGTTACTTCCAAAATGTAATACATTTTATATTACTAGCTACTTTCATTTGAATGCAATTGCTTACATTACAATGTCACTGTCTCTCAAATGTAATGGATAACAACACCCTCAAAAAATGATGTTTGCAGTTGAGGGTTTGCAAGAATTATGTTGTTTCCGCTTATTCTAAATAAGTAGTTTGTTCAAAGTGGTTAGCACAATCGCAAACAGCATGAAGGTCACTGGTTCAAGTCCCGGCTGGGTCAGCTGGCATTTCTGTGTGGAGTTTGAATGTTCTCCCAGTGTTCGCGTGGGTTTCCTCTGGGTGCTCCGGTTGTGGCAGCCCCAGATTAATAAATGGACTAAGCCGAAAAGAAAATGAATGAATGAATAACTGTATATTGCATTTTTTATGCTTTTTGTTCACATTACTATGGTTTATTACATTTCATTAGAGTACATTATGTTGCATCTAATGTTGATACATAATGCTTATTCCATTACTTAAATTTTATGTCTGTTACTATAGGGATGTTTAGTAGTTGTGTCAGTGACGGTGAGCGCCTTCTATATATTGGTTCATTATATCAGTGGTCCCCAACCTTTTTAATCACAGCGCACCAGTCAATGCTGGACAATTTTTCCGTGGCCTGGGGGGGCATAGGGGAGGGGATGTGCGTATTTCTAGGCGACCATCAACCATTTTCTCAGAGGATGAGTTGATCAAACATTGCTGCAACTCTGATACAAGTTTTATTTATGGAGAAAATAAAAAGCACTGCAGTGTTTGTGTGTTCAGTGCTTGTCTGAAAAAATCTTCTTCAGTTGATTTTCTTGCACCTTCACTGGGCCTTTTCCTCTTTGCAAAGAAACTTTCTTAAGATGTCTGTTTCTTGGCACTCAAGAGACTGAGATGTAACTGAGAAAATAAAGTCATTTTTCAAAATAACAGATTTTTTTAAAAAATAAAAGTTTGTTCAGACTCAGATAATAAACAAAACGGAAAAAAATAATGATTTCTTGTGTGGCCTGTACCAATTAATCCACAGACCAGTACCGGTCCGCAGCAAGGGGGTTGGGGACCACGGCATTATATGACTTTCTCATCACCATACGTTTGTGATTGTGTTAACATGTCTGAGTTAACATGCATGTCTGTGTAACAAAATGTGTATGATATGTAGATGCTAGTACTTCAACAACAAAAAACAAAAATCGGTAACACTTTATTTCGATGGTCCATTTGAGTATTAGTAGTCTGTCTACTTAATATCTGTTGATACTGACATTCAACAGACATTTAACTGACTATAAGTCAGTGTATATGTCAACTTACACTAACCCTACCCCTAACCGCAAGCCTAACCCCAACCTAACAGTCTACTTATAATCTAATAATAATTAGTTGCAATGTAACTTAAATTCAACAAACGGACCATCAAAATAAAGTGTGACCGAAAAAACAATGGGTGTATTAACCCTATAAACAAAATAAACGGAAGTTTACTGTAAAAATGTGAAATTACTTTGTACCATATTTTTACAGTGAAAAACTCCCAACCACACCTGCTGTTTTTCTATCATAAATTTTCTGTTCTTTTTTTTTTAGAGTGTAGGTACCCTTATGAAAGGGTCCCAAATAAGTGATTCGCTATTTTGCTTCTGACAGTGCCAACGGTAATACATGCAAACCACACTGTACTGAACCATACCACTCAGTGGAAACAAGCCATCAGACATGGACATTTGACAAACGATGTGCATTTCACCCTTACACGCATGCTCCTAAAAGTGACACAGACTGTTATGAACCTTATATGTAAAAAAAAAAACTAGTGAGCAAAGTCCTTCACTTCCTGGAACTTTTTACAACGCCCCTTAAGGGCTCTTATATGGCAGCGTTTAAAGCTCTAATCAAATGCATATTAGCTGAGCGAGTTGGTCAAAGCCAGACCAGGGATTACTACAGACAAAAGTCTGGGGCTACCTTGTTAAATTTGGGGAAACACACAGAGAAAATGAAAGCCTTGCGATCTAATTTCCGTTACATCACCACCAAACAAACAGGCCCGGCATGGCTAGAGATTAGAGGGGATTATGGGAGGAAAAGGAACGAGGAAAAAGCCCTTGCTCTCTATTCAGTGCTTCCACCAATTCCGCTTCAATCCTGATCCAATCCCCCTGAAATTAGGCCCGGGGGACAAAGAGGGACATGAAAGGATTGGAATGGAGTGACCGTGGTGGGGGTGACTCTAACTGTGAAGAGCACAGGGACCCCTGGAGACGGACGAACAGAAGAGGAGAGGCCGGGAAGGGACCTGTTATTTAAATAATGCCCTCAGTTCATTCTTTATTCAAAGTATGCCAAAAAAAAATGAAAAGGGGCAACATGTGGGTATTACTGAAGGATTTACAAAATCAACTAGTTAGTGGGATTTTTAAACGAGTAGAAAGGCACTCAATGACTATGAGGGTTTAGGGTCACGTCAAACACAAGGATGACAAGTATAATATATTTAAATGTAAGAATTGGTACGCATTATTTATTTGTAATTGCCAGTATATGAACTTGCAACAATAAACATAAATTGATATGAATTGTACATACAGTACAGCTTCTTTAATTGCTTCTTCTTAATGCTCCTGTGTTTTTATACATTTTATTACGTTTGCCATTATCAAGAGCTCACTTATTAATCTTTAAACTAGTAAGAAGTTAACAGTATTAAAGTAATAGTTTACCAAAAATGAAACTTCTGTTATCATTCAATCGACTTCCACTTGTACTGAACTTGTTTGAGTTTCTTTTTTTCTGCTAAAAAAGTAGGTGTTGGAAACATCTGCAAACTTTTTAAGCTTCCAACAGTAACTCATATAGTTTTGGAACACCTTGAGGGTGAGGAAATGATAACTGAGCTTTAATATTTATTATTTTTTAAATGCTTTAAATTCTTAGAAAATATTAAACTTAACAAAAAAAATTCTATTGAAGCATCAAACAAAATAAACACAATGTTAATTTATGTAATCAGCTTTGTGTAGGATTCTTTCAATGTTAAATATAATTAATAAATATACAAAATCACTCACATAAATGCTGATCACTAAGCAGACTAGAATCAGGTTATTTTGATTAATTTAGAAAGTTTAGAAGGTAATTTGGATTATGTGATACCGAACGCTGGAATAATGGCTTCCAAAAATGTTGTTTTGCCATCATAGAACGCTCAAAAAATGACTTTTGCTGCTTGTTCAAACTACTGTACTTATTTGAGTTGAAGCTCTTATTTGAGTTAAGTTGAGCTCAATTCATACATTTTCTTTGGGACAACTTTTTTTTTTATGTTCAATCCACTTAAATTTGTAAAAAAAAAACATTGCGTTAACTTAATCGATTTGTGTTGGGACAACATGAACGTATTGTGTGGAACCCAGCATGTTTACAGTCAAAAACGTTTTAAATAATTTTTAAAGACAAACCAGTTATTTGAAATAGTTTTGCTCCCGGTTTCACAAACAAGGTTTAAGGCTAGTCATGCATTAAACTGAATGTTTGAGCTGTCTCAACTGAAAATAACTTGCAGTGTCATTTTTTGTCTCCAGGTGCACACCAGTAATGTATTTTTCTAAGGCTGTTTTTTCCATCTCTCAGGATCTGAAGTGGGACACTCACATAGACTCTATTGTGAAGAAAGCCCAGCAGAGACTGTACTTCCTTCGTCAGCTGAGGAAGTTCAACCTGCCACAGGAGCTGCTCGTGCAGTTCTACTCAGCTGTCTACCAATCCATCCTCTGCACTTCAATCACCGTCTGGTTCGGCTCAGCTGGCAAAACCGACCTCCGTAGACTACAGCGAATAGTTCGGACTGCTGAACGAATCACTGGCACTACCCTTCCTACACTTCAAAAACTGTACTCTTCCAGAGTGAGTAAATGGGCTCGCAAAATCACCCTGGACGCCTCGCACCCAGCACACTTCCTGTTCGAACTGTTACCGTCTGGACGTTGCTACAGAGCACCGAGCACAAAAACAGCCAGACACAGGAAAAGTTTCTTTCCTCAGGCCATCTACCTCATAAACAGTTAATATTTTCCTATTGTGCATTAAACGTGCAATACTTTCTCATACGCACTTGTACACAGCACCTTATAACGATATACAATGCAATACTTCTTACGCATCTGTACACAGCACCTTTTAACAATATACAATGCAATACTTTTGCATTTGTACACAGCACCTTATAACCTGTATATTTATAACAAATCTATACATACATTTCAACATCCAGATCGTAGGACTGACTGCATCTCTGTTTAATGTCTATGGTCTTTTTTCATATTTATTCTGTGTTGTCACTTGTCACTTTATGTACACTGGAAGCTTCTGTAGCCAAAGCAAATTCCTTGTGTGAGTGAAGCACACTTGGCAATAAAACTGATTCTGGTAAATATGGCTTAAATAGCCTAAATTAACAGGTCTAGTCCTGATTTAAGTTAAGCCCTGTTTGTGAAACTGGGCCTTGATCTATCAAAAATAGCCTCAGTGACTAGGCCTGCACAAAATATCGTTTAAGCATCGATTTCGCAATGTGTGTCTCCACAATAGTCACATTGCAGGATTAGATTATTTGAAAAAATCATTAAAACACAAAGCTACTTTTAAATATTATTATTTTTAAATAGTTTATACAGTGATGACCATGCTATTTTATGTTTGATTTCTGTACTTGAATACTGCTTGGCTCTCCAGAAAACCACAAAGCACTGTTTGTTTCACTTTTATCTCTGCTGTTTAGGTATTATGTATCATTTTAGCTCTAGTGTATTTATTTATGCTTGTAATTCGTTATAATTTTTTGGAAACGCACTGCATAGCACAAGACTTGATCATGCCGACCTATTTAATTAAATGAAACCTTTCCAATTAGAGCTATTCAATTCTTATGGTGGAATTATATTCATATCGCAATATTGTCACGATCACCAGCGATCTAACATCCAAAGATCGCTGGTAAACACACACACACACTCATCTCATGAACTACAAATCTGCTTGTAAAAGGACTACATATCCAGTCATGCAACACACACACACTCCTGCTCCAAGTCACCTTTGATTGCACACACACCACCGGAGAATTGTCAAGGACTGATTGCAGACACTATATAAGCAGCACAAACACACACACAGTCATTGCTGAGTCTTGTTTTACTGTAAAAGTGACATTACAACGTGTTTCCTCTGTCTCATCTTGCCGTGTTTTGATCCTTGCCCTGTTTGTTTGTATATCCCTGTCTGCTGCCTGCCTCTGACCATCTGCCTGCCTTTTGATTACGATTCTGGATTACCTGTATACATCTGTTTGCACCTGTGTTGAGCACTGCTTACCTGATCAATGTCCAATTTTTTTTTTATGTCATGCAGTCCTGACCAGAAGATAATTTTGAAAAAATGTTAACAATAAAAACCCTTTGAACCAGATAGACAAGTTTTCCACCAAAGTCAGTTGTTGGGTGGCTTGTCAAGCATCCAGACCCCGTCCTTAACAAAAAAATTAATTCAACCAGAGTTCCCAAACTCCAGAAATGATCCAATATTTACATTTATACTACTCTTCTTGAGTAATATGTACATGTTCTGACTTGCAAGACAAATTTCTCAATTACATAGATTGCAGTCACATCACAATGACAATCATCTGTGAACAATAATCACAAAGGCATTCAATCTACACTTATTCATCTATTAGAAATAGATCCATTAGACTACACTGTTAATGATTTTTGTAAATTACACAGTATTTAACTGAAATGTGAACTATATTTTACAGTAGGACAGTTTTTTTTTCTATTTTAAAGTTGCTTTGTGAAAATTACTGTATAATTTAGAGTAAACACATATATACAATTCATATACAACCAGATAAATGGTGCTGTAAATGTAAATACAACATAACTGATTTACAGTAAGTTACTGTAGATTCTACATTAACAGTGCACTTAGTTTGACACTCACCCTTGCGTCTCCATTGCTCGGCCGGGGTCCGTGACTGAAGGCATGTGCTGGGTCTTTATGATACACTTTCAGGCAGGAGTGATCTGTGATGCTCCTACGGGGGGAGAAATCCACATCAGTTACATGTGCAGACCAAATGTCACCATCCGAACGGGGTCGCGCACGATACCCTGGAGATCGGCCCCTGAGCTCTGCCACAACAGGGTGAACGATGGCCGACGGGATGTCAACACGCGAAAGCGGAGAGTGGCATTGAGCCTGCTCAAAGGAATCCCGAGAATAAAGCGATTCGCTGAGAGACACAGGCGATTCGGAGCGAGAAACTGGAGATGGAGTCGAGTACATACGATCCTTAGGGTAAAAATCCATGTCGAATGAAATGTCCGTTAATATCCAGTCGATGATTCCTTGTTAGTCCAAGAATGATTTACCAATACAGCCTAGCTAAAACATTAACTGTCTGCTGAGTAACAAAGTTTGTCTGTTTACATTTTTTCTATCTATTCAAGTCTGCCTAAACCTCTCATAGTGTGTTTGTATGAGAAAGCTGCTTGTGTGAAGTGACGTGAGCATTTTCTCATGAAGTTTGATATGCGGTCATGTGGCTGTAATTCTGATTTACAGCCTTGATAAAAAAGAGGTTGTTTCAAAGTACATGTTACATCACCATGGAAATGTAAGGCAGGCTGCTCCTCCGTCTACAGGACAATGTGTGAATGAGTCACTATTTATCGTCCCGTGAGATCTGAGGAAACAGTCGATGATTCAATTTGGCTGTGATAGGCCAGTGCTTTAAAGACCCCTTGGAAGTGTTTGAAGATCAAATGATTCACTCCATTGACAAATCTTGCTGATGTGGGAAGCTCGGGTGTGGATAACTAAATCCCTAGTCATATCCTGCACTCTATAAAACATATGATTGGACAAAAATATGCATTGTGCATGATGAGTCAGCAGTAATTTTGAGCCGTTTCACCTGAAAAGTCACACAGGTCGTTTTTAAAGTCTAAACAATAATTCAAACGGTTTATTTTGTTGTGTTTTCTTCTAACTTTTATTTAGCAAAGATGCAATAAATGTATATTAAACCTTCATATTTTATAAAACTTACTTGTTCAAAATTTCATATACATATAAAAAATGACCGTTTCAAAAAACTCTGACGATATAAAATAATACTCTAATAAAAAATATGTTTGAGCCCTAAATTAACATGTTATTTGTAGGATCATGTGACTCTGAAGGCTGAAGTAAAAGCTGAGGCCTGTTCAAGCTGGTGCGCAATATTTTGCTACGGGTTCCTGGAAACAATGTGGAAAGCTTTCTGACAGGCTTTGACATACATTTTCTCTTGTTTAGTGGGTGTGTCAAAAATGTCAGGCCAATCAGCAGGAACATGCCCATGCGGTATTACAAAGACAGCTTGCTCAAAGGGTACAAGTAACATATTTTGCTCTTTTATTCTTGACACAATGGCAGTCACTGTAACACTGAGTGAATTTTGGAGTATTAAATAAGTATTTACACCAATTTCATCAAGCCCCCAAAAAATCTTCAAAAGAACACAAAAGAATGGCCCTTCTCTGTGTTCAACACACCACCATATCCACAAAAACCCAAGAATAAAGTTCATGATATCCTCAATAAGAATAATTACACTGTAAAGATATTGAGAAATTTATTCTAAAAGTGCCATTTTTTAAAATTTTATTTAATTTTATCTAGTAAAGCATCCATAAAATCTTGAGACTGTGCCATAAAGCCATATTTCTTTCTTAAAATGAGCAAAACCTAGTGATGTTGTTTGGTGTCACAGAATGAACCCTGCTTGACCTAAATCATCACCTTGGAATTATAAGGTTATATCTGCGTTATGAATGATTTTGAGATATTGAGCTTCAAAGTTATTGCATTCCGTAGCAAACAGTACGTGTGCAACAATTGTTTTTTAAATAAAAAGTCTTAAAATGTAAACAAAACAAAAAAAATCCCATAAAGTAAATAAGCTGTCAATTATGTCAAATATGTCAATAACTCAATTTTGACAAAAATGTCAGATAGAACCTTATAATTCTAAGGTGAAGAAATATATGTATAGTTTTTTTTTCTGGGCAGGTAGTGTTATATTTATGAATTATAAATGAAAACATTTTTTCATTCATTCATTCATTTTCTTTTCGGCTTAGTCCCTTTATTAATC
>CAIGQQ010015131.1:9245101-9265502 GCA_903798035.1 Danio albolineatus | reverse complement strand
TTCATTCATTCATTCATTTTCTTTTCGGCTTAGTCCCTTTATTAATCCGGGGTCGCCACAGCGGAATGAACCGCCAACTTATCCGGCATTTGTTTTACGCAGCGGATGCCCTTGCAGCCACAACCCATCTCTGGGAAACACATTCATACATTCTCATTCACACACATACACTATGGACAATTTAGCTTACCCAATTCACCTGTACCGCATGTCTTTGGACTGTGGGGGAAACCGGAGCACCCGGAGGAAACCCACGCAACCACGGGGAGAACATGCAAACTCCACACAGAAATGCCAACTGGCCCAACCGGGTCCTGCCCCAACCGGGGATCGAACCAGCGACCTTCTTGCTGTGAGGCGAACGTGCTACTCACACGCCACCGTGGCGCCCCAAAACATTTTTTAAACAGTCAAAAAAAAAGTACAATAATTACTTAATACATACAAACATACACTGCAAACATACAGTGTGTTGTGAATGTGAATGGCCCCAAACGTCTTTATTCTGTGATTAAATTAATATTTGCATAAATTAAATAGTATATAAAAGCTTTTACTCCCCATGCTGCCCCCAGCAAGATGCCGCCCTGGGTGATCGCCCATATCGCCCATGCATGAGAAGTAAGCAGTAACTATAACTTATTACTAGGCCCACACGGAACATGCATGCGCAGAATTCCACAGAATTCCACAGATTTTTAGCCATCATTGATTCTGTTTATTTACGAGTGTAAATGTGTGTAAATGTATATATATTTTTTCAGTTTTCAAATTAATTTCAGTAATAATATTGACTAATATGAAAATATTTATATGATTTATTCACAATACAGTTTGTAAAGTACTATTTTCTGTCTGTTAGTAGAGATTTTATATGAGAGATTTGCATTGTTTACAAAATAAAGTTGATCTAATTGGATTCGCATTGTAAACATTAAATACAAGTTAAAAAGGTAGTATTTTTTATTTCATATATTAAGGATTTTGTATAATACTATAATGCATAATTTAATTTAGTTATAATGCATAAATCTGCAGATTTTTAACAAAATACTCAACAGAAATAGCAAAAAATGTCTGCAGATTCCGTCTGGCCCTACTTATTACTCTTTTAAAGGAACGTGTCCAAAACTGGTCGTCAAAAGTATCGACCCCAATACTAATTAGTACTACCATTTTGTGCAATTCGTACTTTATTTGATGATAAGTCTAGTTTTAGACTAGTTTATAGTTTTAGACCCAGCCTTGTTATAGCCAAGCTGTCCATGTTAAGATGTCTATTAGATCAGTGTTTCTCAACCACGTTCCTGGAGGACCACCAACACTGCATGTTTTGAATGCAACACAGGCTCATTGTGAAAACGTAGTCCCACTAACGTTTCTGGAGACCGCACATTACGTGGTCAGAGGTACGTATGGCTGTGTTTCATTTTTTAAACGAATGCTATGGGGCAGTGTGACGCCGTTTCTTTTCGCGCTTACCAGCTGACCGCTCGCCTCCAGTGGACGACTTTCCCACTGCAACCAGTTTGTCCCGTTAGCTCGCTGTGTTCGTTGGCGGACTCAAGACGCAGAGAGGAGTTGACCATGATGACGGGGTTCGAGTCCGGTGAGGAGTGCTTTCAGAAAGCAGGTTAGACAAAAACAGAATCCAAATAATGAAATAAACCAGTAAATAACAGGGTGAGAATGCGGTAAAGTCTGAAAATGTAAAAATGAGACGAGGGCTTTTATTTTATTGTGGATTGCTTTTTTGAAAGTTGTTGGTTGGGTTTAGGGAAGTGTGTCGGTGGGTCAATCAATAAAATTTTGGTTGGGTTTAGGGAAGGGGGAGGGTGGGTCAGTCGATTGGATGGTCAGTCAGTCATTCAGTCAGCAAAACAGTCAGCCGACAGCGGCCTCTGGTGGGTTTACGCGAGAACAGCAGGTATGAACGGCACTCGTGAGAGACATTTGAGACCTCAAAAAGCATCCGCAGCGGCCTCTTGTGGATTTGCGAAAACAACAAGCGCTAAAAAATGTACCTGACGGGACATATTCCGCAGCCTCGAGAAATGTACTCAGGACTACGTTCTCAGAATGAGCCTGAGTTGTTTGAATGTCTCCTTTGTCTGTTACACCCATTTCATGTCTTTCAGTATCTGCTAACGAGCTGATGATCTGAATCAGGTGTGTTTGGTTAAGGAGACATGGAATATGTGCAAAGCCAGTGGTACTAGTTGAGAAACACTGTATTAGATGTCTATTAAACGCAAAACTGTTCAGTGGGTTTTGACAAACTTACTTTGAACAGTAGTGTTTATCTTTAGAAAGTTCATTTTGTCAGCTTTCAGAGGTCTATAAGCTGTAGTTAAGTTTTCATTTCATTTGTGACTCTAAAATACGATTCTCAACTGAAAAAGCATTACAGTTTACTCAGAATTCTGTAAACAGGTAGATACAGCAGGTAAGAAATTCAATGGATTCATTAGTACTGGGAGACTGGCTGAGGATGGAGGAAAAGAAGAAATACAAGCGAGAATGAGAGTGAAATCTGTGGGAGTGATTGTTTGAAGTGTGACATATGTTAGCATAAGGTGGGTAATGTATGATAGACATTCGGGTTTGTTGGTTTAAAGTCAGAGAAATTAATTCAATCATCAGCTGCCTGGCTTTAAGGTCAGAGACTGTATTTCTCTTCCAATGAAATCTAGTTATAATGTTCTGTTTGTTTGTATGCGATCGTGGGAAGCTTGTTTACAGTCTAGATCGTATCAAAGAAACAAAATTGAAGATTTTCACAGCCATAGTTCCATATTACAGTAACAATCCATCACAACAAAGAAAACGCCTGTCATCATTTATTCACTCTCATGCTGTTCAAATCAACATGAATATCATAGTTTCGGCCATGAAGGACGTCATTATCAGCAAACACTGATTCCTCACATAAAGATTTGACTTCAGAAAACAGACTACTATATAGATTTTGAATGGGATAGACAACTTTTATGACTCAGTTATATTCCCTTTGTGTTCTTTTTAGAGCTTCAGCATCATTGGTGAATTGAATTCTTTAGGAAACTACATTTGTATATTGTAAAAAAAAAAACAGTAGTTTTAATTAAATGGATAGTTCACACAAAAATGAAAATGTACTCACTATTTTATCACTCTCAAACCTTTATGATAGTTTTTTGAGTGTTAAACAGAAAAACACCAAAAGTTAGACTGAAAGGACTATGGTAGGACTTATAGAAACCCCAAGGAAGCCAATGGCTGCCAGTTTCCAACATTTTTCAAAACATTTTCTCTTGTCTTTAACAGTAGAAAGAAACACAAGAAGGTTTGGAGTGTAGAGTAGCGGCGCCACGTCTGATTTGAGTTGAATATGAATCACTTTGAAGAGATTTTATCTGAAACAGGTACGAATGTAAAGATATTTTTATCATCACTGATTATAGAGATAACCAGATGATCAATAATTCTTGGCTAGAAATTGCAACAGCAGTGAGAAAAGAAGGAAAGTTTTTGTTAAAAGGTTTGGAAAAACCTGAGGGATAAGTTTATTAAAGCCAAAAGATGCCAATAGTGACACAGGTTACAGAATATGTTTTTCCACCAGTCATAGGTTTAACACTCATGTATATATTACAATTGAATTTAAAACAATTTAATAATTACAAAACTATAATTAAGGAACTAATGATGTCTTTGATTACTAGAAAGGAATATTTGAACCAATCGGTTTACATGATGCCCTGTTTTTCTAGGCTTTATTGGTGATAATGAATTATTATTGCCTTTTTAACATAAGTAGAGAACGGAATCTAGCCATTAATGTGAATTGCGGCGCAGACTAAAAAAAACAAAAAAAAAAAACCATCTGTATTATTTAGTAAGTGTACTTTTTTGCTTTTATTCTTGCCATAATAAAAAATATATATTTGTTGAGGAACCCACGTTCTGTTGTCATTAATATTTTAATACACTTTAGTAGGTAAAACTGTCCGAGATATGAACAAAAGCAAGTGATGCATCAAAGTTTGATTAATTTTTTTTGAATGGTTATACAAATCTTTATAATCATTAAATCAATTTATAAAAACAAGAAAAAATATTAGTTTGAAAATCTTGATTGATTTAATGATGTGGCGTAGTTCCTGAAACTTTCTACTTCTCTGTTTATCCGTCTGACTTTACAGTCAGTTTCTTTTGACCGCCCCCTGTCGTTTTAAAGAATATCACAACGGCAAACGCGGCGAGTATAAAAGCCTCGTCTGTTTTGCGAGGTTCGAGGCGAAAGTATAAATCCAGCTTCATGGAGGAGTGAAGAGCACGAGACTGATTCCTGAAAGATCCCGTAGGCCAGCCAGTACACCCGCAGGTGACCTACTAAAACCTGCTGCTTCTCCATGATGGACAATTCTTTGATGCCTAGATTGCAGCTCTGCACAAGAAGTTTGGCAAGAGGATAAATGATCATGCCCAACTGAGCCTGGTTTTTCTCAAGGTTTTTTCCTTCACTATGGTCAGTTAGTGAAGTTTATTCTTTGTCACTGTCGCCATTGGCTTGCTTGGTTTGAGACTTGTGGATCTTCGCATCGATGGATTAGCTCTTCAGGGTTTGGACTTCCAACAGTGAAAATTAAACCACTCTGACCTAGTTTAAAGTCACATCCTTCTAATTTTTCATTCACAAGATAATTCTACATACTTTTAAAGACAATCTATGAAGTTCTGGAAAAGATATTGTTTCCTAAAGTGATATTTCATTTAAAAATGTAAATTAGCCCATGATTTACTCACCCTCAAAGTAGGGCCTAAAACTTTTTTGAATTTATTTACCAGACATTTTTTTTTTACCGGTCATGAAACTTTTTTCTCTCTTGAGTTTCTTTAAAAAGTGATTGAATTCATTTTATTGACTGAAACTGAAATAGGATTTGAATAAGTGAGTAATTGAATTATATTTTTATTTTTATTTTAACAGCTGGACATTTCCTGTAAAACAAATGCATGTGATACTGAAAATGTTCTCAAGGAAAAAGCACTAGAAAAGGAAATAGGGATTCGTTTGGACCTCGAAGAAGGTCACTTCCTCCCTTGAGTGATGTCATGGAATTTAAGGAAGCAGGCCATGGGGAACGAGGAAGGAAGACGGTAAGCTGTTCAAACTAGCTGACGCACACACACATACACTCACCTGACATCGGTGAGTTCATAATACACGTTTCTGGTTTCATCTTTGACGTAGATGGCGGTGCTGGGCGACTCCAGCATTTTCATGTTGAGCTGATGAGGGAAGGCACTAACGAACAGGGCTCTGATTGTATCTACACTCGTTATCTCATTAGGCATGCGGATCTGCTTTGTGTCGTCTCCATATTGCAGATACAGCACTCCTGAAAAACAGGAAACAGTAAGAAAAAAAGATGAGAGAAGTTCAAAGTTTTGTAAATTAATAATAATAATAATAATAATAATAATAATAATAATAATAATAATTATTATTATTATTATTATTATTATTCATTTTCATCTACTTTTCCGATAATAATATTAAAAAATGTGAATTTATTAAATTTTTTTGGCTTAAGTGTCATGTACTTGTTTACTTAATTATTTTACAAATCTATCCTTGTTTTTTTAGCATTATATAATCGTTTATTTTATATAGTCATTTATTTATGTAATCATTTATTTTATATAGTCATTTATTTATGTAATAAATAATGCTTTGGCAATACTGTGCAAACCTTTAAAATTATAAAAAGGACATTTTACAATGTATATTACA
Organism: Danio albolineatus; assembly: GCA_903798035.1. Lineage (NCBI taxonomy): Eukaryota > Metazoa > Chordata > Actinopteri > Cypriniformes > Danionidae > Danio > Danio albolineatus. Next base: position 9,259,723 of record CAIGQQ010015131.1, on the reverse strand, counting down.
AATTTCTCAATACTTAGGAAGCTTTTTCCTCTTCATACAGTGAATCTTGCACATTTTATTAGTCACTTAACTCTTCGTCCATTGCATTTAACGAGGAATCCACCCAGTTGTATCTGTGGGTTGTGTAAAATCTAATAGGAAACTTGTTGGGTAGATCATGTGGATAGTTTGATAAGTTTACAGTAGTATTAACACTAGAACATTGGGAGCACTTTCAGCTTATCTTAGATTATTGAATCAGATTAGACCGTTAGCATCTTCCTCAAAAACGACCAAAGAGATTTGATTTGTTTCTTCTACTTAAAAGCTCAATTGTTCTGTAATCGATTACTTTTTTTGAATTTTTTTGCACGAGATGCTAATGGTCTAATACAATTCAATGATTTATGCTAAGCTAAGCTAAGCTGAAAGTGCCACCGCCAGACCCAGAGATGATAAAACTCAAATGTTTAACTAAAAGAGACTTGTAAAATAAGCCAACTCTCTAAAAAAGCAGAGTGTTTCTTTAAGGTAAACAGGTGGCAGTAAGATGGGGATTCAAAAAAGTAAGTACCGGCAACGTTTTTGTCTTTCTTTTACCCTTGTGATTAACAAAAAAGATAAAAGCACTCGAGATGATAAAAACTGACTTCGCCAATCTCCCACATGGCTAATTAAATCAGCTTCTGAATGAACGAGAATGTGAGCATATGCTGTATTTGTAAACAGGTCGTGTTGACATATTGAAAAGCAGACTGCAAACCTCTAGCGGTTAATCTGTGCTAAGAGACTGCCAATCAAAACAGGAACTCTCGCTTTATTTTTGTGTTTAACTTTCACTACTTCAAGCGCAACATGTTTGATCCATGCAATTGTACATGTAGCCAAACCAGACCTGGAAGTTTGTATAAAATGAAGCATGAAGGATGGGAAAGGGGGAAGTGCTTAGGGCGTCCCCGGCTGACTCAATTTTGCCCATGTCTAAAGCCACGGTCACACTGCACTTTTTGCCCCACAGACTTCCATTCATGCACATGCCAATACTGCAGAATGGAAGCACAAGCTTGTGCACTAAATTTTGCATTGTCGTTGTGTTCAAAAGTTCAAAATTGGTGAACTCTGACCTGTGAAATCGCATCACATGATCGTGTGAGACCGATAGAGGATCAAAACATGACCTCTCTTTACAGAAATTAAAAATATGGAGCAATCACTAGGCCTGTCACGATATCTATTTTTTGTTCTACGATATATTGCGCCAAAATATATCGCAATAAACGATATTATTGCCATCTTAAGCCGCTCATTATTTAATGCCAGAATGACAGTATAATATCATCATAACGCAAGTACACTCTTCCAAAGAACGCATCATATTTTATTCTAAAGAACATTTAATTTAATTACAGTCATTTTAACAATTTAATAATTAGGCATTGGAATCAGAATGTGAAAACAAATATGCAAAACAAATAATGATAAAAGTTAACAAAAAAAGAAACCAAGGTAAAAAGTAACAGAGGCTGCGATATCTGCTACCAGATCTATTTTCAATTGTCAGGCACCCACATCAAAATACACTTTAGTCATTTATGATAAATACTACACTCTAAAAAATCTGTGGTTGTTTTTTCTACCCAAATGTTGGGTTTAGGCATTTGGGTAATTTTGGGGGGTTATTTTCAGAGTCTTAGATTTTGGGTAGTGCTATGTAACCCAAACTTGGGTTATTTTCTGGGTAAGAAATTGCTAAGACTTGAATCAATGCAACCCTATAGCACCACACAGACACATCAACCCAGCTCTGCGGGGGCTATGATTATTATAATATTATAATATATATTATAATATTATTATAATAATACTTTATTATTATTATTATTATTATTATTATTATTATTATTATTATTATTATTATTATTATTATTATTATTATTATTATAAATGGGGCGCCACGGTGGCGTAGTGGTTAGCACGTTCGCCTCACAGCAAGAAGGTCACTGGTTCGAGCCCCGGCTGGGTCAGTTGGCATTTCTGTGTGGAGTTTGCATGTTCTCCCCGTGGTTGCGTGGGTTTCCTCCGGGTGCTCCGGTTTCCCCCACAAGTCCAAAGACATGTGGTACAGGTGAATTGGGTAGGCTAAATTGTCCGTATAGTGTATGAGTGTGAATGTGTGTGTGTGGATGTTTCCCAGAGATGGGTTGTGGCTGAAAGGGCATCCGCTGCGTAAAAATATGCTGGATAAATTGGCGGTTGATTCCGCTGTGGCGACCCCGGATTAATAAAGGGACTAAGCCGACAAGAAAATGAATGAATTATTATAAAATGTTTATGAGCAACCCATAAATATGAAACAAATTGTTTTGAATACAGTTCATAATTTGTATTTAGTTTTGTATAATCTCTGAGGTACAGTATATATACAAAGTGTAATGTGCTGAAAAAATTTAATGGAACAAAAAAAAATAAAGCTAATACCATATTGACCTGTTTGTGTTTTGTGTAGTTATTGATTTTAAAAGAAAGCTAAATATAACATTTGAAAATATTATTGGGTAAAACAACAACCCATTTTTGGGTTAAAAATAATAACACAATTACTTGGGTTAATTTAACCCCAGCCATATTTAATAACCCCAATATTTACCCAGCAATAGGGTTAAAACAACCCAATTTGGGTAGTTTTTTAACACTGTGTTTTTTAGAGTGTATAGTGTTTTTTTGTTTGTTCTTTTTACCATACTGACACTGACACCTCCAACAGATAGACAGGTTGTGCAATCAGCTAAAATGTTGCAAGAATTGTTTTTTACGTTTATGGGCGATATACATTGCATCACCAAAAATCATTGAGGTCATGTCCATGTATTGTGCGATAAGTCGATATATTGATTATTGTGACAGGCCTAGCAATCACTCACTTTATCAATGTCTATTCATTTTGTTTTCTCCTGTCTTTTACACAAAAACACACAAGTATCGAATCGTGACCATCAATTAAACCCAGAGACTTCCACTTATACACATGCGAATGCTTCAAAATGGAAACAAGCTTGTGCGCCAAATTTTGCATGTCGCTATTTCACTCATTCATTCATTCATTCATTTTCTTTTCGACTTTCGCCACAGCGGAATGAACCGCCAACTTATCCAGCATATGTATTATGCAGTTTGGCCTTCCAGCTGCAACCCATCTCTAGGTAACATCCAGACACACTCTGCTGTATTTCAAAGTGTCTAATTATTTAGTTTTCTCCCTTCTCTTTTTGAGAATTTCACATTCTTAAACTTAAATCTGCCACTGGACATTTGTGTTGATGTGTCACTCACTTTGCAAAGAGCAAAATACTCAGTTTTACCATACACAGAATACACAAGTAGCAAATCGTGACTCCAACAATTAAATCCAGATGTACACCCCTCCTTCATTTCATTTACATATTGCATTGCCTGTTAAATAAAAGGTTAAACAAATGTTTACATTTAATTAAATACATTTCAGCTTGCGTAACACTCGATAACAGGTTTAGTGCACTTCAATTGTTATTGAACGACAGCTCGCTTGTGTTTGGAACCATCTCTGAAACTCTACCCTACTATTTTACTCTAATGATCAACATTAATAACTAATTACCGGCCATCAAACAATCAACGGCATATAATTCAGAAGAGCACCACGGGCTAAATGCCGAGCTACATCTAAATGACTGCTTTCTTCACAATCATGTAAGAGCAATCCGCAAGAGAACAGGAAAACCCTCAAAGGAAAAAGCTGCTAATTGTTTGAACTTCTAAACTATCCACATGAGACATTTCAGTCATCTCTATTCATACTCTTTACGGAGGTAAACGATGAATGATTCTGATTACAAATGTATGCTTATATCGTGCCACTCGATCAGAAAATAGATGTAAGATGTCTTGGAATTAGTTAACACACTTGTTACTGTCTACAATCGCTTTCTGACTGGTCTTCTGGATTGTTGTGTATCGTTCCCTGATTCGTCAAGCCCTTCTCATATGACCGTCACGCAACCGGCAGATGGCTAGTATGTATCCTGCCAAAATCATGCCCACTAAGCGTGAATGGTCACGTATTATGTGTTTTAGGAAACTAGAATCATTTTGGTAAAAATGCAAGTCTGGGCAATGAGTGTTTTTATGGTACAATGTTTTTTTTTTACATTGCACTAGTGTAAATGCAGCCGTATTTAAGATGAAACAGATAAAAAATCTCAGATTACCTGAGGGTTAATAAAATTACAGCAATTCCCTTTTCTGAATGAACCATCCCTTTAAGTATTATTTTCAGTCACAATATGTCATAACACTTTGAATCAATGTTTATTTTTGCATTTCCAGTTATAATTTGAGTTTGAGTTCAAATTTGTTGACATTATTGTCATTCATTCATTTCTTCATTCATTCATTTATGCTGGTTTTGAACTATGGTTTGATGCCCAGCCAGCATTTCAATCTTAATTCATTGTTGACCATTGAAATAACTTTAGGTACCATAGTTGAATCAACGACGCAATCACATTACATTCGGGTCTGAGCACGTACGTCATCGATGATGCGCTGTTCAGTTTAAGAGAAGTGCTCTCGCTCAGCACAGTGGACATTTCTTTATATCATTGTATCGTTTTAGTGGTTTGATATGCAGTGACACACAGTCAAATATTCGGCCGAACAGATCAGCCACTGCTGACGCTCATAAACAATCATAAAGTCCTCGTGCTGCAGGATTTAGGAGGTTTGCTGAAGGTGAAGCTGTCGTGCAGTGAGGGGTTTGCGTCTTTAATAACCCACGACAGTTTGCGTTCATTAAACAGTAAGAATGATTACTAAATCCATATGAAACAGTTCCAAAAGTCACGTCTCCTCTTCAGTTTCGAGCTCAGGCGCGCTTTGCACTCACACTATCTAAGTGAACCGCACTCAGGCACACCTCTTCTAGCCGGGCCAGGGTCAGCCAAGTGAACCGTGCCTGAGCCTGAGCCTGATTCAGAGCACTCACACTTCTCAAACGATCCAGGAAACGGGCCTGGGCACGGTTCGGATAGCAGTGTGAGTACGCCCTTATCCATAACTTGGACACCTGAGACAAATTTGGGAAATCCTAAAAGATTTTTTGATCATTGGTTTAACATGTTCGCTGACTTCCGCTTAATGTCTATGATCAAGGCCCAATCCCAATTCTACCCCTTAGCCCTTCCCCTTACCCCTACCCCTCGTTTTGCGTGTTCACATCAAGGGGTAGTGGTGTCCCAATTCTCTTTAGCTTGAAGGGGTAGGGCTAAGGGCAAGGGGTATACACCCCTTCGAACGAAGATTTTTTAGGACCACACTTCAAACGGAGGGGTAAGAAAATGTCCCAGAATGCACCTGGCACAGCAGCAGGATAGCTGAACCCTGAAGTAAGGAGATCCACAAATTAGTATTTTTTGTCATTATTACGAATTTTTACGACAAACAAACATATGTTTTAATATATTCATAACTGCGTTCGTGTTTTACCATCATGCTTTAAAAAAAAAAAAAAAAACGGAAAAAAAACTGCTAAATTTCGCGATCTATAATCCATAATCATAACTCATGTACAGCCGTCCCAGAACATTCTGACACACGATGACACTTGAATACCCTGTCAGTAATGTCTAGTGGCTGGGAATGAGCTTTTACAGTGTCTGCTATAATGTTAATGTTGTTTTCGTGTGTTTACATAGATGAGTATGGCCACTGTGTAAATACACAGTATAGTTACGATCTTATTGCCACATTAGATCGTTATGATAACATAATATACGCCTTCAGTGATTTCCTGAAGATAAACACCAAAGAATAACACAGCTGGAATAACTACAGCAGTCATGATCGGCTAATCTCATATGAAGCAAGAGATCGCGATGACATATGATGACGTGTGCAGGTGTTGAAGTGCTGTCCCAATTCTTAGGGGTAAGTTTTGAAGCCCTTCCCCTTAAAGGGCCACGAAACCCCCCAGTCTCAGCGTGGTGTTTTCACACCTACAGTCTGTAAAAGCTCAGTAAAGTGGGTGTGTCCAGCTCGGTTTAGGTAGGAGTGTCGGGGGAGGGAAAGAGGGAAGGTTTTGCATATAAATGGGAGTTTCCATTTGTACACGCGCTGACTTTCAAACCCACACACACACAGACCATTGACACAGACGCAGGGTGAGAAAGACGGACTATGTTCACATGGACTTCAGTCATCTAATTATTTGCAAAATTATTAATTCGTGGACTTTAACTGCAGTTTGGCACTTTAACGTTTATTCACGAACATTTCCTGCGTGTCCCCCGTGACAAACCAGATATTAAATGTTAGTAACTGCTGAAGGAGTGCATATTTAATGGAGTATTTGAAACGCACGGCATATTTCAGGAAAATAAATCCTGCATTTCTCGGTAACTAGATGCACTCGGTAGGTAGTGTCAGAAAGCCGTGTGTGTATAGACTAATCTGTCACTAAATGCGGCGAAAAATCTACACGACAGTAATCGTTTGATTAAGATGTTTACACTTTACACGGATTCTTCAGTCTATAATACTGTAGTGATATTAACGTGCTGTAAACTCAGCAACAGTTCTAATCATTTGACTAAGGTCTGTCTTTAAACACTGAAAGAGTATTGCAGACGAAACCAACTAACTTTGCCATCTTCATCAACAAACAAACACCACTAAACGCCTACTTACCGATCAGGTGACATGTTCTCTGCAAACGTATTTATGACGCGTGGTAATACACCACTGTATTCCAACTGCTTGGGTCCACACGCAAGCTTTACTCTCATCTCGGGGAAATGGAAACAAATACTTTGTTGCGGCACATTTATCAACGCAACACCGACGAACCAATCCTCTCGGCTGGCGACAAAACGTAGCGTCTCTCTGCCGTTTGAAACTTGTCACAGGTAAACACATCTTCCTGTATATGTAGTTCATGCATATTGATGAAGCTCCGCGTCATACACAATAGAGCGCTCTGATTGGTTTGAAACAAAGGCCATGTCATGAATTAATGCCGCACGCTGACTGACGTCAATTTGTTCGCTTCCGGGTAGACGTCCACTCTACACGCTGGACCATATGCAAAGACCTCAACGGCGTGACGCAGCCACAAAAATTCGTTTCAAACCGGAAGAACGAATTTGCTCGAAATAACGCAAAAACAACCAATTTTCACTTTTTACTCAATTATATGTGTCCTAATAGTGTTTATAGCAGCGTGGGACACATATATGACTGTCAACAGCCCAAAAAATGTGTTTTGGTGTTTCATGGCCCTTTAACCCTCGGTTGTAAGGCCCAAGGGGAAGGGGAAGGGCCAAGGGGTAGGGGTACAAAAATAGAATTGGGATTGGGCCCAAATCTTCCCTGAAGTTCTGGTGGTATCAGAAGATTTCAGAATCTTCCCTTAAGTGTGACTTCAGCTACGACCAGCGTCAATACAAGAACCAATAGGAGAGCAGAATCTGATGACGCAATCTGCAGGACAATTTCACACCACAATTTTTTTCCGGTTTAATCATTAAATCATACTTTGAACAAATTTACAGATTTGCTCAAACGATATATTGTGCAGCCCTAATACGTCTATATATAACGTAATATGAAACTTGCAAATAAATGCTGCGAAATCTCACAAATCCAATAAGTCTGTGCACTGTGTTCTTCAAAAGAAGGTCCTCCACAAGTCTGAACCAACACCTCTTAGCTACAACAACAACAACAACTAATACTCAGAAGGATAATCTGGAGAAATGATCACTTACAGTGAGTTGACCGATGCTGAATCTTTCTAATATTTGTGTCTTCTCACTATTGTTTACCTTCTCATGAAACAGTATCTACTTTTCCACACAGGTCTGTCTACATCTGCATCCCCTTTTAGAGAGAATCGTTTGAGCTAACACACTTTTTCTCCTCATAACTGTCTTTCCAGATGGTCCTTGTTTAAACCGACCAATCACAGTTAAGCAGACGGAAAAGTTTCCCATTTCAGGGCCTGTGTGCGTGTGTGTGCGTGTGTGTGTGTGTGTGTGTGTGTGTGTGTGTGTGTGTGTGTGTGTGTGTGCACGTATGATTGTCATTCTATCTGTATGTGGGGTGTGTACAGAATGTGCTGGTGAATGTGTGTGTGTAGGCTGGCAAAAGAGTCCTATTTCTGTGTGTGTCTGTGTTGTAAAATACGTCTGTGAGTTGTTAAGTACAGGCTATGGGATTTCAGTGGTGGAGTCTCGTATATTTCCATTACATGAAGCGATAATGACAGAGCCGAATTTGCTGTTATGACATTGAACTTGAATAAAAGTGACAGACAGACTAACTTAAGTAAACACACACTTCCAGACGCTTTAACTCCGCAACTAAATCATTTAGCAGCAGACGGGAATAAGTAAGGCAACGGAGCGAAATCTCTCATTCATCCCACTGAATTCCACTGAAAGCTCAACAGATTTCCATAGAAATCGAACACCATCATTCACAAAATTTGATTCGACATGCCTCTCAACCCTTGCTTGGCCATATTATGAATGAAGTCTGAATTGAATGTGAAACATATATGCTTCATTGGAGTGGTGCTTGCCTCTCCAACTGTCAAATTCATAAATCCTGCGCAATGTGATTCCAAATGTGTTCTGAATTATTACTGTGATTGTTACTAGAGTTTCTAGACAGAAACATTTAGATTAAGTATACACCTATATGGCCATAAAATAATAATAAAATTGTAAAACAAAAAACGCGCAAATAAAAGAAGAATAAGATAATAGCAAAAGCTAAATCATTTAATTCATAATTGCACAATACATTTTCATTTTTATTTTACATTAGTATTGTGAAATGACGGAACTAATATATGTCTTACTTCTCAACCTTTAATTTTAGACCTTAAAAAACCACATGACCACACAAATGTCACATAAGCTTCATGTCACATAGGAAACGTTTGGTTTTGAAACATTTTGATATGAAACAGCATTTTCATTTTTTTTTTACATAACAATGTTCCAAAGGTCTTTTTCATATGCACCTTAAATGTTTAATATGTGACTTTTTAAAAAAAATGGGAAGTCTATAGGACTCTTAAGGTCCCAATATAATTCAAACAAAATCAAAAAACTGAAATGGCATCAGTCCACAAAATCTGTTCAAAAAGGAAACATTTTGGGGGGTTTGTTTTGGCTTCTAAACACCTTTGAGCAACCATTGGTTGGTGGCAATTATGCAATCAATAAGTGTGTTCTGGAACTCCACCTTTGATGTGTGAATGATTTGTATCTCATTCCACAGAGGTCATAACAACACCACAACACTGGGTTCTATTCAGAAGGACTCATCCATATACCCTAATCCAGGGATGTCCAAGCTCGGTCCTGGAGGGCTGATGTCCTGCAAAGTTGTTCCAACCTCAATCAGACACACCTGGGCTAGTTAATCAAGCTCTTACTAGGCTTTCTAAAAACATCTTTGCAGGTGTGTTGAGGCAATTTGGAGCTAAAATTTGCAGGACACCGGCCCTCCAGGATCGAGTTTGGACACCCCAGCCCTAATCCATTCAAAGCATTTGGATGAGCCCTTCCGAACTGAATGCAGTGTGTGACACCAAACAACTTCTCTGTGCAAAAGTATAAACTATAAATGTAAAACCCCGGTGGAAAACGAGCAATCAGAGAACAAAACAACCTGCGACAAGTCTCACAGGCCATGCCCTCTGCATTTACAGATATGCCTACTTTAGGTCATTCATCCGGACCTGATGAGCAGCTGATGTCATCGAGAACATGACTCATATGCAGCTCTGACATCATAAAAAAGACATCATAAAAAAGCTCTGAAATCATTAATATGCACGCATCAGGCTGCGTTTGATAAGCCAAATGTTTTCTAGTGATACAACATTGATAATTATCCTCCCTTAGTTATTTTAAGCATATATTTCACTTACTGTGTGCGTCTTTTATTTTGAATATGCGAGTGTCAAATTGTTTACTGTGCATTACTGGGCAAGGACAGCACGAGGCATGTTTCAAACTCACCTCAGGACGCAAAATGCAAGATTTACAGATTACACAATTATTCATTTCCACTCCGAAGAGGCATAAGGTATATTTAGTTACATCTTTTGTAAATTTATCGTTTTAATTGTGACATTTTATTGTGCATGTTTAACAAACACATGTAGACTGCTGAATCAGTACTCAGCTCAACTGTCATATGTTCACGCAGATGTTGATATTAATTCCTGGCTGTGATTTCTTTGACTATAGCTTCAAAATACACTGTGATACATCTCTAGCTCACTCTGTTGTCAAATTAAACTATAATTTAGTCTTTATTCACAACAGATCTGGTGAGCAAAATGAGTTAACATTACTGTGATGGCTTTATATTTGTCCGTGTTCACTGTACATCATGCTCTGTGTGTGTGTGTGTGTGTAAGAGCGGCACCTCAGAGCGCAGATCATTAATATTCACGACACGAATATGGTCAATCATGGACCTTCTGACTCAATTTGTAATTTATGGAGTAATGAGTGAAGTTTATTTATAAACTAATTTTGAGAGGAGCACGTGAAATCCTGGAAAGATTGCAGTGAAGTTAATTATGTTCGCATGCAGCACAAGTTTACAATCCCCCCTCCTGCAGGTGTCAAAATGCTAGCAAACGGAAAATTCTGTCATCATTTAATCACCCTTTATTTATTTGAAACAGACAGAAACTACTTTTTTAAAAAGCTAAAATCCTCTAGCACTCGACTTCCATAATATTTGTTTTCGCTACTATGAAAGTCAATGATTACAGGTTTCCAGCTTTCTTCAAAATATCTTCTTTTGTGCTCGAACGAAAAAAGAAGCTTTTAATTGGTTTAGATCACTTGAGGGTGGGGAAAATTCAATTTTGTGGGTGAACTGGCAACTACCTAGCTTTTAATTCACACTGTATTTTTGCTGTGTTTACAATTTGTGTATTTGCATATTTTGCAGTTAGTTTAATATGTGTATATTATCGTACATACCCAGTGAGCGATCCTTGGTCTGGTTAGTAGAGCGGACCACGGGCAGACTGGCTCGAGAGCGGGAGCCTCGGGTGAAGGCGAGGGGCATATCACACTCAGACATGACCTCCAGAGCATCTAGAGAGACCAGTGAGCCGTGCTCCACCTGATCCACAAACACAGGCACTGGACTCGGACACCCCACACTCTGCTTAGAGCCCCGGGTCTGGAGGAGGAAGAAGACAAGAGGTTTAGATGACAAGCTGGATTTGATGAAACATAATTAGTGCATGTGCTGAAAACCAAACCATTTTAGTCTTTGCTGCTGGAAAAACCACACCAGGTTAAAATTGTCAGGCTGTTTTTAGGACATTGTAGGTGGTTTGCTGCTGGTTTTAAGTGGTCTATAAGAACAAACCAGAACCAGAACTTTTCTGCTGAAAAAGCAAAAATACCTTGCAATACCTAAATTATTTTGTCTCTGATATGATGACAGTTCAAAGTTTTTTACTAGTTGTTTTGCAAAATAAAGTGCAATTTAAAGGCTCAACCTGTTTAAAGGGGCAAGCTAGGCTAATATGGGTTAATTGGGCGATTCATTGGATGAAGGTTTGTTCTATAGACGAACAAAAATTTTTGGAGGGTAATAATATTGACCTATAAATAAATAAATAAATAAATAAATAAATACATAAATAAATACATACATGTATAAATAAATAAATAAATACATATATAAATAAATACATAAATAAATACACAAATAAATACATAAATAAATAAAAAAAAAATAAAAAAAAAATAAAAAATAAATAAATAAATAAATAAATAAATAAATAAATAAATAAATAAATAAATAAATAAATAAATAAATAAATAAATAAATAAATAATTTCATAAATAAATAAATAAATAAATAGATAAAGAAATAAAGAAATAAAGAAATAAAGAAATAAATTCTATTTTGATACCAGCCAAAATGAAATGTTTTTCTACAAAATAAAAAATATAATAGGAACTACTGTGACAAATTGATTTGCTTTGCTAAACATCACTTGGGAAATATTTGAAAAAATGATTTTTAGGACACAGTGAGTGGTTTGTAGTTGATTCAGGAGACTACTAATATAAATAGTCCCGATCATATTTTTTGCCCTCGAGTCCAAGTGTGAGTTATTTGATTTTGAATTTCTACCGATGCCGAAACCCGATCCGATACTTCTATAATACATAAAAAGAATAAAGAAGAGCGAAGAAACAGATCCATGATGTTCCTTATTTTTTATTTAATTCAACTTGTTTTAACATTCAACTTCTGTGAGGTAGCTTGAACAATCAAGTAATAAATAACAGAAATTCATCACTTTTGGAATTTAGTGCAACAATAAATATTTTCAAAAATCTAATATGAAAACAAATAGCTCATCAACTTAAAATACCCAGCAGGCACTCCCAAGTTTACATATCTCACAGTTTGCTATAGCACTGTTGTTGTCATCAACTTTAAAATACCTCCAGACCACAGACATACTCGCACTTTCCGCTTCAAGCTGCTTCCGTGTTCTACTTTGCCGGCATTTAACCAATAGCGTCTCTGCAACAAAGTGATGTCATGACGCACGCGTTGCTGTTTCTGTGTGGAGTCAAAAAAGGGGTCTCTGTGCCACAGTATAACTATAGTGTCAACAGATAATGCAAATATATATAATATACATATATATTCGAGTCCTGATCGAGAGCTAACGTCCGATTCCGATCTAATCTGAAACCGCATGATCGGGCCCACCTTATCGGATCTGGACATCACTAAATATAAACCAGCTTGATAAAGGAATTTTACCTGCTGGAAATACATCCCATATTACCAGTTTTAGATAGTCACCAGACAATTTTAACGCATAGTTGCTGTTTTATAGCTTGTTCAAAATGGTAAATCCAGCATTAAAAAATCTTTTCTGCTGGAATAAAAACATCATACAAGTTTAAAAAAATGGTCAAGTTTGTTTTTAAAGAGTGGAATACAGGAAGAACATTTTAATCTTGCCAAATAACGCGTTTTGAATACCTTTCGTGAGGTAAATACAACGTTACATGATACTGTAGATTGTTTACAAGTCGTTTTACTGACGTATTTTTGGAGTTGAAACACGGATGATGTGATGCATTTCAGTAAGTTGTACTGTTTCTTTCATCACCTGCTAATGTTTTATTCATGTTTTTTTGTGGCTTAAATTATAATAAATCGCTTTTGCGTCTGCACTCGTTATTGATAATACTGAATGCAAATGACCCTAGTCCCACCCTTACAACCTGCAAGTTAATTGAAATGGAAATGTGATTGAATGGCAATTTTGTTTTGCAGAATATACAATGACATGATTGGCTACCGGGGATAGGCTGTTTTTGCGTGACAGAACACTTGCCTGACTATTTTTTATTTATTTTTTTCATTATGAGCTGAAATATGGGACTGTCCAGGGAAAATAAAAACATCTTGTCACTCTATTTGCATGAAATGGCAGGTTGTTTAATGTAGATATGAAACTAAACAGTTTCACAAAACTATTTATTTCTTCTGGACTGGAAAACCAGATCCGCTTAGAATCATTGTGCTTTTTTGGGAACATGTGTAGATGGTTTTTAGCTGGTTTAAAGTTATTCCCAAAAAATATCCAGATTCATTGGACCTTTTACATCTTCTTGCATGAAAAAACGCTGATCATACCAGTGTAATTTGTTATGATTCCGAGGCATTGTAGTTTTATTAGCTAATTCAAAGTAGTTTACATGCTCAAACCAGCTTGATAAAGCCATTTTTGTCTTCTTGACAAAAAAAAAAAGATCTTACCAATTTAAAGGCATAGTTCATGTAAAATGAAATCTTGCTCATCATTTACTCACTCGAATAGTTTTTTAAAACTAAACTTTTATGAATTTTGTTCTTCCGTTGAACACAAAACATGATATTCAGAAGATTGACTGGAAAAAGCAGCTACTCACATACATAGCAGGACAAACATGTATTAAGTGCATGGCAGTCGGTATATTTTCCTCTGTGTCCAACAGTTTTAAAACATGAGTAAATGAGTAAACGATGACAGCATTTTCATGTCTAAGAATGAAAATTTAAGATAATAATTAATTTGATTTAATATCACTTAATTAATTACAATGATAGTTATTAAATATCAAGTTCATACTAGCTTCAGATGGCCAGGATGTTTCTTTGGACACATTAGCTTAATGTCACTGAATCAAAGTTGTCTACCAGCATTAACAAACTTGATCAAGATTATCTTACAGCTTCTCAACTGATTTATTTTTCCAAATACCATCCATACCATGTATTTAAACATAGACCTTTTGACTAAAACAAAACTATGGTAAATTTTTAGTGAAAATGTAATATATGTCTCACAGTAAATTTAGACTAGTCATGAAAAAGACGGATTAGATAGACTTTACATCTGTAGTCATTCGTTATTGTCTATTTGATGACTAGTCTATACTGGGACTGTTGATTCAAAACAAAACAAAACAAAACAAAACAAAACAAAAAAAAACAAACCAAACAAAACAAAACAAAACAAAACAAAACAAAACAAAACAAAACAAA
>CAIGQQ010015131.1:9207293-9245091 GCA_903798035.1 Danio albolineatus | reverse complement strand
CAAAACAAAACAAAACAAAACAAAACAAAACAAAACAAAACAAAACATGCTAGGTTATTATCATCTACACCAGCCAATGAAAAGAACATAACCCACTAAAACCATTAGAAGCTGCTTATCCTTGGATTTCCAGAAGTTTTGTCTAAAACATATGCGTAAAACTTGAACCACTCACTGTGAACAATGCCAAATGTGTCTGAATACATTCCCATATTGTGCAGCACACCCAGCACTTTCATTTAAAGCGACAATCACCTGCTGTACAGCTGCGAGCACTGCAATCAGTCATGCAGCATGACACAGAACAGACTCACTACATACACCGAAGGTAAATTAAAAACATATGCAGGATTTTTACTCCAAAACAGAATGCCATTACAGACCTGCGTGTGCGTCAATGTAGTCAGTTAATTAGTTTCAAATCCTTTTTGTTCATGTTAGGTCATTTTGTGGTGTTATTAAACACACACATGCTTCACACACACAGACACACTTGTTCGTGCTGCTACTGACTCTGCGTGAACCGACAGCCTGGACTTTCAGCAGGTATCTTTGAATGTCTATCTCTGAGTGCAGAGCCGACAACATCCTCTGAAATGACTATTAGGACAGAAAGAAAGAGATACAGAGTATGAAAAAACTTGAATGTGGGACATATGCAGAATAAAACAGACTATGTGGAATAGGGCAGAGAGGAAAGAAGTGCATGTTTAAAAATACCCCTAAATCTGATGATGAAAACATCATTGTAAACATTTCATAACCTTCAAGTACTGTACTTCCTCCTACACAGACAAGTATGTGACAGTCCAGACTCGTGCTGTGCACATATGGGGCATTAGGTAAACCAAAGAAAGGGTCTTGAGAAAGGCAAATGATGTGTCAGTGGTGAAATTCTGTCAAACTGAACAAACACAATTATGACTCTCTTGTCATGCAAATATACTGTCATGACCTACATATTTCTGGTTACTAGATATATTGGCCTTTGTGCTCACATAAAAATGACTGTCACCAATACTTCAGCTGATAACGCTGCCTCTGTCATCTCTATTTTTCAGCAGGCAGCCCTCGGGCAGCTCCTTCACACAGACAGAATGAGCAGTGACAAGTAAAGTGAAGGCATTACATTAGTGAGTTTTCCTGACAAGTGCATCCGGTTTTGAACAATAAGTCCAGAAGCACCAGAACCGCAAATACCAAGTTTGTAAAATGATGTAAGCTCACAAAAGCATAAGGGGCTGTTCACATATTGCGTCTTCTGTTCGCTAATGTTTGTTAGTTCAATTGGAGATGTGTAGAAAGCATGAATAGAAAGTGACACATCATGGTTTTTCCAGATGAACTTACAGCGCAGTCATTTAAAAAAATCTAAACTTTTCAGAATGCTGCAAGTGAACAGCATGACAAAAAACAACCAATCAGCTTCACCCATTAGTATGTTTTATATATAATTCAGTTACAACAGTAGACTAATTACCTTTTACAAATGCAAAGCACCCAACGCACTGCTGCGCCTTATGTTTTCTCAGTAAGTAAACTTGTATCAGAGCTATAGCAAGGGTTTGTCACTGGTGGTTCATTAGAAAGAGCAGCTGATGGCTGCCTAGCAATGACAGATGGGATTGGAGATTTATTGGTACAGGAAGTGACGGCCTCATGTGTACCACATGGTTTTGGATGCAATATGTGAACAACACCTCAAGACCAATTTATACTTCTGCATAAAGTGAGTGTGGTAGGCCTAATGTAGTCTTTGCGCAGTCATGAAGCCTTCACGTAACCCTGATGGACACCTCTCAAAAAATTTAACTATACGTTTTGATGACACAGAACCCAAGATCTATGCATGGTCCATTTGCTATGGGGGTGAGAGCCATGCTGGCTGAGCGAGGCTGGTGGTGTGAGTGCTTAAAAAGTGTCCAGTATCACAGATGAACTCAATGTGTATACTTTTGTTTTGTTTACTTTATGATTAAAGTTGTTGAACATTCGTCAGTCCCCGCCTCGTTCTTCCTTGAGTGCGATTTTGAAATAATTCTACAGTAAAATTGCATATTTTCTGGCATAAACCCAAAGAAACTCCACACTGTGGAACATAAAAACCCCATTGCCAACTAGGATTTCAGAAGTGTTTTTGCCAGACAGAACACAGACGTATAAATGTAGACAGCACCCTCTAGTGGATTTGTCATCTGAAATGTGCAATGAAATGTACCCAGAGCAATGTATTTTACATTTCACAGCAATGTAGGCTGAGGCACGTTTTCAATGATCCTAGGCTGAATATATCACACACCAAAATGTAGTTCTTCATACATACACTTGCAAAAGAACTCACAAGAGAAACATTTTGTAACACCTGATTAATTTTTAAATAATTTATATTGAAATGATCAAATATCCATAATTCAAACAATTCAATTTCTTTTAAACCATCAAAAGATCTACATGAAAGTCAGTAAATAATGACAAAATATTCATTTCTGAACTGTTCCTTTAAACTCACGTAGCGTGAATCATTTTCAGTCAGATAAACCGTAAAGTGAGTCATGACATCTGATATAGAGCCCTTTTGATATTTAAATCAGCCGACGAATCTTTTAAAGTCATCTAATGTACAAAAGGCAGATCTCTTGACACTGAAACACCCACACACCTGCGGTTTCTTGTAATTTAGATGTTTATTCATCGCTTTGATATGAGGCAGCAAAAAACAGAGAGTTTGAACTAAACCAGATGCAACCGGATCAGAACTTTCCAGACCACAGCAAAGTGCGCTGGGGTTCTTTTGAGGGCAGGAGGGGGGAAATTAGATCCAAAGCCACCAGCATGATGATATTCAGTGGGCACACGGGAGACTGGAGCTGTCAACCCACTGATGACAATAAAAGCTCAAGGGTGTGTTTGTGTGCGTGTGTAAGGCACCACAGGTTAGCTCCTATTCTCAGACCTCTTCTATAATTAGCTGAAGTTCAACAGAAGTTCAAAAACTAAAGTTACACATCTCAATGGAAATACCAAAACAAAGAGATACTAAAATAAACACTATTGTGCAGCTTAAATACTGCACTCTATTATTGTAAAAATGTTAATAAGGCATTATGTTAATAAGGCAAGTCACTGGATAACAGTGTTTCTTTCTGCAGCCAATCAAAAAAAGAAAAGAAAATAATGATAATATTGATATTATTGGGGTGCCACGGTGGCCTAGTGGGTAGCACGTTCGCCTCACAGCAAGAAGGTCGCTGGTTCAATCCCCGGCTGGGCCAGTTGGCATTTCTGTGTGGAGTTTGCATGTTCTCCCCGTGGTTGCGTGGGTTTCCTCCGGGTGCTCCGGTTTCCCCCACAGTCCAAAGACATGCGGTACAGGTGAATTGGGTAAGCTAAATTGTCCGTAGTGTATGTGTGTGAATGAGAATGTATGGATGTGTTTCCCAGAGATGGGTTGCAGATGGAAGGGCATCCGCTGCGTAAAACAAATGCTGGATTAGTTGGCGGTTCATTCCGCTGTGGCGACCCCGGATTAATAAAGGGACTAAGCTGAAAAGAAAATTAATGAATGAACGATAATATTGGGAGTCACGGTGGTGCAGTGGGTAGCACGATCGTCTAACAGCAAGAAGGTCTCAGGTCGAGTCTTGGCTAAGTCAGTTGCCATTTCTGTGTGAAGTTTGCATGTTCTCCCTGTGTTCGCGTGGGTTTCCTCCAGGTGCTCCGGTTTCCCCCACAAGACCAAAGACATGCGCTATAGACGAATTTAGACGAGCTAAAATTGTCCATAGTGTATGTGTGTAATTGAGTGTATATGAATGTTTCCCAGTGATGGGTTGCAGCTGGACGGGAATAAGCCAAAAAAAAATGAATTAATGAGAATATTCAGCTTAACAGGGCGAGTTTGCATGTTCTCCCCGTGTTCGCGTGGGTTTCGCGTTTAGTTTTCCTTGGGTAAGCTAAATTGTCCGTAGTGTATGTTTCCCAGAGATGGGTTGCGGCTGGAATCCGCTGCGTAAAACAAATGCTGGATAAGTTGGCGGTTCATTCCGCTGTGGTGACCCCGGATTAATAAAGGGACTAAGCTGAAATGATTCAGCTAAACATTAATTTCAAATTAATAATATCGCAATGAATATTATATATTTTTTTTTTAAATTTGCTTGAATAATCCAGTTAAAAATTATTGAATTAATAATTAATTAATTCTGTTTATTAAATAAAACTCATTAAATAAAAGTAATAATAGTATATTAATATTAGTTTAATTCTAACAGTTACAATACAATACTAGCAAAAAAATTGTTTATTCGTAAAAGAACAATTTAAAGTTAGTAAAATAGTAATTAAATTATTTAGTAAATAGACTATGGTGACACACTAGTAAACAATAATTATTTAAAGTCTGTAAAAGTAACACACTATCATAAATCAATTAAATATCAATTAAATGTTTCAATTAAAAAAATACACCAATCTAGTATGTTAAAAAATAACATGGTTATGCTATGGTATCTTTGCATTCGATTTTAGCAACGCATCTGTGCTGTTAGAGCTAATAATGCCTACACAACATTGCTGAAATCATTCTAATTTGACTGAATAGCAGCTGCACATATGATGCATGTTTACTAGAAAGTCTGAATGTTTTTTTTATTTAATTTTATATTAATTTTTTATGTGTGTATTTTTCTGAAGATGTCACGATAAGAGTGTGTGTTCACCTGACTTCAGTAAGGTTCTCAAAACTGCATAAATTACCGCTGCGGAAACAGTTTAGTAAAACTGATTTCCGCGTCTACAAAGAGATGTTATCCCGCAAAACATAATATGGTTATGATAACTCACTTATCTTCAATTTGCTTATCTTTATGGTCATCTGTGTGGAAATTGTGGCTAATAAAATAGAGAGAAACGTTCATATCTGCAGCTGTAAGAATAATAAGGTTTGTGTGCGTTGGCAAGATTGACAAAGATACAAACAGAGATAATAAGCACTGTATTTTAATTTTGCTTTGGCAATATTGCAAAGCCTTTAAAGTCGAGCCAATAAGGTTTCTTATGAGAAACAAAGAAGAAAGGCAATGAAAAAAGTGATAACCGGACCAGATTCCACAAAGATTTTTTTGAGACCAATATTAACCAGGTAACGTTTCTGTACAGTGATGATCTGAACTGGCCCTGAAGGTTGTTTAACCCACGATGCTTCAGTTTTGCTGGGATTCATATACATTTAGTCCTTTTTCACACTGCATTATGAAAAACATGATGTATTCTGTGACACAATCCAACATGCTTTTTGTATTTATGTGCATGTGATGATATTTTATCAGAACTAGTGAAGAGCTTATAAAACATATAAAGAGTCAAACTAGAGTTATGAATTCATCCATCACACACAAGTGAAGATCTGCAACTTGGAGATGTTTCCAATGCTTGTATTGGATTATAAAGGGCAACATCAGAATGATGAGAAGAAGAAAAGTGGTATGTTTGAGCATTCTTTCCTTTTTATGGTCACATCTTATGACGTATTATCCTTATTTCTGTTCATTTAGATGTGTTTTTATGTCTATATTTTATGTCTATATTACAGTCAAACCATGCCCGAATTTGTCTGAAAGCAAGCTGAGACAATTTTTTCAGCAAGCTCAAAATGTGGCCTTCTAATGACAGATTGCTATCAAATATCACCCCCAAATACTTGTCTGACGACGTGGACTAACTAAACATACATTAAGAGGTAGGTAAGAGTAATTTTGGTCAAATTAGCAATTTTTTTAATTAGTAATAGAAAATTATTAGTCATCCAATTGTTTAAATCAGCTATACAATCTATAATAATGTTCCGATAGGTGAGACCTGAACCAAGACAATGCAGTTGCAGTAATACAGTACCAACACCATTTTCTCAGAGTATGTTATGATCCATAGAAGGGCTGTGTGATTAATCGGATCGCAATCGCGATTTGAAACATTGTGATTAGCTAATCGCACAAGGCTGCGATATGAAATATATATAGCTGATGATTGATTATAAAGCTTGTTTGGCATGCTGTCCCGGGAGAGAGCCCTGAGCTCATAAGATCCTCGAGCCCGGGGATCCCTCCCGTTTGCAAGGCGAGAGGGGAGTTTGAGCTCAGGTAGATCTCGAAAACTCCCCTGCGGGTAGCTAATGAACGGATAGTGATTGCTATGAAAAGATAACTACTTACTAGGAGCATGTCTATGGAGCCGATTTGGATTAGTCAATTAACTTAAGTTGCATGTTTTTGGACGGTGGGAGGAAACCGGGGAACCCGGGGGAAACCCACGTGAGCATGGGGAGAACGTGTAAACTTCATAGAAAAACGTCAGCTGGTTTGGTAAGGACTAGAACCAGTGATGTTCTTGCTGTGAGGCAACAGTGCTAATCACTTGGCCACCGTGCCACCCATCTAGGAAAAGAGAAGGAGTAGGGGTGGAAGGGGGGTATCCTCAAAATGAAGACGGCTGTGATATGGAACTTAGGGTATTTATAGCAGCTTAGGAATCATCTGATTGGTAAATCATAAATTTAATAGCACGAGACCAGCTACAAGCGATCATGTGCATGTGATCCTCCATCCCCCACCGAGAGCAAATGAGTGACTGCTGTCTGTGTGTGACAGTCTTACAAGGCAATTCAGTGAGCACACTTTTGTTCTGCACAATCAGAATTGCGCAACCAAACTATGCAGAACATCCACAATAAAAAACAAACAAACAGGAAAGCGTGAACGAGTGGGGTGATGGCATCTGCCGCTTCAGAAGCACTAATAAACAAATTAATATCAAACAAAAACAGCACGTCTGTGATATAGAAATATCTTGTTTTCAAAGTCACAGAAACCAAACAAAACCAGGTAATTTGTAAGCTGTCGCAGAATTGTTGCCACAGCACACAACAACCAGCACCTAAAAAAAGCACCATATGAGGAGCGTCTTGCTAAAAGTATTGCCAGTGACACTCAATCTAGTAGCAAGCAAAGTAGAAATTCAGAGTTGTTTGCTTATATAAGTTGATACTGTAGCTTTTCAGTTACACTCACTGCATTTTAGCAGTAAGACGCTACAATACAGATTAATAAGCAGAAGGTTGACTACAAATTTAAATCGCAAATCAAATCGAAATCAATAACTCTCAAAAAAAAAAAAAAAGGTCCCACTTTATATTAGGTGGCCTTAACTACTATGTACTTGCATCAAAAAGTAAATACAATGTACTTACTGTGTTCATAATGTTTTTGAGGACACTTGTGGTGCTCTTGAGCTGAGATAGGTGCAGTTTGGTGGTATCGGTAGGTTTAAGGGTGGGTTAGGGTGTGAGGGATGGTCAACAGTGTATTTACAAATGTAATTACAGAAATTAATTACAGATGTAATTACATACGAGTAATTAATCAAGCATAAGTACAACGTAAAAACATGTATTTACACAATAAGTACATTGTAACTAATTATTAATTTCGGTGTAAGTATATAGTAGTTAAGGCCACTTAATATAAAGTGGGACCAAAAAAAAAACACAATTTGATATTTACCCCAAATCGCACAGCCCTAATCAACAGCATCAATATTTTGTTAGGTCTTTTTCTACACTCCAGGTTTGGATAGCACTGTTGAAATTTATTGATAAAAACTCCACAAACAGACCAATCACACCAGTGTTTATATTAATCAATACAAAGCAACCCCAATTATTTTCTCAAATCCACCAATGAAGTTAATCTTCAGTTTGACACGACTTCCTCCCTTTTTTGCAACTGTACCTTTAAGAATGAGTTAAACCATTTACACCGTCTAAATGCAAATAGTGTCCTGTGATTATCTAACCTTTTGTAAAATGTGTGACAATGCCAAGTTGCTGGGTACTTAAAAGGTGTTTATATGTAAATATAGGGAGTCACATGTTAATGCATGCATTGCTGAGATGGCCCATTTTTCTTCTTCTGTTGTGAAAGCTATTATTACATACTACACTGAAGCGTTTTATTTCAAACCAGTAAAATATCTTGATGCTGGTGTGACCACATTTGATAAACCTGGTACTGGGTAAAGATAGTGAGCAGTAAGATAAGACTTATATCACTTTTGATGTGTTTCAGTTTTGGTGTGAAAAAGCTTAAGTTTGAAAAGACTGGTACAGAAAGGTGATATGAAAAGGAAACCAAGGATAAAGACAATAGACACCCTACCATACAAAATATTTTGTATATGTGACCTCGGACCACAAAACCAGTCATAAGAGTATGTTTTTCAAATTATGATTTATATTTCATCTATATACACATGAAAGATTAATACGTTTTGTTTTTTTTTTGTTGATGAAAATGAAAAAAAAAAAATCTGAGGGTTAAAAAAAATCTAAATACTTAAAAAATCGCCTGTAAAGTTGTTCAAAGGAAGCGCTTGTCATTGTACATTACTGATCAAACAGATTTTTGACATATTTAAAGTAAGCTTGCTGAGTATCTTTAAGGAACATGTAAATTTTGACTGAATATTCTAATGATTTTTGTCATATAGAAGAAATTTTTGGCTATTACCAAAAAATATCCATGCAACAAAGCCTGATTCTTACATCAAATGACTACTGCACCCCTCATACCTTGCACAGCATACTTCTACATTCTTTTTGTTTAGCTCTGAGAATAACACTTCCGAAATGCTGGCAGGCAGTGGGGATTCTATGCTCCCATGTTGAGTTTTTTGCAGGTGTTTTGAGTTTACACTGGAAATGTGGTGTATGAAATGAAATGAAAGTAGGCCATGAAGAACTTTAATCATAATGTAAACACAAAACAAAAGTATCCAACACTTGATAAACGCTCCAGACTCGCTCTTCTCCCACAGGGACAGTTATGCGACTGCATGAAGGCTGTGGCGGACCGTCCTCACACACTCAATTCAAAAGTACAAACTGACCTTAAGGCTTGTATAGTGGTCCCAAATGTTTAAAAAATGCTCTAATGCTTACAGAATCTGGATTTATTTGACCAACAAGTAAAGTAAAATATAGTATTATTACAATTTATACCTATTGTAAGTGTAATACTTTATTTTTATTCCTGTGATGACACAACAGAATAAAGTATTGCTTGAAAATACGCATTATTGTTATCGATGTTGAAAACCGGTGTTGTTTTTATCCCCTTTAGGTTAGAAGGAACAGTATTTATATATTTAAAAAACTATTTTAATGAGAAAAGTTTTGAATTATTTAAAAGAAACACACAAGATCTATGCAAAAGTATTTTGTGAGACGTTCCAAAGGCTGCAAAAACAAAGAGCTCTTTTTCCTTTATTTAACCTTACGATGGGCACACACAGGGTGCACACTTAAACACATTAATCTAGTTCCCAGTGCGCCAGTTGGTTTTGTCTACTTAAAAAGAACAAGATAAACTGACCTCAGTGCTGACACTGATTTTCACTTTGTTTTTGAGTCAGCTTTCCATAATGAGAATACCAAGTTTAAGGCGTTTAAGTGTAATTGTACAACTAGTATTAACGCACTGTTTACACTAGAGTGTTTTCCTTTTATAGTTAAGTTGCGGTTGTGCCTGCATTCACACTACATCAGCATATTTGACCCACGAAAAACACTGAAGACCATATTTTAGTTTGAAAATGATGGTGATCCATTTCGGTTTAGTTCAGGACTACAATGCAGACTTGGAATATAGCTATCCACAATCGTTCTCTCATTGGTTTCAGGACTTTTATGGATGTTTTTTTGATCTGAAATGCAGTAAAGCACAAATATGGACATGGAGAGTGTTCGTTCTAGAACACCATTTTAAATCTAAAATTCACTAGTGTAAATGACACCTAAGATGCATTTTAATTGATAAACTAAAGCTAAATACAGATGTTCATTAGGTCTAAAGCATTTTGAGCTTGTCCATTATCCTCCACTTCCAGAGGTGGTCAAAAACACACTTAATTGTATTGATTTTGTGGTATAGACGCTCATGTGGTCGAATGTGTTCTAACAGCCACAAATGACCACCTATAGTCTCTGCCTGCAGACCTCTTCTGAAACATTATGGAGCATGTTGTTGAAGCACACTGGACAGATTTAAGCATTGATCATCCTAAATAAAAAATAAATAAATAAAAGGATAAAGTAATCGTCAAAAGGTAAAAAAATAAGACATTATGTCTTTATAAGGAATTATAAGTGCTCAATGTTTAGTTTTGCAGGTGTCAGAACAGAAACATTGTTGCTGCAGCTCTCAGTGTGATTTTTCATTGAGTCCATTCATGTCTGCAATACATACACTAAAAAAATCAAGAGACTTCCTATGTACAATATGTGAATATTACAACAGTTAAAGTTTACAGCATTGTGTTAAATGTTTTTTATTCCATTGCATAAAATAAGTAACAATTTTTTTCATGAAGACAATAATAACTTTTGATGTTTATGAAAAATCTGAAAAAATAATACATATACATGTCAAAACTGCATAAATGCTGCATTAGGAAATAATCAGGAAAAAGTATATTTGATTAATAGATTTTCTTTTTAAAAATGTACTCATTTAACACTTAACTGTAGAAATAATAACACCATAGATAATGTTTTCTTTTCTTAGACTAATGCCCAAAGTAGGGTCCGGGGGGCAAAGTTGGCCCATGGTAACCTTTGGTTTGGCCCACCATGCCATCTGAAAATAGACGGAAAATGATGGGGAGTTTGTTGGGGAGGCGAATGCCTTCAACAGAGACGTCATTTCCAATTGAATGTAACTTTGGTTTCTTTGTTTAATTGAGGAGGCACAAAAAAGCCAACTAAAATTAAATGTTGTCAATGAATCAGAGATTTTAAAATGTGAATACTGTCACTTGACGAATGCACAAGACATCGGCGAACAAGTCAAGGCAGAGCTCAAGGAACAGCTCGACTAGTATATTCAGCATTGAACTCCATTGTGTTATAAATGGGATTATTTGTGTTTTTACTATAATAAGTTCATTATAAAACATCAAAAATTATACTGCATTATTATTTAGCATGCTTTAAAGCAATGTTTTCTAGTTATTTTTAAATAATATGCTAATAAATTAGGAAACTACACATGGCAAATTTAATGTAATACGGTTTGGTATCTTTCCCTTTGGCCCACAGCCCTCAAACAAGTTTGGTTTTTGGCCCTTTATGAGAAAAAGTTTGGGCACCCCTGGACTACACGGTGTGTAAATTGCAC
Source organism: Danio albolineatus (assembly GCA_903798035.1). NCBI lineage: Eukaryota > Metazoa > Chordata > Actinopteri > Cypriniformes > Danionidae > Danio > Danio albolineatus. Next base: position 9,233,863 of record CAIGQQ010015131.1, on the reverse strand, counting down.
ATAAGCTTATTTCACAATATTAGATTAAATCGTTTAAGAAAAAGTCTTAAAATACCCAAACCCACATAGACAGATTTAAATGCCAGGTGTGAACAGGAATCTGTCTCCATTCTATCAGGCCCCGTTTACACTAGTGTGTTTTAGTTTTAAAACGGCGTTTTAGCAAGAAAATGATCCGCGTCCACACTTGCGTTTTCACCCAGCGTCTCAACAGATCTCCGTCTTCACTAATCCACCAGAAACGTATATCACATAACCATTCGCGCACTCTGGGCATGCGCGTTCAAGTATAAACAGGAAGCATGCGTCTCGCTCGGCATTCGGTTATTGTTAGTCAACAAACACTGGTTGAACAATGAACGTGATGGTAAAGAAAGCAAGAGAGGTCTTTTTGTGGACAGAAGACGAGGTTGAGTTGTTACTTAAAGTAATAAATGAATATAAAACATCCATGGCTATCGAAAATACAGTGTTTACAGTGAAGACTGGTCTGCTGTCTGCCGGTGACGTTATAGCCACGTGCGCTTGACGAATAAGGGAAGGATACGCAATGACCCAAAGCCCCAATCACGTAGCGGATCTCAGCAGCCACGCCTCTGTTTTCAAAAGTATGCGTTTCCCTCTATCCACACTGAGACGGAGCAGCAGCGTTTCAGAATGAAAACGCTCTCTCCAGCATTTCTAAAACGCTCTGTTTTCGCACCTCGAAAACTTCGGCATAGTGTGGACGGATGGCGTAACCGTAGCAAAACTTTTGCGTTTTAAAACGAAAACGCACTAGTGTAAACGGGGTCTCAGTATACCAAACATGTTAATAGCAGTTGGAAACAGCACATAAAATGGACAGCAATCCGATCAACAAGCAGCAATGACTCAAACCACCTCATTTACCAATCCAAACATTTTCTTTCCTAAAGTTTACAGCTATGTGTTCTTAGGTTTTTTATTCCCTTCCATAAAATGAGTAATTTTTGTTTTCATAAAGACAATAATAACTTTTGATGTTCATGAAAAATCGGAAGGAATAAAGCATATACATGTCAAAACTGCATAAATGCTGCATTAGGAAATAATCAGGGAAAAGTATATTTGATTAATTGATTTTCTTTTTAAACATTTACTCATTTAACATTTAACTGTTCAAATGACAACATCATAGATAAAGTTTATTTTTTTCTTAGACTGCACGGTATGTGAATAGCTCATAAGCTTATTTCACAATATTAGATTAAAACGATCAGGAAAAAGCCTAAAGATGCCTATACCCTTTTTAAATTTAAAACAGATTTAAATGCCAGGTGTGAACAGGAATGTGTCTCCATTCTATCAGTACCAAAACACGTTAATAGCAGTTAGAAACAGCACATAAAACGGACAGCAATCCGATCAACAAGCAGCAATGACTCAAACCACCTCATTTACCAATCCAAACATTTTCTTTCCTGAAGCAGACACTTAATCTAATCAGTAATGCAATAACAAGCCTGCAGTGGACTCTCTATCGACTGTACACACAGCAGATATACTGTCTCTAAATCCTGTCGAACCAGAGCATCTGGAAAACTCTTATTTTGTTCTAGTGTAAGGTACAGGTCTATTTTTCCTCAATTTTTTACCTCTGTTCCTTTTATACCAGTTAATTCTTCTCTCTCTCTCTGTGTGTGTCTTTTTTGAAAGAACAGGGCAGTGCAGGAAAATATTAGGGTGAGCTTACAGTCTGACTGGGCCAAACAGAACCAGATGGCGGCTCTTAGTTTTTTCCGCTCGCAAAGTCTTGCGACAAGCTTTCACCATGCCGGTGCTCGAGGTCTCGTCCGCACGCAAAGGTGGGACACAGATGTTCTGCAGGGAGGTGTGTGTGTGTGTTGATAAACATCTGAGCAATCCATCCCATCAGCACTGACACCTTGGCAGGAAAATATCACACACACACATACACACAGATGGGTTTGGGCATGTTTGCTGACTCTGCAGGTTCATCCTTAATATAATACAAAGGAATTTCTGGCCGCAGTGTCAGTGTGTCTGTTGATGCTCACAATGAACTTTCCTAGAAAACTGTCTTCAGTACATAATGATTCAGTTTATTTAAATTGACATTCAAAGTCAGTTTAGGGCTGCACAGTATATAGTTTCATATAGGGATCTGTGTTGTCAAGACAACACAATTTAGAACAAATTGCGATTTGTGGATTCATTGCAAAAATGAACTACTTAAGGCCTGTTAATCTTAGTTTGTGTACACTCTGGGGTGAATTTAAATCTTAAAGGGCACATTTTGAACCCCTCTTTTATATTTAACATAAGTCTTTTGTGTCAGCAGAATTTGTCTGTAAAGTTTCAGCTCAAAACACCCATCAGATTATTAATTATAGCTGTCTAAAGTCTTTGTATAATAGCTCTAAACAGCTTTTTGCTGTTTTTGGTACTGGGCCTTTAAGGATAGTCCTCCCCGCCCACCGTTCCCACGTGCCCGTCAGCGTGCCTCAATCTCCGCCCTCGGCTGCGTCAGACAGACAGACGCAACAGGAACAAATGTAAAGGAAGCAGATCTCACTACGTTTGAAAAATACAACAGTAAGAACTTTACCAATGATTGTTTGATGTGTTTGTTGAGTTGCAACTATGAGTCACAAACAATGTAGTTACAAAGTTCGTTCACACACGCACACACGCACACACACAGACAGACCACACGCGCGTTGAGCTTTGCACTGCTTATGCTAGCAAATGTGAAAGGATACAGGTTATATCCACTGCTATATGGATATCTGTTATGTTAATGTAAAAAAATAAACCTGATTTAATGTCAACAAACCGAGATTGAGGCGTCTTTTTGCTGACACACGGCTGTGGTGATGAAGTAAAGCTGAAGTGAATCGCTGTAGTTCATTACAAACATGCACTGTTTTAAACATGTGTTAAACTTGTAAAACTCACTCTTGATCACATTTGATGATAGATTGATGACCTTCGCGAACTGAACAGATCTTTTGTTCACGGTTGCTTTGCGCACGTCCTGTCTTGTTGATATGATTATACACATTAATACGAAGACATGCTAATACGCAGCTGTCAATCAATTCGGTGGGCGGGGGGACCGCACTCCTACGTAAAGTTGCGGTCGGTCTCAAAACTGCTCTAATTGGTCCACCGTTTTTATGCTGTTAAATTGAAAAAAAAAAGGACTGGGTGTGTTTACATCACTCCAATATGACTGTCTATACACTATATCTACACATATGTCTGTCCAAACAGCTTAAAAAGTAGATTTTTTAAAATAGGTGCCCTTTGAATTGACCACAAGCATCTCTGTGTTTCAGGCAATGGAGTGATTTTTGATGACAAATCTTATTTTGACACATATTTTGGGAAAAATTTTGAAAAAAAAAATTCAACAATACACTCTATGCAAACTGACTGTTATGTTGATGACCGTTTTTGCCTCATTGACTTCCATTATAATGACACTTTTTGACTGCAAAGCCATGTTGGTGGTTTTCCTTGTTGGGAAGAGGTAAAAATGTTCTTACTGTTTGGAAGAGGTAAAAATGTCATTATAATGAAAGTCAAAGGGGCAAAAACAGCCACAAAGATAAAGAAATAGCAGCTAATTTCAACAGTATACAATGGTTAATTCAAAATGCTAAAAAACTTAAAATACTATAGTAAGGGTGTAATAACTCAAGTCACAATTCAATATGTATCTCGATACTAAACTCACAATACAATATTATTTTGATATTGCATGCTAAAAAAGAGTTTATATTAGCATTATTATTACTATTTCTCAAACATATAATAAAAAATACAGTAATACTTTTTACATGTAGGTCTACTGTTGGGTGAATACTTTATAAATACAGTCAGCCGAATCTTGGATAAAACTAACTACATTTTTAAATCATATCGGTTACATATGCATCAATTTTTTGTTAATTTTCGATGGATTGCTACACCCCTATTATAGAGTTGTTTACCATTTAATAGTTCAACTTCTGTACCTGAATACTGTCAGACCCTGAAGAAAAACTGTTTTTTTGTTTTTGTCTATGCTGTTATTTTGCTAATTATAATTTATGCAGATGCACTTCCCAACAAAGTATAAAGTAAACAATACTGCAATATATATGTTAAGTTCCTCTGCAAACAATATTATGATTTTGCACATATTGTGAGTATAAACAAAACATACATACAGCGTATAAAAGGTGTAAAGACATTAAAAGTATGTAACTTAGCATGTAGAATAGTGTGTACACAACCATATTAGAGTGTTATAAAAATAAAAAAAAAGACTAATCTGAGCCCAGATAAGGACTAAATATAATTACTTTCTTATTAAATTGAATAATCCGAACCCACATAACCCTGCACTGTCTGAATGGTTAAACTACACTGGTCCTTCTACTTCCTGCATGCGTCAATCAAAGAGCAAAGGTCACCGCCCTCAGAAACTCTCCATATTAAAAACATTAGAACAGACATAAAATAACAGACACACACTAATAGAAATGGAACGACACTAGCTGTTTTAGCATTACCGCCACTGTCTGTGTCAGCTTCGTTCGAGTATTGAATAATGTAATCATCAGCAATTTCATGGTCTGACTGGAAAATGGGCTCTTTCCCCACTGTTTCTACCAACCTTGATGATTTCAATGTATCGGAAAAAAGAGAGAAAGACTCTGAATGGAAAAGAGTGGAATGTGCTGACACATCATCAACCTTGAGAGTGTGCGCGTGAGTGTGTGTGTTGAAAATCCTTGTTATGCAGAAAAGGTTATGTGGAATCACTACAAAATGACCCTTTTATATATACTACTATTTTAATGTGAGTATTATTGTGATACATAATGCCAATTTTAAATAAATTAATGTCTATTATGTCTGGTGGGAGAACTTATAGCTTAGCTTAGCATAAATCAATGAATCGGATTAGACCATTAGCATCTCTCTCTTTTTTAAAAGTGTTTCAATATTTTTTTCCGATTTGAAGCTTGACTGTTGTTCAGCAGTTTCATCTTCTTGATCACCCTTGATTATTACACCGGAATGAGAGTATAGTTCCAAGCCACATCTGTCTAGAACTTTTCGTTTTCCTTCGGTCTTAGTATACCACGATATAACTACAGATGTGTCAAGCTTCAAATAAGAAAAATATTGAAGCTCTTGCTAAGCTAAAAGTGCTCCCGTCAGACCTGGAGGTTAGCTAACTGATTCAAAAATGCTAAAGCTCAACTGGGGATGCACAATCAACCGATTTCAATATTAACCACGCTTTAGTTCGTCATTGTTATGCAGAAAAGGTTATGTGGAATCACTACAAAAAGACCCTTTTATATATACTACTATTTTAATGTGACTATTATTGTGATACATAATGCCAATTTAAAATAACTTAATGTCTATCATGTCTGGCGGGAGAACAATTAACCGATTTTAATATTAACCACGCTTTAATTCGTCACGATTAATTAATCGTAAAGGCTTCCCAATACTGCATTTCTGCATGGAAACTGTTGCAACTAAACAAAGTTATGACAACTGTGCGTTAATTTAAAGTTTCAATCTTGAACACCGAAGCTAATACCTACTTACACTGGATTAACTTTGACTGAGGCGATAAACTAAGGGCCATTTACATATTGCATCTTTTTTGCACACAAGTTCATTATTTCCACTGAAGGCACGCGGCCTGCGAGCGGATATTGGGATCGACACATAATCGGCATAATGTGCTCATGCCTTACAGGCGCACCTAGTTGAAAGAATGCCGAGAGCGTACTGTGAGTCACGTGACAAGAGTTGACTGATCAGCTTCATACTTGCCATGGAATATACACATATACACACACAAAAAAACTAAACAAAATGAAAAATATCAAACATTTTTGTAATATAGTTGGTCAAAAGTGCCTTTCAGACAGAGGATAAGCAGCCTTTGACTACATTTGTTCTCATTAAAAGGGAAATACTTAGGCCCCGTTTACACTAGTGCGTTTTCGTTTTAAAACGCATAAGTTTTGCTACGGTTACGCCATCCGTCCACACTACGCCGGAGTTTTTGAGCCGCGAAAACAGAGCGTTTTAGAAACACTGGAGAGGCCATTTTCATTCTAAAACGCTGCTGCTGCGTCTCAGTGTAGACGGTGGAAAACGGAGGCATGGCTGCTGAGATTGGCTCCGTGATTGGGGCTTTGGGTCATTGAGTATCCTTCCCTTATTCGTCATGCGCACATGGCTATAACGTCACCGGCAGACGGCTGACCAGCCTTCTCTGTAAACACTGTATTTTCGACAGCCATGGATGTTTTATATTCATTTGTTACTTTAAGTAACAACTCGACCTCGTCGTCTGTCCACAAAAAGACCTCTCTTGCTTTCTTTGCGATCGCGTTCATCATTCAACCAGCGTTTGTTGACTAGCAATAACCAAATGCCGAGCGAGACGCATGCTTCCTGTTTATACTTGAACGCGCATGCCCAGAGTGCGCGAATGGTCACGTGATATACGTTTTTGGTGGCGTAATGTGGACGGACATCTGTAGAGACGCTTGGGTAAAACGCTAGTGTGGACGCGGATCGTTTTCATGCTAAAACGTCGTTTTAAAACTAAAACACACTAGTGTAAACGGGGCCTTAGCTTATATCATGCTTAGATTTACATAAACTAACATAATTGTTTAATTAATTAATTATTTATTTAATCGTTGTTCTGTTGTTTATTTTTCATTGTAAAATATCACTTATGTTTAAATTCCAAATATTTTTTGACCTATTTTTATTTCCAAAGAGAAACAGACTATTATTTCTAATTGAATTCTGGCCCAGACTTGGCATAAAGCTGGCACAGCAGGCATTCGTCAGGCACTGGCATACAGCATGTGGGCCAAATATGGCCCGGGTTTGGCAGAGGTGGCACTGTCTTATAGGCGGTACTCAAGACTTGGGCCAGGTATCAAATGTAGTATTTGGCCTATCCTGACCCACATTTAAAATACACTTAAATTATTTTTGAGCAAAGAAAAATTTTTTACTAATCAGGCACTTTCAAGATAAAGCACACCCATAAAGCGAAATGCTTCATGGGTTTATCAAATTCATTGCAGTCATGAAACACTAACATATCTAGCCCAGATCTGGCCCAGTTATGAGTTATAAACTTAGCTGAGACTTGGCCCAGATATGGTCCATGTTTGGCCCTTGTATGGAAGCCAGACTGTACCATAATTCACTGTGGCATGTGGGTCAAACAAATGCTGAGAAATTTTGCTATGTGGGTAGTAGTGTATGTAATTGCGATAACTGTGAAGCTGTCATTCACTTCCATTCATTTTTAGACATTAAAAACAGCTTGTTTTGCTGCTTAATGTTGCAAACTAATGTTTTCTTCTTATATTATTCTATTTTGTTGGTATAGTCATGCAAACACTTGTTTGTTGAGCGAGTAGTTTGACCATTTTCTGCCGTTTATTATTCCTAGTAATTTCTCCCATAGACGACTGAATCGGAAGTTCTAAAACAATCGCAAAAACGAGCGCACGTCTGCATTAAAGAATAAGGTCAAAACCTCACAAATGAAGAGATCTGACCAGATACTTAGTCTGCTGATGGTAACCGAGTCAGCAGCTGTGATTTATTACACAAATACGTTAGCATACTGTTTACATTTATGGCTTACTTATGATAACACAAACCTTACAAGATTTTACTATTTATTTACTTGCCTTCCATAATATAAAGGCTGCGTGGCTACAGGACCTTCCTAAACCAGCGATGCACGAACATCCTGTAGTCTCCACTGATCCCTGCTTACTAAGCAGCACCCACGCTGAGTGGCATGGACTGTTCGACTGGCTGGGGTGCACATTTGCTTTTAAAAAGACGAAATCCCCCTCACTGTATAATAGAACACGACCAACTTTCCTATGTAAATATTGGTAGGCCTCAGTACTTTTATAAGTCTTCATAAACGCTCCATCTACTCCTTGTGACAGGACAATGTAATTAAAAATATCCCCGTAAGTTACCTCTGGCTTGTATCGTCTACCCACATTAACAGTAACGATGGATGGGGCTATATGAGACCATCTGATCGTTGCAAGGAGCTTTCACCGTACTCCCAGCTCAAAACATTTACTGAACTAGCATTATATGCCATTTTTCTAAAATTACAGCTAACCATACACTATGTAATGACTTTCGCAAACAGTCGTCTGATGTATTGTGTCAGCGTACCGGAAGTTGATGACACAATGCCGAGGAGCGAAGTATTAAAAGTGGGTGGAGCGGAATAAGGTCAATAATCATACAACCAAAATCCATAATCGTTGCATCTCTAAGCTCAACTGTTAAACTTGAAATTACTGTATTTTTGGCCAGAAATGAAGTAAAATATTACTCTGGTAATAAAGATAATGGTTTTGTATTTTAATGTGTAAAGTCATTGCACTATTAGTTCTAATATTATGAAAGTTAAAAATATTGAATAAGGGTGCATATTTTGTCATACTATCACTTTTGATCAGTTTATTTAGTCCTTTCTGTGTATAAAATTTAAGCTTCTTACTGAACCTTAACTCAACCTTATCTGCAGTTACAGCTTTAACCAACTGGCTCCTCTCCCCAAAATGAAGCTCTGGTTTTCATTTTGGTATTTGGTCTGGTTCTGATCCATGAATGGGAGAGGTCAACCTCAAACTCAAAGAGGACGGTCACTTGTTTACCCCTCTCATTACAGGACACTCAAATATAAAACACAGACACACACACTGACAGGAAGAAAGAGGAAATTATATCTTTCAGATGACAGGATAAGAGAAGGTACGGGTTAGAAAAAGTGGAACAACAAAGAGCAGAATAAAAGAAAAGGCAACAAATAGTGACAGAATGAGTCACTATAGCGATACGCTGCAAGATCACTTTTCAAACCTGTCTGACACTGAGACAAAACACTCCTGGGAAAACCTAACATCGCTCACATCTTCTCTGTGGAGCTATTTTAGACATTTCCAAACACCTTGATAAAACCAAATCAAAATGATGACTTATATAAACCGAGATGCAATCTCTGTCAACACAAACTACCATTTGTGCTATGTCAGATATTTCAGAAGTGAAATTTCTTAGTGTTTTTAGAAAGACCATGCAATTTTTTTAATTTTGCTGATCTTCATTAAAATAAATTATTTAAGATTCATATTACATACCATATTAACATAAATGGTACTGCACAGTGGCTCAGTAGGCATGAGACGACAACCGTTTTCAAGGTATACCGCGGTTTGCAAAAGTCAAGGTTTTAAAACCGTCAAAGTTTTCTGTTATACCATTCCTAAGGTATCTGTAAGATTAAAAAAAAATAAATTTTTAGGACAACATTATGTCCAGCAGAAATTATATGCAAACGTCTTGCTGTAAATTGTAAAGAAAATCTGTGTTTTTGAAAAAAGTCAATGATTCATTTGAATTATTTAGCCTGACATGTTTACTGTTCCAAAATATCTTAAATGTTTTTCAAAATAAGATATATTCGCTGTGTCCGAAATCGCCTACTACTCAGCAGGTACTGCATTTGAATTTACTATTGGACTGATAGAAAAGTACATTCTATACAGTATTAATGTGAGAAGTATGAACGAGCTCGGACGCACTACGAATGCCATTTTGTCATCATCATGTGACATACCTGCTTCATTCCCATTCATGAATTATTTCGCAGTGCACTTCCGAATCTCGCCGGAAGTAGTAGGTCATCTGGGTACTTCTCGCATACTGTTTTTCGAATTCTATGAATTCGGACATTCTACTCGTCTTGCATTCTGTTTTTAGCGTACTATATGTTGTGGAAGTATGTGATTTGGGAAACAGTCAATGTGTTCAAAGTGGAAAAAAGTTCTTTTTTTTTTACCCAGACATTTAAAAAGAATATATTTTAGGGCAGTAATCACCAGTGGTGTAAAGTAACTAATTACAAATACTCAAACTACTGTTATTGAGTAATTTTTCTCAGGAATTGTAATTTATTGAGTAGTTTTAAAAATGTGGACTTTTACTTGCCCTTGAGTACATGTTTAGTGCAGTATCGGTACTTTTACTCCGCTACTTTCCTTCAGCCAGCAGTCCCTACTTTATTTCTTTCTTGTCTATGGTTATTGTCGAAAGAGAAATCAGTCCTGTGATTCCTGTCCAATTAAATCACATATAGAAAGTAAATCGCATCATACTGAACAACCTCAAGACATGGGCGCTTTATAAATGCAGCAAACCTTTGGGAAACATTAAAAATGTCCAAGAAGATGTCCAAAATCTTTACACGCAATGATCCAGAGACTTTTTATCGACTGCATGTCACTGAAAATTATAGATGTTGACTGTATGATGACTGAAATCACCAAACAGCCTTAAACAATCACTAAATGGAACGAATGAAGAATGGAAGGAAGGGCCAAATAAAAGGAAGGACCAAACAAGGAATGGAAGGAAGGATCAAAGAACCAAGTAAATGAAGGAAGGATTCAACAAAGGACTCAACAAACTAAGGAAGGAAAGAAGGAACGAACAAACTAACGAATGAACAAAGGACCTAACGAAGGAAGGAACAAAAATATGAAACAAAGAATGAGCGAACAAATGAAGGGAGGAAAGAAGGAAGGACCAAACGAATGAAGGAAGAATTCAAGGAAGGACTGAACAAACTAAGGAAGGAAGGAAGGAACAAACAAATAAACAAAAGGACCTAATGTAGGAAGGAACAAAAATATGAACAAACGAACGAGTGAATGAAGGAAGGAATGAAGGAAGGAGAGAACAAACAAATAATTGAAGGAAGGTTGGAAGGAACGAACGAAAATAGGAAGATCCCTAAATACTCTACATGTTGTTTGTGCAGGGATGTGTAAACGTAACATTCTGACCATCAAAATAAAGTGTTACCTTACTTTTAAAAGTAATATATTACAGCCTTGAGTCGCTTTTTTTTTAAGTAGCTAAATGTGTTACTTCTTATGAAAATATGTAATGCCAGTTTTTTTGAAGATGTGTATGCTTGCGATTGTAATTTATTACTTTTAAAAGTAACGTTACCAAACACTATATAATATAACAATGATTAATTAATTATCAGATGTTATGTGTAAAGTTCCACCATAAAAACGACGACACCCCCATGTTCCTATACATTAATTTTGGAATAATGGAAGTACCCCATACCCATCATTACAGTGCAAAGCAAGCCGGCTCCTCTGTTCATCATGCTTAAATGAGCATCAAATCCCCATCAGACCAGCTGCCATAGTATTTGCATGGCCCTGTGAAATTGGACCATTCATGGGAATGAAGCAGCCAAACATGCAAATCTGAAAGTGCACCCACGCTTTGAACTGACAGCGTCTCCAGTGTGAGCTCGTGACCCCGGAATGACCCACAACTGAACATTTTAATATATCAATTCACTCATGTCTGCTTCTGGCAGACAACGGAAATGATGGAGAACTGGGAAGGAGCCAAGCGGTTGATCTGTGACCAGCCGAGGTTGCTGCACAAAGATAAACCGCACTGAAGTAGCTGGTCCCAGAACAGCATTATGGTTCACAAGATTGCCCCTTCAACAAGAAGACAGTGCTGACAATATTATGCTTCTTTTAAACGTTTCTGACACCCTTCAACTGGGTAATTATGTACAATTACCGTTAATGATTATCCAGTATAATTAGTGAGTGTCGGTTTGGGTTTCAAATGAGCATAAACAATGGCGTTTCACTCCAACATTAATTAATACAACGCACTTCCTTGTAAAGAATGTAAATGAATGAATCGTACACTTCTAACTGACCTCAGGTCTGACAACAAGCCCAGTTTCACCAAGAATGCATGGCCATATGTGAGTAATGCCCTTAAAGTCGCTGCATTACCTGCGAAGCTTTCCAAACAGGTCCAAGCTGCTTTTTAATAGACTGTATCATGGTCCATTTCATTTGAAAGCACAAGCTGACAGCTTCTTACAGTGTTACTGATGGACTATAGCAGGCCTATACATATACGTGTTGTCACCTACAAATTAGCGTATTACTGTGTCATTTAAACAACAAAAGCTCATTGTCTCTTTGCAAAATTCCAAAACAGGTACCTATAGATACAAATCACAGCAGTTTCCAGCTGAAATATCCAGCAGTGGCGGTAAAACATAACAACTTTTATTCTGTTTCACACAAATTATATTCTCAGACGCATGTTGTTGATTTACCTAGGTTTAATCTTCACGTGGCTCCTTTCACAATATTACATGATTTCACATTTGTATCGTTGTTCTCTCACAGTAAATGTATCGATAGATAAAGCACAAGTGTTGAGGTATGATTCCTGTGAAACACAACTTTAAAGCATCTTTGCATCTTTTTAATGAGTTAAAGTAAGCTAAGTTGTGTACTGTGTTGACAAAGTAAAATCTGTGGAATGTAAATTGGAAAAAAAAAATGGAAATCTACACATTAAATGCATTTTAAATAATATGTAAAATATTGTCATTATGTTTAAACCAGACTCATTCAGAATTGTGGGTACATTTCATGCATTTTCCTTGCTATACAACAAGTATAGTTTACAGTAAAGTGAACCCATTGTTAATGTAAAATAATGAATAACGCAATTAACTGTTGTTTACCGTATTGCCAAACAGAGTTAACAATAACACAGTTGGCATTTTACACCATCTCTGCTTTAGCGCAAGATGCAAACACCAAACCAGATACCACATGGCATTTTCATCATATTACCGATTTGAAAAAGTGAGAGATTCACCGAAATATCACAATAACAGAGTTGACAAATAATTAATCTAGTACTGGTATATCCTAAATGTTGTACAAATAAATGAGAGAAAAATAATAACATGTCTCAATGCCTTGGAGCAAGTCACATGCTTTTTTCTGTCAGTGCTTTACAGATAGTTATGCCTTCTTATAGCCAAACAGAGTTGACCGGAACGTATATAGGGACAGACACAAAATGTTTTTGTTTTTTTATAACTGAACTTACTAATACAGAAACACAATGCTTTATGCAAATGTTTATTTACCTCAGTAAATACAAAAACTATATAAATATATAGAGAGAGAGAGCGAGAGAGAGAGAGAGAGAGCCTTTCATGATAATTTAAGCTAAATGTATGATTAAGGAGGAAAAGACAGTCATACAATTGTTTATAGTGAGAGTCTGTAAGTTGAAGTTGAGACAAAATGTCCCTAAGGAAATTACAAACATTATCTATAGAGATATCTTGATATAAACTGTTATTATTCAAGATTTTCATTAAAGTTATTGTTTTTGTAAAAGAATAGAGGGTTAATCTTGGAGACGCAAACTGTACACGCAATTCTAACCCACCAGCTGTAAGGCATTTAGCATTAAGAAGAACTACTGTATAGCTCATAACAAACTTCTTGCATAAACAGCAGGGGATGCTTTTGTTGGTTACATCACAACATCTGCAATGTAGGTTTATCTTGAGATGCTAGGATAACTTGTTGAAAATGATATCTCAGTAATATTTAACACAGTTGTTTTGGGTGTATTATAAATTGAAAATGTACTTATTCAAATTATTTAAACATTTATTTTGAAGATTCATTCATATAAAGAGTTTCTTCTTTTTGTTGTCAAGCCCCGCCCCCATCCCGCACCTTGGACCCAGCCAATTTAGAGCGTCCCTATAAACTACTACTACTGTAAACTTAACACGCCAACACATGCCAACACCAACCCCATGGCCTCACTTTATGCATCAACCCACGCAAATCAAAGCAGGAAAACGACACCGAACATCAATAAATCTCTCGTCGTTTTAAATCTGAAACTGGCACGATGGAACAGTCAACAAGTTATAATAAAAATCCGAACTACCGCTAAGTTCCAAACCTCCCGCAGTCCTTAAGCGCCCCCCGCGCGCACCTGGTTAGGACTAGCAGACCCCTGCCATTGTTCTTTTTAATTCGCATCTTTCCAGCCGTGCCACAGTCCAGAATGAATCGCATATCAGGTTTCTTACTGCAACAGTAACATGCAGAAAAGCAAACATGCGCGCGCCTTCTCCAGTTACAGATCGCGCTGCGTTCAGAAGTTTGCGCGCAAGTCTGGATCGAGACGAAGCGCGAGCTTTCTGCAGAATACACTGAGTTTATGAAGACACACTGCAAGTTTTTTTTAAGTATGAAGAATTGTTACAATACCTTATTTCACAGTATAAAGGCACGTCGAAAATAGTCGTCCTCAGATCTGACTGTTTCTCAGTATTCCCATGATTTGGAGGAACGCTGAACTGTATGCCATGTCCTTTGAGTCTGTATTCCCGGAGTTAGTACGGTTCACTCATCGAAGGAGTGCGGGAGCGAGTGTGTATGTGAGAGGGTGTTTAGAGTGTATCGCGCGCGCCCCTCCTCTTCGCGCTTTGCCCCAGCAGCTCTTTGCGCGCTCACCTACTCGTAAACCGAGCCAAGACAGCTCTTACATCACACATTACTATGGTGACTTCAAATCCCCGTAACTCTCCACCCAAAATACCTGGCTGATCATCACATAAATAGAAATACGTCCGTGACTTCAAGGTTGCAACGTTAAATAGGTCTTCAATTGTAAGCATGAAGCAAACTTCAGCAAATTTAACTTGATTGAAGGTTTTCAAATTTACTTCGAGATAAGTTTTTTAAGTTTAACTGCTAGAATAAATTTCATTGATTCTATTAATTATGGCATGTTTAAGCACTTGTTCTATATAGTCTTTGTAGACAGTTTTATTAGCTGTTTTCAAATAATTAATTATTGTTTTTAATAATATTAAAAAAGTAAAAATATTAAATGTATTTTTATCAATATTGAATTATATTTGAATTAAGTTTATGTAGGCAATTCTATTGTTTACACTTTTTGTATAATGTACCTACATACATGTTTTACATTATAATTATTATTTTTTAAATTATCTGCATGTAATTAAATCTACATTTAAAGTTATACCATTCCTTACACCTTAACCCACCCTTATCCTACTCATATCATCAAATCTGCCCTTAACCTTACCTGTAACCCATCTCAATAGAGCACCATAAGTGTTGTCCAATACAATATAAGCACAATGAGTACTTCATTTTTCATGTAAGTAGCAATTAAGGCCCCTTAAAATAAAGTGGGACCAATAATACTATGTATAATACATGCAAATTGTCAATATTATTAGATTTATAGCCCCTTTAGTAGTGACATCACACAATAAATCTGATATTAATTTACAAATTTTTACTTTTACAGCTGACATTAATCAAAAAACAAACACTGAAATACAGATGTTCAAATCTAATGTAACTTTCTAGTTTCTTCTATAACTGAATTAGGACAGCTGAAGGCTTAGCTACACTGTAAAATAATTGCTGTAAAATTTACAGTACTACTGTCAATTTTGGTTGCTAGTATTGTAAAATGTACAAGTGCACTGTATATTAACAATTACAATTGTGCTGTAAAACTGCAATTATTAATTTTGCAGTATATCTGGCAATTTTTACAGCCTTACTGGCAAAATTTACAAGCGCACTGTAGTTTTACAGCACAATTGTAATTGTTTACTTACAGTGCACTTGTAAATTTTACAGTATTCCTGGCAACCAAAATTTCCAGTAATTCTGTAAACTCCTTGTGTTGTGCGATCAATCCCATCCCTGCTGATGTGTACAATGGTCAGCAATGTGTCAGCAACAGAACGCCCATACAAAATAAAGACACATTCAAAACAGCTTGCATGACACACAGCTTATAAATCTTGCTCTGATTAATGTAGTACTGAACAGATTCAAAATGTATTGCTGACCTTTTAAACCAGAGATGCTTAAAGTAGGGCCCGCGGGCCAAAGTTGGCCCATTGGAACCTTTGATTTGGCCCACCATCTTATCTGAGAACGATGAAGAGGTTATTTGCTTATTTGAAGTAACCTTTTTTGTTTGTTTGTTTGTTTTATTGCTGAGCTACAACACTGTAAAAAAATCCAACTTACAAATTGTTAACTCAGCCTAAAATTTCAAGTTAGGTGGACATATTTTTGAGCTCAGAGTTGAATTTACTCATAAAAATGATTCAACTGTATGTTTGGAACTGTTTGTTCAATGAACGTAAAAAACTCAGTTGAGGAGACTTTAAATTTTGATTTCTCCATATCTTCAAAAAATAAAAAGTTGAGTTAACTTAAAATTTAAAAGCAACAGAAGAAATTTTGAGTTTATTAAGCTTCAGTGTTTGAAGTTGTGCCAAATTATTCCGTAAAGTATACTTGACTTAAACCAGCCTTTCGGTCAACTTAAAAAAATAATTTGGCACAACTTCAACCACTGAAGCTTAATAAACTCAAAATTTCTTTGCAGCCAGTTGCTTTAAAATGTTAAGTTAACTTAACTTTTTATTTTTTACAGTGAAAAAGGCAAACTGAAATGATATATTTTGTGTTTGTGAAACGCAAATACTGTCACTCGACAAATAGAGGACGATGCAGAAGACATCGGCAAGCAAATCAGGGCAAAAACTAATGTAACTCCATAATGTTATAAATGAAATTGTTTTGGTTTATGACTGTAATAAGTTCATTACAAAATGTATAAACTATTACACTGTATTAGTTAATATAAAGCAATGTTTTCTAGTTATTTTAAACATTATTAAATAAATAAGGAAATTACCCATGGCAACTGTATTTACCTTTGGCCCACTAACCTCAATAAAGTTTGGTTTTTGGCCCTTCATAAGAAAAAGTTTGGGCACCCCTGTTTTAAACGATCTGTGATTTTATACTGTTTGTGCTATTATTTCATAATAACCGGTCTGTGTGAAGTATCGTAAACAAAAAGCAAATGATTAACCATTTAAATAAGAACACTGAGGGAAAAAAGGTTGGTCAAGTGTATGGTTGACTGAGCACTAAACCAATCAAAATTCCTCTCTCTCTTCCTATTTTCCTGTGTGTGTAAGTCGACTGCACTGTTACACATTCACACATATGCACACTCACATTCTAGAGCCAAGCACTCTCGTTCATGAGGAGCTGTCAGTCACCTCCATTGTTCAATTGTGTAGGACTTTAAGAGCAGGTGAGAAGCCTTTTGTTTTCAATCAGTGTAAACACACGCAACACTCCCTCACTCGCCCACTGTTGGGAGGCGTACGGCCCCCTGCCCCCATCTCCTTAATACCCCCTGGGGCAATCCAAATAACATTCCACAGACCCACTGAGTGGATGAGTATGGGCCAAACGAGAGAAAAGAGAGCGAAAGAGTGCATTTTATAGGGAGCATGCTGTTCTAAAGCCATCTTCATATCACAAAACAATACTTCCACAAGTGTTGTGAATATAAATTATAGCAGGTTGTGTTGTGAAGGATTTTTATGTTCAACCAGAAAAATATGCTTTAAAAAGTATAAACAAAACAGACTTAAAAACACATTATTATTATTATTATTATTTTAGTGGAACTCCTGTTTCTAGTGTCTCTCAAATGCTCTAATAGAGTTTTCTTCATGGTGCTCTTATTGATCCAACTGACCAAGTGTATTGTGATTGGCCAGAAACTTCCACTATGTGTCCAAAACGTTAAACCCCTCACCATAATAGAGGGTTTGCACTTATGTCAAGATTTGGTCAGTGAATAGGTGGTAAATAATACCTGGTATTGGTATTAATTATGACATTAGCCTAAAATTTTACTTATTTGACTGAACATGATAAGAAATAAAGATGAACGATGTCTAGAAACATGAAGATCCTTGCCTTGGATACCCTGGTTAGTTTTACCCAACCACAAACACCTTTTGTTCTTCAGACAGTCTCTCTCTTTCTCTCTCTCTCTCTTCCTCTCTCTCTCTTTTTTCTTTCTCTTTCTCTTCTGCTTGATTTGTTATAACGTTTGGCAGTCTATTTTACTCCATTTTTTCCAGTTCAACTGATCAGTACAGTCTACAGTCAGCAACAATGATCAGTTAAATATGAGTTGCAGATGGTTCGGTGTCGTTGTTTGCATTCTGTGCCACCAAAACGGCCGACTGACACATCTTGAAAACACTCTATAGACAGGGAGGGCGATTAATTTTTCCAAGGGGCCACATTAGATTCTGGGGCAGTTTTAGAGGCCCAGACCAATACAGTCAATTTGTAGTTAGTGAGTGAGCGAGTGAGTGAGTGAGTAAATAAATAAATAAATGAATGAATGAATGAATGAATGAATGAATGAACAAACGAATTAATGAATGAATGAATAAATAAATAAATAAATCTTCTGTGAAACTATTTAATGAACATTTCTAAAAATCTAAAATTTTAAAAAAGATACATTTTAGACAAAAAGTATTTTAAAGACCAGTCTCAATATATCAGCTTCATATAAATGCCACAGGTTTGTTTGATTGCTTCACCTTTATTTTTTTGCTCGTTCTTTCGTTCTTTCATTTATTCATTCATCATTTTTTAATGTTCAGTGAGAGAATTCTAGCCTGTGCTGTTCTGAACAAGTGCACTGAAGTCAGGTTGAATGTGAGATGGATATGTGATGCAATGATCATCTCTGAGAGAGGATCTGTATCTGCATACAGACGCGTCTCCATTTGAAATAACATTGGCCCCAAAATGCGTCTAAAGTGAGATTCAGTTCAGTATCAGTTTTACCTATAGACTATAAAAAGAGGGAAAACATGTCTTGACTTTCTTCTCTCAAAGAAGCTTGAAGACAGAACCTACATCTATCAGCTGATCGGTATGTACACTGACACAGCATTCAAATGATGACAGGCAAGACAGAGTTCATGACCCTTTAAACATCTTCAGACACTAACAAGAAGCAACTTTATAAGAAAAATAATGCAACTAAGCATATCACATATCCTCCTTACATTTATATAGCGCTTTTCTGGGCACTCAAACTTCTCATCCACCACCATTGTACAGCGTCCACCTAGATGATGCAACGGCAGCCATATTGCAGCAAACGGCACCATACACCAGCTGATGGGTGGAGAGGAGATAGAGTGATGAAGCCAATTATGATATGGGGATGGTTAGGAGGCCGTGATGGACAGATGCCAGTGGTTAAACCCCTACTCTTTTTAAAGACCACAGAGAGTCAGGACCTCGGTTTAACATCTCATTCGAAAGACGACACTCACTGTGCAGTCCACATCAATATACCGGGAGATTATGACCCACACAGACCACATGATGAGAGCCCACTGCTGGTCTCACTAACACCACTTCCAGCACCAAACAAGGTTTCCCATATGGTCTCCCATCCAGGTACTGACTGGGTGCAGCTCTGCCTAGCTTCCAATGACATCACCATAACATTAAAACAACACTACAAATGCTAAAGCTTCGTTCTTTGAATGGATGGATGGATGGATGGTTGGATGAATAAAAGAATGGATTAATGGATGGATTAATGGATGGATAGGACAGACATTTATTGAAATAATATCTGGATTGAAATCAAGGTTTTGAAGCAGAACTGAAGCAATGTTCTGTGTTGGACAGAATGAATCCCGCTTGTGGGGATTATACATTATTAAATTACACATTAAAAGAAAAGGAAACATTACGAAGTGTCATGTGTGTGGCCACTTTAAGATTTAGTGAGTCACTAAAACAGTCTTTGTCACTTTTTCTAAATGTTCTGACTTGAATGTGAAACCGAACAGAAAATGGAAATATTAGGGCATGAACTAACAGCAAAAATGTGTCAGTTTGATATATGATGCTGACTTCAGTTCTCACCTCAGGCATCAGAGACTGGGCACAAAACACTGAAAATGGATTCCATCAGCCAAAGAGGGAAACACATAAAACAAAACTCCACCTGTTCAGAGCGAGAGGTCAATCTGTTTATAACCTTATTAAGTACTTTGGAGACTCGAGATTTTGAAAGAGTATTTTTTTTTCACAGTATCCATAAAAAATGAGCGAATAATGCATGGAGTTAATATGATGAGTTGGCTGAGAGGTGATCCCTGTAGTCATTACTGAAAAATGTGCAGCGCATGGATGGCAATGTCTGAACCTCATATTCACACACTGAATGAAGTTTCATCTTTCTTGGATGTTATCATTAACTGCATAAACTGCTCACATCACTCATTGTGATAAACACAAACGCTGGCGCTGTTCAAGAAAGCAGACCTTTTCTATCTTATTTCTTCACTGTATTTTTCTGGATGTTTACACATACCAGATCAGTCAGAACTCAAGATCTAGAACAAAGAAAACCTCTGCACAACCTTTAGCTGACCTTTAGAAGTGCAAAAGATAACGAATACACACAAGACAGGGTTACAACACTAAGATAAGTTTAGCAGAACTTGCAATGTTTTATGGTTTTATTTACTGCAACTAGAACTGCACAATTTTGGGGGAAAGAAACTGACATTGAAATATACTGTATAGTGGGGGAAATAAGTATTGAACACGTCATGTTTTCTCCTGGGAATAATATGTATAAAAGCTACTGACAGGGAATTAATGTAATGTGTTTTTATATAGTGCATTTATTGTGTTTGTTTGGCCATACACCTAAAGCGCTTCACATTCGCTTTGCATAACAATGAAATGACTCAAGAAGAAAGAACTACTGAAATGTATTTAATAATTTTCTGTTTTACACAGACTTCAACAGTGTGTAAAAATCCTGATGGTTCTGTGGGTCTCGTCTATCAAATCTGATCTTTATTTAGTGTTTTAAAATCAGATGATTGGCTGGGCCATTCTACAGCTTGATTTTCTTTCTCTGAGGTCATTTGAGAGTCTCCTTTGCTATGTTTTGGATCAATGTCTTGCAGAAATGTCCACCCTGGTTTCTTCTTCATCATCCTGGTAATGTAGATGTTGGACTGAAGCAGCTAATACTTCTTTACAATGAAGAACAGCAGATGGTTGCTGAAGAACTACTGTACTGAGAGATTTCAGCTGCAGTCTGGGCTTTCACTGCCATTTTACACCTTCCTTTCTTCATGTGTTCAATACTTTTTCCCTGGGTCATTTCATTTTATTACAAAGAACTTCATCTTTAAACTAATTAGTTTGTTTTCTTTGCACATATGGATTTTATTGGATGTTACCAACATCTGGTAAAAATTTAAGTCAACAGCACCTTTCTGAAAAAAATTATGACGTGTTCAATACTTATTTCACCCACTGTCTATTTTTTTCTGTAATGTGAATGTGATTTCACCACATTACCTGAATAGCTTTATTTGGAGAGAATTCATCATTTTAGATTGATTGTGATGATTTTGTAGGGAAGTGTAACTTGATAAATTGTAATAAACACAGTACAAGCATAGTTAAGTGCAATAATGCAAAGACACAAGTGAAATAACCAGCAATTTGGTTTTCTAGGGAGTCTAATATAGTATTCAAATGCTGAATTTGACTCATTAAATGTTAAATAGACTGTACAGTCTTCAAAGTATAAATACTTAAATACAGTGAATCACTGTTAAAGCTACAACCAACTTCATTTCAGCCCAAATGGTATAAATGTATAACACATAAATATAAAAATGCTGACACAGGCCTTGAAAACAAATGCAAATGACTCTTTCACATGAACTGTGGTTCCTGGTCAACTTTAATACCAAGTCAACGATGCAGATCCTGCAAATCCTAACTGCAGCCATTTAATGATAGATATATAAGCAACTTTAATGTTGCTTCCTGCTCCTACCTGGCTACGAGTAATAACCCTGATGCAGTAAAACCTAGGTGAATGAATGATCATGGAAATATTTTTAACTTTCTTTTCCTGGTATTGCAACATAGGTTATTTGTACGATGATGACATGATACCACACTTACTATTCATCGGTTTTAGTCATGTGGTTTTAGTCATAAAATTTATGACCATCGGTTTCCATTACAGGTTTGTGCAAAACTGTTGCTTTTGGATTTAAAAGTGGATATAAAATTGTAAATTTAAAAACTGTTATGTAAGGACAGCATTTTGATTAAACAAAGGTCACTTGACTAAAACATTTTTTTCTCCCTCACAATATCATTCATAAAACAATAAGACATTTGTGTATATCACAACCACAGCACTAGCCATTATTTCTAGTCAAAAAAAGACATATGTGTGTTATCCAAGCGCTGTGGCTCTCTGGAATACCTGATTCTGATTGGCCAATCATGCTGCATTCAAGTCAAGTCAGATAAATTGTATTTACAAGTTGAATGCACATGAACGCCACCACAATTTCATTATAATGAGCGGGGAAATGGAAGTTCTCTTTGAGCCCTGTTTGGATCCTGGATCATGGTGGAATCGTTTATCTATTTTAGACAAATATTTATACCTTGACATTTCTTGTCATCTCCCGAGGGTTGTCAGAATTAACAAATCCCATTGTATTTTCTTAAAACTGATTAAAAAGTGACTTGAATGCATCCGACATCATTATTACGACTTGTCAACTCATAAGCAGGGCTATCCCCAGAATTGAGCACAGCATACCGACAGAGTACATTACTAACACATGCTCATCTGGGAACAATGAATCATTTCGACAGACTATATATGTTATATTCTGGAAGATCTTGTGACTGAATAACAATAATTAGTAGGTGTAGGTTTGTTAATAACAATTTTCTTTCTGCTAGCATCATATATATTTTTACATTTAATTAAATAGCTGGTAAATGATTCCAGCTCAGATCAATGTTTTTGTCTGTTGTGTTTTGTAGCAGTCGTGGCTCTTCACAGACCCATAGACCTATATAAAGTGAATCAATCATACATTTTTTAATATATCTGCAAAAAGACCAAGAGTTTAAAGTCTATTTTAAGTTTTAAGATATATTAAAAATCACACGCATGGCTATGGCAGGCATATATAATTATACTTAGTGGGGCAGACAGTCCCTAAGACCTCCCAAGCTCAACAGTGTCCCACTATTTTGCAATGTAAATCTGTACCGCAAACAGTGTGCTCTAATTAAGCATCATCAGGGCAGATTTGAGACTGCCCTGCTGATATTGACGTTACCTTACTTGAACCTAGAACAAAAGAGTGTCAATCTGCTGCAGCTATTCTAAAAATCCTACGTTTTTTGCTGTAATGCTTAACATATAACAAAATTAACCAAATAGCATTTTTGGGCTGGTGGTTTATAAGCCAGGTCACATCAAGCTGATGTGTTGGCTGTTAGGCAGAGTTGGGTCGTCTATCTGTCAGGCTACTTTGTTTAGTGTGTTCTACACATCACTTCTTTTCAGGCTCATGTCGGAAGGAGTTTGCCAAATTCAGCATGTAGAATCAGCAAAGGTCGTCAGTGAAAATGAGCAGTCTTATTGGTTGTTCAGCTGTAAATAAGAGCGCAAAAAAAGATGAAGTGACGAAATTAAGCAAGTGACACTGGTCAAGAGGGACCACAAAGAAGCTGGCGTTCATTTCATATAGTTTTATATTTACAATAATCTTTATAATAATTTTATAACTATATGAATTATCAGATTACCATACATGATTGCACAGTGAAACTCCTCTATGGTTTGCAATAATTACCGTGAAAAAAGTATAGCTTTGTTTACAGTTTGTATGTGTACATCAGTAGTTTTGGCAACTCAGGCTCATTATTGATACGTACTCCTATACACATTTCTGAAGATCGCAAAATACGTCCCAGCAGGTACACTTTTTTGCAGTTTTTTTTTACCGCACCCACCAGAGGCTGCTGTGTATGATTTTTCAGATCTCAAATTTCTCTTGTGAGTGCCATTCGTGCCTGTTGTTCTCATGTAAATCCACCAGAGGCCTCTGATGACTGACTGAATGACTGACCGACCAATCGACCGACCAACCGACCGACCAACCGACCGACTGATTGACCGATACCTCGACCTACCCCCTTCACTAAACCCAACCAATAGTGTTTTCAAAAGCACAGATTGACTTGATCACCCCCTTCCATAAACACAATTGATAGTGATTTCAAAAGCAATGATTGACCCAACCCCCCCCCCTTTCCTAAACCGAACCAACAGTGTTTTCAAAAGCAATCCAGAAAATGAAAAACCCGCCTGATTTTTACCACATTTTCAGATCTTACCACATTCTCATCTTGTTATTTACTTGTTTATTTTATTTTTTTGCCTTTTGTTTTTTGATTTACCCTGCTTTCTGGAACCGTTCTTCACCAGACTCAAATCTCGTTGTTGTGGTCAACTCCTCTTTGCGTCTCAAGACTGCCTACATACATGGCGAGCTACTGGACAAACTGTTAACAGGGGAAAACCCGTCCATATGAAGGAAAGCGATCAGCTGGTAGCACGAAAAAAAACAGAAGCCGGCGACGGCATCATATCATTTGTTTAAAAGACAAAATGCAGCCATACGTAGCTCTGGCTACATAACTCACACTGTCCAGAAATGTATAAACGGGGGTACTTTTTCACAATGAGCCTGTGTTGAGTTTTGGTTTCCCCTCTGTGTAATTAAAATACAGACTACTGCCACCTGCAGGTGTGGAAAGACACAAAACATATATTCTTTTTCAATCAGCTGTTCTCTGTTTGGTGTGTTCATGCAGAGCTATTTGGTCTGGACCAGACACAGGCAATGCGGATCGATAACACAACTTGGTGTGTCCTGTGCTCTTAAGGTTCAGAAGGAAGTATTGCTTAGCTGACTATAGAATGACAAACAAAAGAGATACTTCACTCTTATAAAGAAATTTAGGGCTGTCAGTCATCTGTCATTCAACAATGTTCATGAGGCTCATTATTCTTATTTCCTTATGTACATTCTGTCCTGCAGAATTCGGACTTCTGGAGCTAGAAATGGCAAACAAACAGCGTTAGCGCATGTCCTCACCTGTTCTCTGAGTCTCTCCTGATGGCCCATTATGGCAGAGGCGTGGTGCGGATACTTCTGCTTCAGATGTTCCAGAAAAGCCTCTCGCTTTTTATCCATATCTGAGGGCTGCATGGCCAGGATCTCCCTTGAGCTGCGCGCTCCACCCACAGTGTGTCGGCGTGGAACCCCTGCGCGGCTGGATTTGGCCTCACAGCGGTTACCAGAGCTGTTAGCAGAGACAACCTGCTGTTTACGGGTCAGGTGTTCTGCGTCTTCGCTGGAAGTCACCTTTAGGTTACCCTTTAGAGGCTCTGGGGAAAAGAAAAAAAGACAAAAGGTGTAAACATATTTCATTTCCACTCACTGACCTCATCTTCATGTTGTTACGTAAATACAAACATTTACCTACACACACACTATATTAAACTTATAAAGATGTCCAATGGATGACTCTCGGATAGAGTGCTGTCAGGACAAGTGTGATTTATTAAATAAAGCTGTCAGGTTGATTATCCTCAAGCTAAAGTTTCCCAAAGCCAAAAGAAGCAAACGTGTCCTAACAAAGCTAACTGTGCACAGCATGCTAGCACAGTGTCGAGTGTTTACTCGTATCAAATGTGGCACGCACACCCACAAGACATGCACATAATATCACCTGAAATGTTTGAGATGTAGATATAGTTTCTTTGAGGTGATTATAATTGAATGCTAAAGTAACACAAACACATTCCTTCAAATTTAGTTAGCGTTTTGCAGTGTCATAGATGCTAAAAGAACTGCAGACAAAGCTGCTCTAAGGCAATTCAAGGTTAACCGTAATGCTGTGGTACACAACAGAGAACAGAGGCAGTTTTGGATTTTGTGGGCAACAAGCTAATCATTTAATAAATTGTCAGGCTATCGGCTAATCTTCAACATGTGTACCGCTAAAGGGAGTATAAGTAAAACAAATATCACTGTTTTATTGTCAATATACAAGCAGCATGTAACAAAATAGAAAATGAGACTGTTTAGATTTATATTTATCATAGACTGTACTATAATTATGTAAAGAATGTTTTGGCGGGAAAATCAATGTGCCATTTATACGTGCTGTATAGAATATCTCACTGTTCTTTTACACATGAAATGAAATGTACAAGAGCATTTTATACAATAACTTTAATATGACACACACCCATACACACCCACACACACCCACACAAAACACTGGGTCAAACACACTGTTTGATTTAATGGATTATGTAATAAAGTGCTGCAGGGATAACATCAAAACCCAGAAGAATAATTTACCCTTAGTTACCTCTAAAGCTTTTGATTTTTACAATTTTACAATTGGAGTTTTTCAATTTATGATTAGAATAACATCGACGGTAAATGCAGCTTTTAGCATTTTAGCATTTTACAAAGGACATTAGAAATCCCCATACAGAACACACACAATTTGAAGCAGTTTTCTGTATTTCAGAAAGCACATTTGTCTAATATGCTTTGACATAATAACATTTGGGGTGACAGCGTGTGCAGTTTATGTAGTAGAACAAGATAAAGTATTGTGGTAAGGTATTGTGGAGCCACTACCACAAAAGAATGAAAAGGTCGCTAAATTGCTAACATGGTGCTAACCTGTTGCTAATAACCAGTTTTAAGCATTATTAGGAATGCTGTTTTATACAAAACGTTAGACAGTTTTGTGACAGAG
>CAIGQQ010015131.1:9195698-9207283 GCA_903798035.1 Danio albolineatus | reverse complement strand
TGTCAGCATAACTACTGTTGGGAATGACCTGCCTCTCGGATGTAAACCTTTTGATTTTCACAATTTTACAATTGGAGTTTTTTCAATTTATGATTAAAATAACATCGACGGTAAATGTAGCTTTTAGCATTTTAGCATTCCACAAAGGACATTAGAAATCCCCATACTGAACACACACATTTTGAAGCAGTTTTCTGTATTTCAGAAAGCACATTTGTCTAATATGCTGTGACATAATAACATTTGGGGTGACAGCGTGTGCAGTTTATGTAGCAGAACAAGATCAAGTGTTGTGAAGTATTGTGGTAAAGTATTGTGGAGCCATGGCAACAAAAGAATAAAAAGGTCGCTAAGTTGCTAACATAAGGCTAACCTGTTGCTAATAACCAGTGTTTCTGAATTGAAGTATTTTTAAGAATGCTGTTTTATACAAAATGTTAGACAGTTTTGTGACAGAGCTTGCAGCACAATCCTCTTACTCTCTGTAATGTATAAACAGGGACTGACTGTTGCACAACTCTGACACAATTTAAGTTAAATCAAGGCTGTAATGTGATTGGTTATATCAAGGCACTGGGCATCCAAGTTACACCATTACCTCCTCCATTTGTAAAGCCACAAACCCTGGTATCATCCAATAATAAGACAATTTCCTGATGAAAAGCAGAGGCGAAAAGGCTGTGTCTGCATAACTACTGTTGGGAATGACCTGCCTCTCTGATGTATTGCCCTCTTTTATGAAGCTGGCACACAAATGTTTGTACCTAACATGGACATTTTTCATAATAATGGGCACTTACAACTGATTTTGAGATATGGCCTCAAGAGATTCATTGTTTTGACCATAAGGTGAGAAACAGCAGGCTAGCATTTGCCTTGACTCATTGCTCTTGTTGTATACTATAAAAGCCCATCAAATGGTAAATAAATCAAAGTGTAAGAGCGTAAGGCTGAGAAATCCTGAAACCCATCCTCCTCCCTAGTGTCACAGGACAGCAAGCTATCAGGTCTATTTTTAACCGCTAAGCTATACACACACACACTTGTACGCACAAGTGTAAGTCAACAAGAAAATCAAGAAATCCTGTTTCATTAAGCAAACATTCATCCCTTTGCTATATCACGTCTACATCAGCGTCATGGAGCCCTTACCTTCCCCAGACAAGTCTGTCCTGTTCTTTTCTCCAAGTTCTGCCATGATCACCAATACAATGACCCTATAGACACCGGATTTGAGAGTCTGTCTGAAGAGCAGCTGTTGGCCAGATTCCAAAGTCTCTCATAAGAGTGAAAGACAGCCAGGCAGTTTACTTTAACGGAGTCCAGATTACTCTCAACCCTCTCATGATCAACACTAGAAACTTGTCAATTGAAAACAACCCGCTGCATGCTGAGTGTACGGGAGTTTGTGTGTGTGTGTGTGTCCTCATTCCCAGACCTAAAAAGGTGATGGTGACGTTAACGTTCCCATGTAAAGCTTAGCGAGGGGCCCTTGCCAACAGGTGCAAGTAGCAGACTTCCTCTCTCCTTCTTTTTTCATAAGCTGATTTTTCATTATTATTTTTCCAACATGCATCGGCATCTTGCACAAATGAGGGGCAAAATATTAGCTTTCTTCTGCTAGAGAATAAATTGTAACTTTTTTATTAAACATTTTTTGTCTAGCAACTGTGAATTTAATTTGGTGTGACATATAAACTCAGAAATTGAGAGAAAAAAGTCAGAATTGTGGAACAAAGCCAAAGTTCACTGAAATTAGTATGTGTGGTCAAATGTCTGCGGAAGTTACGCTCAAAAATGATTTTTGCTTGTTGTTTAAACTGCTTAAATGCTAAAATGAGCTTAAACAACACAATTTTGGAGATTTCTTTTGGAAAACTCACATTTTTAATCTTTAATCTACACTGAAAAAAATATTCAAAGATGATTGCCTGGATTTACTAAATTATTTTAAGTAAAGTGGTTGCAAACAATTTATTTTGGTTGAATTTAAACAAACAAATTAAGTTGAACATTACTAAACTTGATTTGTTTGATTAAAATCAACCCATATAAATAGTTTGCAACAATTTTGCAGACATTTGTTTTCAGTGTACTTAAATTTGTCATAATAACATAATCAATTTGTGTTGGGATGACATAAATGAATTGTGTGGAACCCTGCATGTTTTTTTACAGTGTATCATAGAATCAGCAAGCATTCACAACAATTTGTACTGAAGTATTTATTTTTTTTTATATTTGGTTTATAACAAAAATAAAACAACTTCAAGTCATCTATAGCAGTGGTTCCTAAAGTGGGGGTCATCAAACAATGATAGGGGGTTCGCTTGGTGATTTCCAAAAATCTCACATACAGTATGTTATTAAACTATCAGAATGACCATATTTTATCCATAATCTAAAAAAGACACAAATAGTTTTAAACTTAGAATGTATTTAATATATACTTAATATTTAATAGTTACATAAATATAAAATAAAAAAAACATGCAAATGAAAAGCCATCAGCCTTTATTTTTTTCCCATTGGATTACAACTCCTGGGGTTATTATGCTAGATTAAGGTCACAGCAATAGCGTTAGTTGCAGAGGATTGATTTAACAACACATTGTTAAACTTTGACACCTTTATGGCACTCACTCAGATACATTAAAACTAATGCCCACGACAACATAGAGGATGATCTCCAAGTGGCAGCCCCCAAAATTATACCAACAATAGTCTTGTGCTGTAAACATTGTGCCCACCATTCTCATTAAGTGAGGTTAATATTAAATTTCACAAATGAATAATGACTATATAAAACAATATGGTTGTTAGACTGTTGCTATTTTTTGTGCTGTCAATATGTTCGTATTTATACTGTATAGTTCCTATTGGTGTGTGTGCACCATTGTGTGCATTTTTGTTCGTTTATAACCAACTCCAAGCACAGTGGGGGTCACGAGTCACTGGAGCTGTTATTTTACGGCTCGCAGGCTGAAAAGTACGAGAACCCCATTTCTATAGTATCATTTTTAGATATTCAGACTGTGAATTTATAAGACTTGAATTTTTTTACACAGACATTTACAATCATTTTATATTTGTGCATCAGTATATTATGTATATTCGTATGTGTACAGTGTTTTAGTGTAGGTTAAAAATCTCAATGCAGTTCATTAAAGTATCAGTAATGAAGGATCTAAACTTTTTTGTTTGGCATTTTTGGGATTGTGAAAGGTCGGGATGGCCACAGCACAGTATCAGTGTAACTATTTGAATGTTTTAGCATGACCAGTTGTTAGCTGTTATTAGGAAAAGCAAACTAATAATTAGTTCTTTTGAACTGATTTACAGAGGAGTGGACTTCTAAAGAGGGAATTGACTCCAGCTTTTGAAACGGATTCTTAATTCTCAGCTCCTTGCTTGTAATCTAGTAATGAGTTCCTTCTAGAATCAACTCCCAGTGTTATGTTGTACAGATGAATGAAATCTTTTTGTGATTAGTAATGTTTGTTACATGAGGAATCACACTGACAACAGAGGTGCGGATCCAAATGCAGGTTTAACGGAGATTTCAGAAAAACAACAGGTGCAAACAGATGTATAGAGACAGTGCAGAATCGTAGTCAAAAACAGGCAAGAAGTCAGAAGGCTGGCGACAGGCAGGGATGAACAGATAGCAAGGCAAAGGTACAAAAACGGGAAACCAAGCCCAAGGAAACACGTCGAAATGTCACATAAGGTAAACAAGACTCAGCAACAGTGAGTGTTTCTGTGCAGTTTAAATAGTCTGTGAATCAGTGGTGAGTGGCTTCAGCTGTGAGTCTTAATTCAGTGGTGACTTGGAGCAGGTGAGTGTGTGTGTTGCATGACTGGGCATGTAGTTCATAAACATGGTGGATTTGTAGTTCTTGTGTGAATGTGTGTCTACCAGCGATCTCTGGAAGTTAGATCGCTGGTGATCGTTACAGTGTTTAAAATAACTGATTATAATATATCTCCAGTAATTCTTCAAGTACAGAAAATCCAATTTGTCAATTTCACCGTATTAAAACATAATGTGATGCATCATTGTAACCTATTATTGAAAAGCTTCCCGTTGTTCCCTCTAAAAGTCACTTACTCCTGTTTGTTGAAGCTTTCTTTTCTGACATGGTGTGTCTAACCTGAAGTGATTGAACAAGAACTGTAATCCTCTAACAGCTGAAAGCGGCGGCTGCTCCACAGTTTTTCCACAAGTAGATTATTCAATGAAGTGTATTTTAAAATGTTTCAAATATCTTCTATAATCCTTTTCAAGCTTGTCATTACATCAAAGCGGCATACAATATAAATGTCTGCATACAAACACATGCAGCGTGTAATTCATAATAGTTCAGTCAGCTCAGACAGACTAATGCATAACACATGGGAAGGAAAGTGTACGCACTTGTATGTCTCGTGTTGTTTTTTGTTAACTAAACACAACTACTCATGTTAGGGTTGATGCCATATTTCATTTAAGACATGCCATGTGCTGTCTGGTTTGAGGTTAGCATCTTGAGCTAAAGCACAAATGGTGGAAAATGTCAACTTTGCTATTGTCAACTGTTAGTGGTTTAAATCGTTTGACAATAAGTTATACAAAAATTATTAACAGAATCAAACGTTCCCTGAGGCATTTTGCATTATTTGACACAATAATGTATTTACAGTAGTTTACTGTAAATTATACATTCATTCATTCATCATTCATTTTCATTTTCATCATTCATTTTCCATCTCTGGGAATGTAAATTATACAGTTGTTGTATATATTTCCAGGTTTCTCTGTCGGCCAGTCAGTCAGTTAGTCGGTCAGTCAGTCAGTCGACATCGGCCTCTGGTGGATTTACGCAAGAAAAGCAGACGTAAACAGCACTGTCAACTGTTAGTGATTTAAAAAGTTCAACAATAAGTTATTCAAAAATTATTAACAGAATCAAACGGTCCCTGACGCATTTTGCATAATTTGACATAATAATGTATTTACAGTAGTTGACTGTAAATTATACATTTGTTGTATGTGTTTCCAGGTTTTTCTTACGGTCGGTCGGTCGGTCGGTCGGTCGGTCAGTCAGTCGGTCAGTCAGTCAGTCGGCAGTGGCCTCTGGTGGATTTACGCAAGAAAAGCATGCGTAAACAGCACTTGCGAAAGAAATTTGAGATTTGAAAAAGCATAAACAGCGACCTCTGGTAGATTCTGGTACACTCCAGCGCCTAGACTGCAGCTCTGCACAAGACGTCTGGCCATAGGGGAAATGGTCGTCCCCAACTGAGCCTGGATTCTCTCAAGTTTTTTTTTTAATTCTTCGATTTCGCCAGTTGGTGAAGTTTTTTCCTCGCTGATGTCACCACTGGCTCACATAATTAAGACTTGTAGAGCTGCGCACTGATGTATTACTCTTCAGTGTTTGGACTCTCAGTAATGAATATTAAACAACACTGAACTGAACTGACCTGAACTGAACTCCAACACTAAAAACTGGACTGACACTGTTTCAATTTACTATAACCTTCTATGTGAAGCTGCTTCGGCACAATCTACATTGTAAAAGCGCTATACAAATAAAGGTGAATTGAATTGAATTTAATTCACAAAAAATAAAAACTGGCAAAATCGTAAGTCCCGGGTCGTCTTTCGTGCTGTCCAGAAATGTATCAATAATGAGCATGGGAGATACAAATAACAAAAAAAAAAATCCAAATGAGCCCAAAGCATTATCTATGGCTCCTGGTGACACAATGAAGTCTTGTAAAGCAAAGCAATAATAATAAACTCTCTAAGCAATTGGACATTATTAATAATTTTAACATAATTTACAATTTTACATGCTGAGTGATGTCGTTTTTCCCACTGTGTCTGACATTATAATCAATACAACACACCTTGCAGAAAGCGTGGGCGTTATCAAGGTGGCTTCTAGAAAAAAACTTGAATTCTTCCGTCAAGCTGTTGGTAAATTTACATGTATATATTTTTTTCTTTGCCGAAGCACAACCTGACTCTTTTCCTTCCACCATGTTTACTACTACTGACGCAGCTGCTTGTTGCTACTGCCACTGTTCAAGTCCCGCATCTACCTCCTGTGCAGAAATCAACAGCGCACCTAAGTTGTAACGTATGTTGCCAGATTGAGGTAAAATACGTTACAAGATTTGAATATTGTGTCAATTGTGTGAGGTAATGAACTTCATTCAAGATCTGGCAACTTGACAAATATGAAAAAAAGTGCTTTTTTTGAAACTGCATTGGGACGTACAAATTACGGGTGTTTCCCAGGAGAAATAACAAACCGGGAGGGTGGCGGGAGATGGATGTGAAATACGGGAGACTACCAGGAAAACGGTAGTGTTGGCAGGTATGCTACCAAACACACTATAAAAAATCTTGCTGCCTTAAATTATTTAGATGAATCAAATGAACTTTTCTAGCCATCTCAACTTACAACAAACAAACTGACTAAAACTATTAAGTAAATCTTTGTATAACTTAAAAAGTGTAGTTGAAACCTGATTAACTTATTAAAATAAGTTAAAGCAAACTAAAAATATGTGTTGTCTTGACTTTTTGTCATAAGATATTTTACAGTCCAACAGCAAGATTCAGAACTTCAGATGTTGATTAAGCTCTTCCACATGACACATATTCCTCACTGCTTACATTCCCCAGAACCACAAGCCTCAACAGCACAATTCTCATCTCCCAAAACCACACAATCCTCCTCACACTGAACAATGCCGAGGAAGTATAACCACAACCAACCCTCTTTGCTCTGTGAAAACACTTTCATCCCTCTTCATCTCTCTTAACTTGCAATTTCTGGTCACAGAACACAATGGCCTGACATTCAGCTGAAAATCGAACATAGCGTGTTTCTTTAGTATGGAGATGTGTGTGTTTATCCCGGTGCATTTGGGGTCAGTGGTGTAAGGTTGTGCTCAGTAATGGATTTATGGAGGAATGTGTGGCTGTGTGCTCTCGCTCATAAACTTTCATCTCTCCTCTCTAAAAACAATGTACAACTCTCTTCATCCCTCTCTCTCTCTCTCTGGTTGGTAAGAGCTCTTTTGTGTGGTTGAGGATATTGCGTTACTGCAGACACTGACTGACTTAAGGGATGATAGTGTCATGTAATGAGATAAGCGAATAGTTTTTATAATCCTTTTAAACCAAAATGTCCCAAAATAAAAAATGTGTAATTTTGTAAAGTTGTTAATTAACAAAAATAAATAAATAAATAAATAAATATTAGGGTGTAGTGAGTAGCACATTCGCCTCACAGCAAGAAGGTCGCTGGTTCGAGCCTCGGCTGGGTCAGTTGGTATTTCTGTGTGCAGTTTGCATGTTCTTCCCGTGGTTGCGTGGGTTTCCTCCAGGCGCTCCGCTTTCCCCCACAAGTCCAAAGACGTAAATATTCATTCCAAAGAGTCCAAAGAATAAATATTCATTCATTCATTCATTCATTCATTCATTCATTTTCTTTTCAGCTTAGTCCCTTTATTAATCTGGGGTCACCACTGCGGAATGAAGCGTCAACTTATCTAGCAGATGTTTCCTCAGCAGCTTGCGCCTATGGTATATATATATGGTGTCCTCCACTGACTCATCTCCCCGCAGAGCAAGAAGACAGGTAACTTCTGCCGTCGACCACTGACCACTTTCCTCCTCCATGTTTCATCTGTTGTTCTTCGCCATTAAACCATGGAGAAGTACCTCATTGTTGCAAGTTTACTGACTTACAAAACAGAATGCCTTAATAAATCTGATCTGCATGTTTACATGACAGTCGCATTGTCATATATTCGATTCATATCTGATTTATTTCCGCATATGAAGGAGGCCTGAAACCCATCTCTGAATATCCGAATGCAGAGAACAGATCCGATCTGTGTCACATATGAGCAAAAAATCGGAATTTGGTCACATTTAACTGGCAGTATAAACAGGGCCATAGTGACACTAGCTATTTTCCACACACACAGATGTGAAATAAAGCAATGCACAAAACTGGAATACGGCATTTGCTACTATTAAACTACTATTTCTATCCTAGTGAAAAAGAACAAAATCACTTCTTGATGAACTGGTGCCAAATATCATAAAAGGAAAAAACTATTTCTCATGTCATAAATTACTTGTGCCTCAGTAGACAAAACACACTCAAATACAAAATGCAGTAATTCAATAACAATTATATTCTACTCAGCGCTTATGTTTTTAAGCACATTTAGGTGCATCTTAACATTTCAAATAAATTAAATTTAAGATTTCTATGTAATACTTAATAAACGTAAAAATTGATTGGATAACATTTGTTTGGAAAAAATCATATTTTTTGTATTTTGTAGTGCACAATTAGTGCTGGGCAAAGATTTATCCCATCCAAAATAAAAGTTTGTTTTGACATAATATATGTGTATGTATTATATCTATTATGCTTATATGATACACGCACATAAAAACAAAACTTTACAGAACTATTTTGTTATTCATTCATTAATTCATTTTCTTTTCGCCTTAGTCCCTTTATTAATCTGGGGTCACCACAGCGGAATGAACCGCCAACTTATCCAGCATTTGTTTTACGCAGCGGATGCCCTTCCAGCCACAACCTTTGGGAAACATCCATACACACACATTCACACTCATACACTACTGACAATTTTAGCCTACCCAATTCACCTATACCACATGTCTTTGGACTTGTGGGGGAAACCGGAGCACCCGGAGGAAACCCACGTCAACACGGGGAGAACATGCAAACTCCACACATAAATGCCAACTGACCCAGCCGAGGCTCGAACCAGCGACCTTCTTGCTGTGAGGTGAATGTGCTACTCACTACGCCACCATGGCGCCCTATTTTGTCTTATACATATTTACATTTTCTCAATATTTTCTCAATGTGTATATATGTCAAAACGCGATACATTTTTTTCACAGAATTATGCACAATATATGAAATATATAGACACAATATATGAAATGCAGATTATTTGCTTTCTCTTCATCTGTAATGAAGATCCTCCAAACCCAGAGAGATTCTAAATGACGGATTCCAGCTGTCAATCACTGTCATTTTTTTAAATGGTGATCTTAAGGGGTTATGTGGCAGAATGAGGTCCTCGACATCTCATCAACATCATTGTTGACTTACATAATTAACCTAAATCAGCATAAACATGTAAAGTAATGTAATATGGGTGTAACTATGCATCTTCGCCCTAATGACAATGCTGGGCGGCATGTTGAGGTAATGAGACAAACTACAAAAAATAGAAACAACAGAAAGAATAGATAGGGGCCTTCAGGCAGAATCTGGTTGTATCTCCTTCATCAATTTGTAATCCAGATTAAATCTGACTTGCTCTGTTCCAACAAGTTCCCATGGCCAATCTCTCCTTCCCTCGGCCAGCAGCAGGCCCAAAGCAGGAGACACCGACATATTCCTCAAGAGATTTCTCAAGAGAAAGTCACAAAACATTTGAATTGCAACATTCACCTGTATATTTCCTAATGAGTAAACTATGCTAATATACTGTACTGACAATTTTCATTCATTCATTCATTCATTCATTCATTCATTCATTCATTCATCGATCCATTCATTCATTCATTCATTCATACATTCATACATTTATTCATTTATTTTTTTCGTCTTAGTCCCTTTTAATTTAAACATTATAAACAGCTAAATTAATAGTGCAATATAATGTAATCACTTTGATGTTGCCATAGAATAAAAATCTGATCATATCTAAGCTAAACAGTAAGCATATGTAAGAATGAACAAGGTATCCCACTCCAAAATCAAAACACTTTTCACCCAGCCCCTCCTCCCATGACTCAATGCAAATACAGGTTGCCAGATTGACAATACCAACAGGAGCGAGCATGGCTGAGCCTACACTGTACCTTAGCTGCAAGCGACGACACATGATAAAAGGAATATTTGTCATATTAAATGAAGTCTTTGTCCTAACCATCACCTGAAATTTCTATTTTATAAACAGTTCCAAATTCTCCTGGCTGAACAACAGCATACACTTCTATGACAACAATCACCTCAGGTACTGGATATGCTTTATACAGAGTTAAATGCTACAAATGGGAGTTTGTCATAAGCTCGATCGCTCCTTCTAGCTAAAATAAACCCCTTGTGTTGAACAGACTGTTAACAATGTCTCTACTCAATTTGTGAAAATATTTTTTGACAAAATGAGTATGATTATTTTGCACGTGTATATTTCGCAGTACATCATGCTTTGTGTATGGAGGGAAAAGAGACTCAGCACTGGCACAAGCTGCAGAGTCTAAGAGCTGAGCTTATTAATATTCATGACCATTCCAAATACGGTCAAAACTGAATTTTTTATAGGGGTTATAAATAAGCATATAAAAAGCATTTATTGTATTTTTTAGATTGTATAAATCATGCTTGAAAACACACTACTTTACTCTCGCCATTTCATGAGGCGTGCATCCTTTGTTTGTTTTATTTTATTAGATATTTGAAGGTTTTATCTACTTTGAGTGTTTTATTTTTAATGATTCAATATTACTGTTGCTCTGCACTGCTTTTCATATCTGTATCTTTTTTATTTTGTTTAAAGCACGTTGAGAATTAAGTTTCAAAGACACCATATAAAAATAAATTATTATTATTAAAGCATTTCTGTAGAATTGTGGAACTTATCTAAGTTATCATAGTACTGTGGTATCTTAGAACAATTTAATCAACGCATGCACCTTATTGTTGCCTTATGTGCTCTATTTTAGGTAAATATTCACCTTAAACATAGCAGTTTTGTATTATTTACTATCATTACATTGTATTATATATGTTGACATTATAAATGTCATCAGCCATATATCGTTGACCACTAAAGTCTGCAGTAAAAGAGAGCAGATGTTTTTCCCACTGAAAGTTTACGATCCACAGACCCTTTCACATACACACATATTTATAGGCGTCTGTAAAACAGGTGTGGAGTAAAGGTTGTGTTACAAAGTCTGTTATTGTTTTAGTTCCTGCATGTGCACCGATGAGTGAACTGATTTATTTAATAGTTTCCACTGCAAATAGAGGGCTTTGTGATGCTGTAATGGTGCCACAATGCGGCCCGGTGACATTTTTTCCTCTCTCACAGGAAGAGTTCAGCTTTCAGCCTCCAGTATCTGTTTACAGTGGAAGTGATCTTTTGATCTGCAAGCAGAAGAGTAGAACCGGATAAGAGTGTCAGAGTTCAGTCTGCTCAACGCTTGCCTTTCGTTATCAGATTATGGTCTTATTCCTTTACTGCACTGTAGTGCTTGTGTGAGGATAAAACTAAAAACCTAATGCTCAAAATATGCTTACAATTCAATATGCTTAAAATGTACACACTCTGTCTGTCTATTTGTCAGTCCATCTGTCCATCCATCCATCCATTTGTTCATCTGTCCATCCATCCATCCACCCATCCAGCCAACCATCCATCCAGCCAACCATCCATCCAGCCATCAATCCATCCATCCATCCATCCATCCATCCATCCATCCATCCATCCATCCATCCATCCATCCATCCATCCAT
>CAIGQQ010015131.1:9176264-9190783 GCA_903798035.1 Danio albolineatus | reverse complement strand
ATAATAATAATAATAATAATAATAATAATAATAATAATAATAATAATCATTTGTAAATATTAAAATATAATATAATATAATATAATATGATATAATATAATATAATATAATATAATATAATATAATATAATATAATATAATATAATATAATATAATATAATATAATATAACAATTTTGCTCTGCTAAATAAGAAACAATTCTATAATAATAATATTAATAGTAGTAGTAATAATCATAATAATAATAATAATAATAATAATAATAATAATAATAATAATAATAATAATAATAATAATAATAATAATAAGTTTACAAAAATTTTAGTAGTAATATTAACCATAATGGATTTCCTTGAGATGGGATAAATGAAAAAAACCCATCTTAAAATAACTATAAAATGACTTTTAAGCTATAAAATAAACACAAAAATCAAGACTATAATAATAAAACATTATATATATATTTTTTTTCTTTTTTTAAATCAATGCTTATTGCTTATTATTATATAAAAACGGTTAGTCATTTAAACCCACAATGAAACAGGATTAAGTTTTAAGAACTACTTTTTGAAAACTTGACAACCATTTGACTTTGCATAAGTTAGTTATAAGTTAAAAGTGCAGTGCGAACATTCTTCAAAGCATCTGCTTTTGTGATCTACAGAAAATAGAAAGTCAAAGGGGTCATAACAAGGCATGGGGTGAGTAGATGATGACAGAATTGGCCCGAAGACCTGTGCCTGCTGTAACACCTTCATCACACCTCAGCATCTACAGTGACCTCTAAAGTATGTGTATGTGTATGTGTATGTGTATGTGTATGTGTATGTGTATGTGTATGTGTATGTGTATGTGTATGTGTATGTGTATGTGGTCTTTCCTCGAAAAACAGCAAGAAAAAAAAGCATAGGGGTAAAAGCCAAGTCTGAGAACCAACACACCACGACATGACATGGTACATGGGTAAACCAACAGGGGGCAGACTCAACATTTGAAAAAGTTGATGTAGTGTAGAGACAAACATATGAAGCTTTAAATACACATTGCTGTTCATTTAAGAAATCATTAATCAAAAATGTAATATGACATTAACATCTGGCCAAGTGAAATAGTCTCCTCACTTCCCCACTGTGTACACAAAGTCTTTCCAGCTTCAATTACTGCTGTTTCCCACACAGCAGAAATACTGATATCGTCCAAGAAGACGGCGGTCAGAAACCCTTAAACACACTGTAACAGAGAACATACCAGCTTTTAACAGTCATAATTAATGACTGAGCAAAAAAGAAATCAGAAACTATAAAAAAAAAAATGAACATCATGGAAATAGTAAAAGGGTTAATGTTAATATTTATGGTATTGCTTTAACATTTCTTCTAAATTGCTGATGATAATCTGGTGATTTAGATATTTCTTTCCAAGAGAAAATGACAAAATCGATTAGAATAATAAATATATTTTATTATTTTTATTTATTGTTCCATTAAGGCTATTCCACCAAATACTGATTTTGTAACTCTTCTAAAGTTGAATATTATTATATTTGAAAACATGGCACATTTTTTATTTATTTATTCTTACAAGAAAAACACCCTAAATGACAACATTTTGATCCTAAATTTTATTTTAAATTAGGAAGAAATATTATCAATATTATGATATATTATAAATATTATGAAGTTTTCCAAATTATATGCTTATTGATAAAAAAAACATTAATAACAATTTCTTCTTCTTCTCTCTGTTATTATTATTATTATTATTATTATTATTATTATTATTAGTAGTAGTAGTAGTAGTTGTAGTAGTAGTAGTAGTAGTAGTAGTAGTAGTAGTAATAGTAGTAGTAAATTTTGCTGCACGATAGGTCTATTTCTTCATAAGTCCTTTGTAAAATGTCAAACCAATCTTTTATTATGTCAGATTGTCATATAGTCTTTTGAGTGTAATGAAGTGAATTAAATTGTATACCATTCATTAATGCAAAAACAGAAGATATACACTTAAAAACAACTCAAAAACAACTTTTTATATAACATAATAACTTTTTATTATTATTTTTTATTTATAACGTTTTTTTGGACAATTTTTTTTGATGTTCAATCCACTTAAATTTGTAAATAGAAAAAAATATGTTAAATTAATAGGTTTGTGTCGGGTCAACATTAAGCAATTGTGATAATTACTGTAATTAACTGGTTAGAGAAGATAAAGATCCCAGTATGTTTTGCGTGGGATTGCATTAAGAGGTAATTCATTCATTCAATTTCTTTTCGACTTAGTCCCTTTATTAATTTGGGGTTGCCACAGCGGAATGAACCGCTAAATCATCCAGCACATTAATTACACAGTGGATGCCCTTCCAGCTGAACATACTTCAAGCACAGAAATGCCAACTGACCCAGCCAAGGCTCGAACCAGCGACCTTCTTGTTGTGAGGCGATTGTACTACCCACTGTGCTGCCGTGATGCCCATTAAGAGGTTATAATGTTGACAATAAAAGTAATCTTAGATGTTTCAAGTTAAGAAAAATGACGTGTTTGAAGTTTAATGATTTAGAAGAGTTTGGGTTTTGCAGCCAGGCAGCTTTATAAACATTGATAATGTGTGTTTTTCACTCTGTGAGCCATAACTGTCCTAATAATGGCTATTATGATACAGTAGTCAACAAATGTATTATTAAAGAAGTTGTTAAGTATAAAACGCACAAATTAGCAAAAAAGTAATTCAAATGACAAATTTTGACATTGGTTCAAAGTTAATTTAGCTTGTGCGTTTTATTC
The DNA here is from genome assembly GCA_903798035.1 of Danio albolineatus. Classification (NCBI taxonomy): domain Eukaryota; kingdom Metazoa; phylum Chordata; class Actinopteri; order Cypriniformes; family Danionidae; genus Danio; species Danio albolineatus. The sequence goes on along the minus strand of CAIGQQ010015131.1, from coordinate 9,187,999 downwards.
TGCTAAAATAAGATGAAATAACGCAATTCAAATGAGTGGAAATGCATGTGACGATTAATTTAAAGAGATAGTTCACCCAAAAAAATTAATTCTGTCATTTACCCACCCCTCACTTGTCCAAACCTGTTTAAGTTTCTTTCTTCTGCTGAACACAAAATCAGATTTTTTTGAAAAAATACTGGTAGCACTCATTGACTTAGTTTTTTTAATTTTTTTATGGAAGTTGATGGGTCTCAGCATTCTTTAAAATATCTTCTTTTGTGTTCGACAAAAGAAAAATCAACTTAAAGGTTTATAACCACAGAAAGGAGAGGGAGAATAATAAAATGTCAGTTTTAGGTTAAGTTACGCCAATGATTTTTTTATTTATTTGTGTAGAGGCATCAGATATATACAAAGTATTTCCTGCTTTAATATTAACAGACACTGTGTTTGAATAGGTATCAAGTGCTACTTTTTGATTTATTTTACAAGCTGTTCAGCAAATTCCCTTTTAATGACTGCATTATGTGTTTTCTGTTTTGTAAAAATCATAATGATCTCTGTATGGCCCGTCACATATATAAACACGAACCACCAAATCAGTCATAAGTGTCAGTTTTCTTAAACTGAGGTCAATATATAATCTGAAAGCTGCTTGAATAAGCTTTCAATTGATGTATGTTTTGGATATAGGACAATGCGGCTGAGATACAATTATTTGTATCTCAATCTTGAATCAAAAATGAAGCTCCTAACAGCATATTACTAATCAATATTACACTTTGATATATTTACAGTTGGAAAAGTACAAAATGTTGTCATGGAACACGATTTTTACTTGATATTCTGATGCTTTTTTGACCCGTTTTGACAATTTTGACCAGTACAATGAATTTTTGGCTACTGACAAAAATACACCACATACAACATGCTTCAGACTGCCTTTGTGGTACAGGGTCACATACAGTCAGATTTACAACCAGTTATTTTTATATTATTATTATTATTTAAATAAGTAAATCAATTTCACAGTTTACCTGACTGATTTATATTTTTATGATATAAAATAATTTATATTTAAATTAATAATTAATACATTTTTGTCAAATCTTGATCTGCTATCTAGTGTTATGACAACAAAACATTTCTTTCAAATAAGTTTTGAGGCCTCTGCAAACACATCTATACTGTCATTACTCTAGATACGACTCTCTAGCGCTCTCTAGGGTTTGGTTTTCACATATTTACAAAAGCATCATTATTTTGTACATACATCTGGCAGAAGTGATCTCTTCAGCCGTCACATAAGAATGTCTTCCACAAAGTCAAAAAGCTTAAAGTACGTAAAATAATGCATTTCTGTATGGAAGTGTATCCTATTCCACAGCATCATGCAGAAAAAAAAAAGAAAACTGCACCAACAATACCACAATCGGAGTTGTGTCCAAACCAAAGGCAGACCAAACTGGTAATAACTGGTTTTGCATGCATAAATATTGAATTGCAGAAAAAAGAGAAAGATACAATGTGGAAATCAATGGAAAAGCCGGGATGAAAGAATGATGATGTACCAAAAAAAAGCTGTAATTTCTCTAATGGACTAAGGCTGCAGCAAATGATCTGATTCGCTGTCTATGACATCATCGCTGCTATAGGCCGCCCCCCAGTTGAACGATGTCATCAGCACTGAGGCATGTCAGTGCTGTAATGCAGCAGGACCTCAGAAACACACACACACACAGTCATATACAAGAGCACAGGGTGGAATGGAAGAAAGATCACTGTCCTCAATCCACATTTCTGTTCCATTTAACCCTGATCCAGTTTCTCACAATCCAGATTAAGTGTCCCAAAAGTCACAGGCTGCAGGCAGTTGAGCAGACGCACATCATCTCTTAATGCCCATGTGATGCAAATCTGATTAACTCAAATGTCAACATCATCACAAGATTACGAGTTATAAAACACATATTCATGCAGCAGCATTTTGTTTATGACGTCCAACGGCATCTTCTTAGAGTCTATTAATCAATTCAAAATACTTCTGTTAAACACAAACAAAACTGCATCGGGCTATCACTGTACCGTGCTTCACCAAAAACAATAAACGCACAATTCAAACATTAGTGTCTATATATTCATACATTGTAAAAAAAAAAAAAAAAAAGCTGGGTTCCACACAATCTCTTTATGTTGTCCCAACACAAATAGATTATGTTAACTTTATTGTTTTTGCTAATTTCAATGGATTGAACATGAAACAATGAAGTTGTCCCCCCCAAAAATGTACTACTTATTTTAAATGAGTAGTTTAAACAAGCAGCAAAAGTAATTTTTTCAGTGTACAAACAGAACTAGATGGAGCTTTTGAGATCTAAAATCACCAACGCTATCTCACGGCAATTCGTAAGTTTTGATTTAGTGGCTAATTCGTATTAAATAGTGCGATCTAATTTAGTACGATTTGCTCATCAACCAATGACGGTTGGGTCTAGGGGTGGGGTTGGGTGCCAAGCCTACTTTTTAAATTTTGTATTTCATACATTTTCGTACAACTGAACTGAACAAATTAGCCACTAAACTAGCAAAACGTAAAATGCTTACGTTTTCTCGAGAGATCAGGCTGAAAATCCCCTACTTCTTGAACACCAGGGGCTCTATTTTAAAGTCTAAAGCACATGGCGAAAAAGCATTAAGGGCATGTCCAAATCTACTTTTGCTATTTTAAGGGCGGAAAAATACAATTTGCACTTATTTGCATAGTGTAACAGGGTTGTGCTTATTCTCTTAAAGAGCTATCGGTGTGTTTTGAGCATAACGTGCATTAAACCAATCAGAGTCTAATCTCCCATTCCCTTTAAGAGTCACTTGCGTTGCGCCATGGCGCATTTGCTATTTAGATGGTGGATTTTGTAAGTGGAAAAACTGAGAGCTTCACAAGCGAGAAAACAGTTAAACAGATCATCTGCAGCACAAGGATAGAGCCTCCACCATTCAGACTCTTTACTTTCTTTTTACTTAACTTTTACTCTTCACTTTACTCCTTTACTTTCATTGAAAAGGAAACGGCGTTGTACGCACTCCACTGCTGACATCCATTAGCCTACATATTTAATTTAGTTTGTTAAGCACAAAGATTTGTTTCAAAACTACTTCTAATTAAAGTCTGGTCAATAAACTGAGTTATATCCAGACACCTCCTATTATTATGGCCCATATAGTGATGTATACGTCTCCAAAACCTGACAGGTGGACAAATGTAAACTTGTTTTTATTAAAACAAATATAAATGTGCATAAAATAAATAATGCTGCTAATAATAACATTATACAATTGCAAATTGTCATGAAAAAACTGTTAAAAGGCCCCCGATATGAAGGCATAGAGGTAGTGGTTTTTATTTTTATGTAGAAAATTATCATTTTTGTAATATTTTAATCCTTAATTTTTTTTTCTTTTAAGATTTCACACTTAGCTGATGCTGTACCGGGAGAAAGGCCTGAGCTCAAGGGATCCTCGAGCCCAGGGCTCCCTCTCGTTCGTAGAGCGAGAAGGGAGCTTGAGCTTAGGTAGATCTCAAACTCCCCGGCTGCGGTAGCTCAGGAAACACTTGAGGAGGACGGGAGTAAGACAAGTGCCTGAGTTGCTTAATCTGTTATGAATTATGTATATCTTTGGATGGTGGGAGGAAACCGGAGGACCCGGGGGAAACCCACGCGGACATGAGGAGAATATACAAACTCCGCACAGAAACACCCACCAGCCTGGCGAGGACCAGGGCTGGCAGAGTTCTTGCTGTGGGGCGACAGTGCTAACCACTGGGCCGCCGTGCCACCCGATCTAACAAAAGGAGGAGAAGGGGGAGGAAAGAGGGTTTTATTCCATACGAAGATAACTGTGGACTGAAGCTGTGGTTATTTATAGTAAATGGGGAATCATATGATTGGGAGATCATAATTAGTTAACGTGAGCGTTTAGACCTGAATATAGGCACGTAACTAACATGCACTGGACTTTAGATCAGCTTTTAGTTGGTCAATGGTGTGGTTTATTTTAGTTTATCCAAATAGCAACGTGCAAAGTAGTGCAAATAGATTTGCTATTTATACAACGTAGTGCAAAATGTGAAAATTAGGGTTGTGCTGGTCTGAAAATAGCAACAAATTGTGCCATACACCTTGTTGCACCGGGAGTATGACAGGGCTCAAGGAGTATAGGTACTGTATATGATTTGTGTATGAATCGTTCACAAGAGCAGTTTAAAACATATGCTGAATAAATTGGTGGTTCATTCCGCTGTGGCGACCCTTGATAAATAAAGGGACTGTGTGTGTGTTGTGGGGCCATTTTTTGGTCCCCATGAGGAAAAACATCTTATAAATCAGGGTAGGGCAGAATATACAGCTTGTACAGTAGAAAAATCAATACATCTGGGAAGTCCCCATAAAGACAACTGTAAAAGTTTGTTTGTGTTTGTGTGTGTGTGTGTTCATGGGGTGTGTGCTCCCAAACCTCAGTGAACCATAGGGTGTATGTAACGAATGCCATATGCCTGATGTCACTTAATGAAGAACCACATCAGCTCTACTGAGAAGAACAGTCTGAGTCTAAAGTCTGCAGTCAAAACACATTCACAATACATAATCCGTCACCATTCTCTGGTATGGGACATTGCACAAAATCCCACAAAACATCTGAACAAAACAATCTTATGTCTATCCATCATTCCAAAACAATGGACATTTCATTATTGTACTACACGAGTGCTTGACAGGGCCACTTTGGCTGCTGTTGGAAGACATTGTTTGTCCACTGGAGTGCCAGAAAGTGAGCTGAGCTGAATTCTGGGTTTGGAAGAGGAAGATTGGAAGTAAACTTCTATTAGAGGAATGAGGAGTGCAGGAAAAACATCTGAGGAACAAGCAGGGACAGGGTGGAGGACTCGCTGTGTATCCCGTTGCTACTTCCATTGTTTACATTTTCCTGAGGCTTTCCCTTTTCCTACCATTCAAAATCACATTCGGAATAGTGTGTGACCTTAAGATCGAAAAGTTGGAAGGCTTGGAGACTCACCCGGACCCTGGAGCGAACTTTCCAGCCCAGGCTCATCGGAAATATGTGCCTCGACAAAACATAATGCACGTTGCTCTGGGTACAGTTTCAGAAAATGAATCTAATATATATATATATATATATATTTTTTTTTTTTTTACAAATCTGCTGATTGAATGATTCGTTCATGAAATCAAATTGGTTCATCTTATAAAGTTAATGTTTCTCATTCGTTCACTCATCCATCCATTCATCCATCTATTCATTCATTCATTCATTCATTCATTCATTCATTCAATCAATAAATTTGTTCATATCATTAAGTTAATGTTTCTCATTCATTAAAGTAAATCAGTTCATCTCATTAATTCATCATGTTGCATTCATCCATCCATCCATCCATCCATCCATCCATCTATCCATCCATCAAATTTGTTCAAATCATCAAGTTAATGTTTCTTATTCAATCATGCAATCATTCATTAAATAAAGTTTGCTCAACTCAATAAGTTAACGTTTCTTATTCATTCACTCATTAAATTACATCAGTCCATCTCATTAAGTCATCATGTTGCATTCATTCATTTATTCATTCATCTCATTGTCACCAATCCTCAACCATTCATTAAAATAAATCTGTTCATCTCATTAAGGTAATGTTTCTCATTCATTCATTCATTCATTCATTCATTTATTCATTCATAAAATTAAATCCATTCATCTCATTAAGTAATAATTTTTTACTCATTAATTTAATTTAATTTGTTCATCTAATTAGGTCGTTGTTTCTTGTTCATTCATTCCTTCATTCTCATTACATTGGAAAATCTGTTTATCTCATTAAGTTATTGTTTTCATTCATTAATTCAATCATTAAATTAAATTAAATCTATTCATCTCATTAATTTATTGATTGTCATTCATTCATTACATTAAATCAGGGGTGTCCAAACTCGGTCCTGGAGGGCCGGTGTCCTGCAGATTTTAGCTCCAACTTACCTCAACACACCTGCAAAGATGTTTATAGAAAGCCTAGTAAAAGCTTGATTAACTAGACCAGGTGTGTCTGATTGGGTTGGAACTAAACTTTGTAGGATACTGGCCCTCCAGGACCGAGCTTGGACATGCCTGCATTAAATTCATTAATCTCACTGAGTTATGGTTTCTTATTCATTCATTAAATCTGTTCATCTCATTAAGTTAGTGTTTCTCATTCATTCTTTAAATCTGTTGATCTTATTTTTTGTTTCTCAGTCATTAATTGATTGATTCATTCATTTAATCATCAAATTTATTTATTGTTTCTCATGAATTAATTAAATCTATTTATTTTTATTATAGCTTCTTATTGTAATGTGTATTTGTAATGTAATGTAATCACTTTAAGGTAATGTTTCATTCATTAATTCATTAAATTTCATCTACTCATCTCATTGAGTAATATTTTACCATCATAATTAAATCTGTTCATCACTTTAAGGTAATGTTGCATTTATTCATTCGTTCATTCATGCATTCATTCATTCAATTTAATCTACTCATCTCATTATGTAATAATTTATCATTCATTCATTAATTTAATTAAGTCTGTTCATCTAATTAGGTAACTGCTAATTCATTTATTGATTCATTCATTCAATCATTCATTTATTCATTCATTCAGTCATTGTTTCTCATTAATTCGTTAGATATGTTTATCTCATTAAGTTATTAAAACTAATTCATTCATTCATTAAATTAAATCTATTAATCTTATTAAGTTATTGCTTGTCATACGTTCATTCATTCCATTCAATTTCTAAATAACTCACTGAGTTGTTTCTTATTCATTCATCAAATTTCTTCATCTCATTAAGTTAGTTTTAGTTAGTTTTTCTCATTCATTCATTCATTCATTCATTCATTCATTCATTCATTCATTCATTCATTCATTCAATTAAATTTGTTCATCTTATGATTGTTTGTCATTAATTTGCTCATTTATTACATAAAATCTATTCATCTCATTGAGTTATTGTTTCTCGATCATTCATTGACAGATTCATTCATCGCAATAAGTTTTTGTTTCTCACTAATTTAAAAAATCTGTTTATCTCATTATAGTTTTTCTTTCATTCATTCATTCATTCATTCATTCATTCATTCATTCCGTTCATTTCAATTAAATCTCCTCTCTTCAGAATTTTTAGATTAAACTGCTGATTCATATGAATTTAATTAAAATTGACATGAAGTTAAATACACAGAATTTTTGTTTGAGGGTGAAATAACCTTTCAAAGGCCCTAAAGCCTGTCTTATGCTTAAGCCCACATAAGTTTTCTTAGGGTCTTTGAGACAGGAATATTTTGCAAAACTCCAACAGAAACAGTTTCTTTAGCTTTTGCAGGTCACATAAAAGTCCAGTATCATTCTTCAAAATAATGGCAGTGCATTTATTTGTAGAAACTGGCACTTTGGGGCTTAATAACGCAGGCGCTACAGGAGGGCATTGGACAACTCAAATAAGGTTGATTTGTTCATCTGGAAATTCTGAATTCACAGTGCACTCTCATGTCGTGTAATAAAACTTCCCAGAAACACCTCATGGGTGGTTTAAAATTAAAGGAAAAGTGAATAAAATATTGATTACCTGACCATTTTTGCATTTGTCCTACTTAGAAAATCTAGGCTCTTGAGCGGGTAATATAATTTTTAATTAATACACACTGTAAAGAATTAACCTTATATTTTAAAAGCAAAATCAAATGAACTTTTATTGTTATTTCAACCTAATTTTCATTAAAAAACATCAAATGGAATCTATTACGACTTAAAAATAATTTAAACATAATTTACTTCTTTTAATAAGTCAATTTACCATAAAAACATATGTTAAAAGGCATTTTTCTTATGCTGCGTTCAAGAAATCATTTTTATTTGCCATCAAAACACACACTGCAAGCACTGTTTCATTTTTTTCTTTGAAGCATGTGTTGTGCTCCTGCTGATCTGCATCATTGTGAATCTCAGCACTTGCTTCCATCCATTCTAAACCAGCGAAGAAGAGAAATAACAGACAGAAAGGAGGAGAGGTGAAGATGCATCTCTACTCAGCGTACACGGCAGCTGCCAGAAAAACCTCTCAATGTGCAAAATGACGAATGCAGCATGTGTAAAAGAATGGGCTGGACAGGAGAGAGGTGTGGGAAAGATGTTCTGCTTTATACTCACACTTTTTCCCATCATTCCCGCTGTCAGGGGCAAATAAAAACACATTATAATAGTCTATTTTTTTAGTTTTAAGACAAAATGTTCCCTTATGTCATGGCCATAAAGGCTGTTTTCCAAATTGAAAGCTATAATTCTAGTGCTGAGATGTCACTGCAACCATTTGTTTTGTTTACTTAGTTTTTCGTCACCTGTTATATGCAACACTCTCTGAAATGAAGGTTTCAGTTGCAAACTAAAAGGTTTCTAAAGGATGAAAAGAAATGTGTTTGTTGTAAATGTTGTTTTTATTTCCATAAATATCCTCAGCAAAGAATAATTGCATATTTTTTTTGCAATTATTAAAAAAAATTAACTATAAAAAAATGAATAATATCAAATACATGTCTATTACACTCTAAAAAATATTTCAAGAGTCCAAGCTTAGCTGATGATTGATAATAAAGCTAGTTTGGCATGCTGTCCTGGGAGAGAGCCCTGAGCTCATAAGATCATCGAGCCTGGGGCTCCCTCCCGTTTGCAGGGCGAGAGGGGAGTTTGAGCTCAGGTAGATCTCGAGAACCCCCCGCCCTCCTGCTGCATATAAATTGCTATGAGGTTATCCTGTTGGTGGAATTGGGTATAGTGCTGATTTGTTTAAGTCAATGTACTTATGTCTCATGTTTTGGATTATGGGAGGAAACCGGAGGACCCGGGGAAAACCCACGCAAGCACGTGGAGGACATGAACACCGCACAGAAATGTCCACTGGCTGGGTAGAGGCCCACACCAGAGGCATTCTTGCTGTGAGGCAACAGTGCTAGCCACTGGGCCACCGTGCTGCCCTATAGAGGAAAAGGGAGGAGAGGGGGTGGAAGGGGGGATTCTTCAAGATGAAGATGACTAAGGTAAGATGCTTTGGTTATTTATACTAAGCTGGGAATCGTCTGATTGGTGGATTGTGCATTAGCTTGACTCTGGGCCAGCCGTGTCAATCGTAAGCACGTGCTCCTCTCGGAATTAGTTTATAACTAAACTTCACATAGCAGGATATGGACAAACCTAAATTCTGGGTTATTATTATTTTTTAAATGTATTTAATGTGTGCGTATTTGTGCATTTATTTATTAATTAATTAATTGTTTGTTTGTTATTTACAAGAATTTGAGTTAAAACAACCCAGCCTTTTTTTTTGCTATGCATGACAGCATATTATAATTGAATTTGATTTAAAGATTAAAATAAAATAAAAATAAATAAAAAGTAAATAAAAAGTAAAAAAAAAAATTAAAAAAAAATTCATAAAATTTTTAAATACATAATAAAGAAATTGCTGATCTACTGGGATTTTCATGTGCAACCATCTCTAGGGTTTACAGGTAATTGTCAGAAAAAGAGAAAATATTTTGTTGATGCCAGAGGTCAGAAGAGAATGGCCAGACTGGTTCGAGCTGATAGAAAGGCAGCAGTAACTTAAATAACCACTCGTTACAATCGATGTATGCACGCACAGCATGTCGAACCTTGTGGCAGATAGGCTACAGCAGCAGAAGACCACACTGAGGCTACAATTCGCTGAGGCTCACCAAAATTGGACAATAGAATATTGGAAAAAGGTTGCCTGGTATGATGAGTCTCAATTTCTGCTGTAACATTTGGTTAGTAGGGTAATAATTTGGCATAAACAACATGAAAGTTTCGATCCATCCTGCCTTGTATCAACAGTTCAGGCTGGTGATGGTGGTGTAATGATGTGAGGGATGCTATCTTGGCACACTTTGGGCCCATTAGTACCAATCAACACCACAGCCTACCTGAGTACTCTTGCTGACCATGTCCATCCTGTGTACTCATTGTGTACCCATTATGACCACAGTGTACCCATTCTCTGATGGCTACTTCCAGCAGGATAACGTGCCTTGTCGTAAAGTGCAGATCATGTCAGATTGATTTATTGAACACGACAATGAGTTTACTGTACTCAAATGGCCTCCACAGTCACCAGATCTCAATCCAACAGAGCACCTTTGGGATGTGGTGGATTCGCATCATGGATGTGCAGCTGACAAATCCGCAGCAACTGCTATCATGTCAATATAGACCAAAACCTCTGAGGAATATTTCCAGTACCTTGATGAATTTATGCCACAAAGGATTAAGGCCATTCTTAAGGCAAAAGTGGTCCAACCCAGTACTAGTAAGGTGTACCTAATAAAGTGGCCAGTGAGTGTAGGTGCCTTATAGTGCCTTCAGTGTGAATGCAAGATTCACTCCCTCTTTATTATTAATTTTATCACCAAATAAACATGCATAAAAGTAAATGAAAATGGTCTAATACGAACTGATACAGCACCGAAATATCATACATAATTTGTTTAGTCTGTCTATAACTCCAGTCTGTTTGATTTCCAGAGAAGGGGATATCATCACTGCATAAACAAACCCAAAGTGGCTTTCAACTGCTTCTTTTTTTTCCACATCTTGCAGGACTCACTTATCAGAACATCTCTGAGACTCTTGCAGAGAAAGAGAGTACAGAGGTCATGGCGATAATAAAGACGTTTCTTTAAAGTTAAACCGGGATCCTTTGCTGCAGCATCTCACATGCATTAATCCATCCCTGCATGTCAAGTTTCACCTAGTTCGTTCAGCTGCCTGCAAACATATTTATGGTCCAGACGCATTCCAGTCGCATGAAAATGAATAATCACATAAGCACAGCCAAACAGGCCTTATGGAAAATCACATCTTTCCTCGCAGTCAGTAAGTAAGCCTTTTCCAGTGAAATCACTCTCGACGCACACATCAAAAATTCATCTGTTGAATTAAAGAAACACTCCAATTTTTATTGGAAATAGGCTCATTTTACAAGTTCCCTAGAGTAACAGTTGAATTATATAATTTTTGAATCCATTCAGCCAAACTCGGGGACTGGATGGAACACTTTTAGCTTAGCTTAGCATACATCATTGAATCGGATTAGACCATTAGCATCTCACTCAAAAATATCATAAAAGAGTTTTGATAATTTTACTGTTTTAGGCTTGACTATTCTGCATTTACATCCTGTACTAAGACTAACTGGAACTTAAAAGTTCCTATTTTGTAGGTCGATATAGAAACTATACTCTCATTCTGGCGTATTAATGAAGAAACTTTGCTGCCGTTGTCATAAGAAACCGAGTCCCCCTGACAATTGAGTCTGCTTATCCATTTTAACAAGACTTATCATATTACTAATATTATTATCGGTAACTACAAGTTAAAGACACACATAGTTAGAATAATCAAAACCTTTGTAAACGTAATGATGTCTTTTTATGTATGTATATGTAACATTATGTATGTACATAAGAAGTGGTAGCACGTTGTAGGCTATCTAAAATTAAAGCACGAAAGACAAATTCTCGATGTTTTATAGCGCTGTTTTAAATTACATACATTTAAACAAGATTTCACAGCATTTATGTGTATATATATATATATATATATATATATATATATATATATATAT
>CAIGQQ010015131.1:9136691-9168164 GCA_903798035.1 Danio albolineatus | reverse complement strand
CTGCAGTGTTTTTGAACTATACTTCAGAACTGCACATTTTACATCATCATTTCAAGACAGAGAATGACAATACATGTTTATGAAGTAAAAACTGGGTGGAAAATGATAAACGAGATGGAAAGATGTCTTTATGGTTTATTTAGGAGTGGGTTTATATCAGTTTTACATGAAAAAAATATAGTAATGTAGTAAATACTGCAGTGTTTTTGAACTATACTATAGTATTTGCATTTCTTCATTTCAGAACTGCACATTTTACATTTTAATTTCAAGATAGAGAGTGACAATATGAGTTTATAAAATACAAACTGGGTGGAAAACTATAAATAGGATGGAATCATTTGTTTATGGTTTATTACAGGTGAGTTTATATTAGTTTTCTATTAAAACATATAGCAAAGCAAATACTTCAGTGTTTTTGAGTACTATAATATATGCATTTCTTTATTTCAGAACTGAACATTTTACATTTTCATTTCAAGATAGAGAGTGACATGTTTATAAAAAAGATGGAAAGATGTAAACGTTTTTTTAATGACTGTTGTTTTTGTGTTGTTATTTATATAGCACATTTAAAAACAACAAATGTTGACCAAAGTGCTTTACAAATCAACCAACACACAAAATCTATACTTGTACATGTAAACACAAAAGGATTCATTACAATCAAATTCAAGAGACAGAAGATTATTATTATTTTTTTTTAATGAGACTTACAAGCGCCAAGGGAAGAGCATCCTGATTTATAAAGGCAAATAATTCTACAGACGAAGGGCTGCAACAGAAAAAGCCCTGTCTCCTTTTAATTTTAATCGAAACAACTAGCTGAAACTGTTGTGTTGACTGAAGAGGCCTAGATGAAGCATGCCAATACACCACAGTTTACTGTAGTAAATACTATATACTACATCTATTACACAATATATATATACTATATATTACACTCACCGGCCACTATATTAGGTACACCTGTCTACCTACTCGTTAACGCACATTTCTAATCAGCCATTTACATGGCAGCAACTCAATAAATTTAGGCATGTAGACATGTTCAAGACAATCTGCTGCAGTATTTCAGAAACTGCTGATCTACAGGGATTTTCATGCACAACCTTCTCTAGGGTTTACAGAGAAGTGTCAGAAAAAAAGAAAATATCCAGTGAGTGGCAGTTCTGTGGGCGCAAATGCCGCCAGACTGGTTCGAGCTGATAGAGAGGCAACAGTAACTCAAATAACCTCATGTTACAACCGAGGTAGGCAGAAGAGCATCTCTTAACGCACAACACATTGAACCTTGAGGCGGATGGGGGACAGCACTCTTTGGTCCCATAAGTATTAATTGAGCATCGTGTCAACACCACAGCCTAACTGAGTATTGTTGCTGATCATGTCCATCTCTTTATGACCCTTTATAGTGTGCCCATCTTCTGATGGCTACTTCCAGCAGGATAACGCGGCATGTCATAAAGCGTGAATCATCTCAGACTGCTTTCTTGAACATGTAAAGTTCACTGTACTTAAATGACCTCCACAGTCACTCAATCCAATAAAGCACCTTTGAGAATGGGAGATTCACATTATCTGCAGCAACTGCGTGATGCTATCAGGTCAATATGGATCAAAATCTCAGAGAAATTTTCCAGTACCTTGTTTAATGTATGCTAGGAAGGATTAAGGCAGTGCTGAAGGCACAAGGGGGGCCAACACGGTACTAGTAAGGTGTACCTAATAAAGTGGCCGGTGAGTGTAAATTATATAGTATTATTCCTTCTTTCATTTTCCTTCAGCTTAGTCCCTTATTTATCAGGAGTCGCCACAGCAGATGCCCTTCCAGCCTCAATCCATTACTGGAAAATAGTATTATATTATATACCATACTATAAGAGTACAATAAACTTTACTTTAGTATAGGTTAAGAACACTAGTAATTAGCACAGTATTTTTTCATAAGGGAGTCTCTTCCACTTCTTTCGGAAGTGTAGCTTGTGGAGTAGCTGATCATTACTAGCTCACTTTCTTCTAAACCTTCTTCTACAGTTTCTGGAAAGACTTCAGTTACCGTACATATGTTTATTAAAGTCTAAACACTTGCAGGGTTTTGATCAAAGGGAAAAAAAGATTTGTAGGATTAGATAAGCGTCGAGGAACCTTTGAGGAAGTTTGTTAAATGAGGGCGATTCAATTAGCGATTAGTTCGTATCTCTCAGCAAGGCATGTTTAAAAGAGGAATGCGCTCTCAGACAGGATTAATATTTAATGGTGAACTGATGGATGAAGACTCCCCTGAGACAGTGCTACAGGTGCAGTCCGAACACAGGAAGCACGCTGATATCGTGTGCCGAATCAAAGAGCAAAGGCGTAAAGAAAATAAGCACTCTGCTGAGAGTAAAAGGTTAAGTCCATCTCAATTGAGGCAGCCGTTTCATCTGGCTCTCACAGATGGTTTGGAGATTTTTGCTATGACATCACTGTCTTCCTATTTTCTTATTCCCAAAGACTGCTGAATGTTCTGCAGGAAAATGCGGGTGGCTACACAATGAGAGGCACTTCTGAAGGACACAAACAGTTACGCTTAAATTGAAAGAGGTGTTCATAAGACTGTCATGAAAATAATATACTGTAAAAAGTATGAGCTAATTAACAGTTTCCATATGTTGTGATTCACAATTGTTTTCCGGAATTGCATTATGGTTGTTGATTTCTGCTCTGTCAACTTTTGTTGCTGAAAATTCAGCAGTTTATAATATACTGGCAGTTTATTACAAGGTTTGTGTAGCGTGATTACAACACTAACCAAGACAATATATCACTTCAAACTATTGAAAATGTTCATAAAAGTCACTTTTTCAAGCTTTTAACAATTGCTGGAAGAAAGATCGAGGTCCCATAATGCAATTCAAAATCATAAATAAACGAATAAAAATAAAAACTGCCAAGACGATATAACCTTACCAAGATGATATGACCTGTCATAAATCTGTCATAAACATGATTGTCATGAACCCGTTATGACTGTCATGAATTTTATAACAGTGTTGTTGATGTTTTTCTTAACCTCAACTAGAGGTCTGACACAACCAGATTTCTTGTGGTGTGGGAATAAATTTCCGAATAAAAGGCGGTAGTGGTCGGTAACTCTGGTGTAACTTGAAGAGGAGCAGACAGTAACAATATAGCGTTCCCGAGAGAGTATATTGTTTCCGAGTACTGTATATTGAGTGGACATGTCTGTAAATCTGACTATGAAAGAATCAGTGCATCACCTGCCACAAACCTTGATCTAAAAAGGTAGGTCACAAACTCCAACCATAAATTCATTCATTCATTCTATTTCTTTTCGGCTTAGTCCCTTTATTAAT
This sequence comes from Danio albolineatus, assembly GCA_903798035.1. NCBI lineage: Eukaryota > Metazoa > Chordata > Actinopteri > Cypriniformes > Danionidae > Danio > Danio albolineatus. The sequence continues at coordinate 9,164,805 of CAIGQQ010015131.1, read as the reverse complement.
CCGGGGTTGCCACAGCGGAATGAACCGCCAACTTATCCAGCATTTGTTGGCTGGGTCAGTTGGCATATCTGTGTGGAGTTTGCATGTTCTCCCCGTGTTCACTTGGGTTTCCCCCACAGTACAAAGATATGCGGTACAGGTGAATTGGGTAAGCATAATTGTCCGTAGTGTATGTGTGTGAATGAGAATGCATGGATGTTTCCCAAAGTTGGATTGCGGATAATCTTCGACAGTACTTACTGTATAAAACTTGAACAAAATCTATACTAAAACGAAATAGAAACGCAAGTTACATTTTTATGAATACCTCCTCACGTACAGTAGAGGTGAATGAGGTGCAGAGAAGCTGACAAACTTGCTCAGAAAAGCTGTTGTTATCAATCATTGTTTACTTCACTAAATCAGCTTGATGGTGAAGGGATTGATCCAATAGGTTTGTTGATAGAAGGATTGTGAAAAAAAAATGTAAAAGTATTTTGTATTATTTTCAAATTACAAAATATAGTATTTATTTTGATACATTAGCTGCTGCTGTATTTTGTATTTTATTTTGATCCATGTAAAATTGAGTTTTTTTGGTATTTTATTTTAGAAAATACATTTTACAGTATTTTTGCCCAACCCGGTTGGTAACAATAGCTGATGCAAAACAAAAGTAGTTAAGATCACTTTACTGTAATGCATGACCCAATTTTCTACACTCACAAACATTAAGCCCAGCTAATGAGTGCTTTTATGCTCAAAGATGGATGCATAGGTCACTATATATCACATTATGAACTCAAAATATTACATGTTGACCAGAGTGACTGGCATGTGCTTCCCAGTTTAGATTAGATTAGATTAGATTCAACTTTATTGTCTTTACACATGTACAAGTACAAAGCAACGAAATGCAGTTTAGGTCTAACCAGAAGTGCAATAGCAGCAAGTGCAGAATACAGGTATAAATTATAAGGTGCAGTTATAGAAAAACTATGGTGATATTTACATATGGATGTACTATGAACATTATATACAGGTTGCATTAGTTATGAGCCCAGATTTACAATAAATGATTATATGTACAGGTTGATATTAATAATAAGTGTGCAGATAGATAAACAATTACAAATGTACATGTACAGTGGGTGTGTACAGTTCAAATAAATGAATCAGTGTAATGTAGGTTGCTTATTAATAATCAAAAGTGTGCAGATAAACACACCTTATTATTAATAATTACAAATGTATATGTACAGTGGGTATGTACAGTTCAAATAAGTGAATCATTGCAATGAATATCTGCAATTTTTAATTGTGGTGAGTTTCTTTCTCCCGCTGTATACTGATAGTCTGGCTTAGAGACTTTTAAGGCTTTTTCTTTCTCCAGGGCCTCAGGCTCCAGAGTCACAACACTACTGAAAAGAGCAGCACTGCAAGCCTTCTTGCTAGACTAGCACTGAGCAAGCATAAACCGGCTGGCTTAAAATGGTCGATCCAGCAAGTAACTTTACCAATATTCTTTTTCTGCCAACATGGTTCCAGTTCATGCTCCAAACCAGTGTTCATTATTGGAAAATAATACCATAGTGGACTCACAAATACAACAGCTGGATGACCCGGGATTTAAAATGCTTAAAGCAACGGTTCACTTTTCTTTCTTTCTTTCTTTCTTTCTTTCTTTCTTTCTTTCTTTCTTTCTTTCTTTCTTTCTTTCTTTCTTTCTTTCTTTCTTTCTTTCTTTCTTTCTTTCTTTCTTTCGAATATAGGCTCATTTTACAACTCATCCAGAGTTAAAAAGTTGAGTTTTACCATTTTTGAATTCATTTTGAATACAATTTTTCTATATAAAGCTTGACTCTTCTATAGTTACACTGTGTACTAAGACTAACAGAAGATGAACAGTTGCTATTTTTTAGGCAGATATGGCGAGGAACTATATTTCACTGATATTACGCAATGCTGTTAACTAACTAGGGACTATTTTCAGGTTCTACATAATATCAATGCACCGGAAGCAGCCATGGTACAGTAGCAAATTTGCTACAAAACTACAGAATAGGCTTTTTGGTTAACATTTTTGAGTGGGAAGCTAATGATCTTATCCAGTTCAATGATTTATGTTAGGCTAAGCTAAAAGTGCTCTCATTAGACATGGAGATCGATTGAATGGATTCAAAAATGATAAAGCTTAACTGTATAACTCTATGGGACTTGTGAAATGTTTCCAAAATATAGAGAGTTCTTTAAGGTAGAATATATATTTATGGCATTAAGAGTAATGACGGGTATGCTGTCTCAAAAACAATAATGATAAAAACATCCAAACTCCACCATAATGAAAAGCTATATTACTTAACACAACATAGCTGAGGTTAAAAATACAAAGCTAAATGACTTGCAAGGGAAAAGCAAAAGAACTTGAACATTTGTTCACAGAGCACTTGCTTTATCAGGCTGCTGCAAGGACGGAAAATCTCAAAATTGCAGAATAAGTAACATCCTCTGCCCAACAGTTAAGAGTCTATTACACTGGCCTCATTCCCTGGCTTCTGAATCCTGAAACACACACACACACACTGAAACCCAGATCCAGAAATTTCCTCATCATAAAACTCAAGTTCCAACCATCAGCACTACTGAATCGTTTCTCAAATGTATATCCTGCATCTCTGGACAAACAACCTTGAGAGAAAAAAAGCTTTGATATTCCTTCCAGACACGCATGGGATGCGGCCCAAGACCTCCAGATGCAAATCTACTTAAACAGTGTGGTGGGAGAAAGTTGGAAAAGTTGTCACAACCCAGAGGAATTCTGGCTGCCGAATTGCTGAAACCAACGAGAACGAGTTCAGATTTCGATTGGTTGTAAATAAAGTCAACGGCATCTGTATAATTCGCAACTGACAGGCTTGGAACAAGATCTCATGAAGTGGCCTTAAAAATTTAAGAAGTGCAAGTAATAATGAACAGCAGTGATGGGATACAATGGAACGCTAGCAGAGTGGTAAATTCTCAAGGGAATGCATTGTCACAAACAATATATTTGCATGCAAGCTGTACAACCACAGTTCTGTGGTTGCACAATGATAGATAGAGCAGTCAATGACAGATGGGTCATTACTTTCCAAGTAAACATGAAAACCGCAATATTGCCATGTTTGGTCAAAACGTTCATTTCTGATGGAGAAAAAACTGAAGGAACAAGAAGTTTCACACCTAAACCATCTATAAAAAGAGCTCACAATAGTAATCAGCTACCATACTACCACGATCTTTAAGAGACACCCAACTTCCTTCGCATTCTTCATTTGCAAATGACAATAAAATATTAGAAACATTGTAGACCATCAAACAGAATGGATAAACACAATGGGAGGAAGGCTATAAACTTACTGAACAGTAAAAGTAATGAATGCAGAGTCGGCTGTGGAGTCGGCATTTGTGCTATAATTGCTCTCTAAACATGTCTCGATAAAAGTGAGAGGTTTTTAATGTGCTACAGAGGAGAAGTGGAACTGAACGATGCTCCTAATATCCCTTTACAGCTCTTTAAGTATGAAAAAGAGAAATATAGAGATTGTGCTACTCACCCTATTTGCCCTATCCAGGACCATACATCCAAACGACAACTAAAGCATGAACAAGGGAACGAGAGAGATCGAGATCCACTCCGCCTGCTGCTGCGGCAGGGAAACTTTTTTTTCCCCCTTGTTGTCGGGCAGCTCCTGTTCTCCAAACTCTCCAAACTCTCTCTCTCTCACTGACACTTCCTGCGCTGTCCCTTTACACCAACTCAAATCACTCCCCCAGACTCAGCCAAGGAGCATTGTTTAGACAGGACGTGTTGTGTGAACGTGTGTGTGTGTTTTCCAATGTGTGTCGCCATGAATGTGGTTTTTGTAACTCTCTTGGCACTCCCTCGAGTTTGGATCACCTCACTGCGAGAAGAAAAAGAGGGTAAGGAGAACTTAGAAAAGGGGAAAAAAGAAGATGTGTGACAGAAATAAAGAAATAAAGAAAGAGCCACTAATGAAGAGTGAAGCGAGAAAGAGAGAGAGAATCCCTTAAGTTAAAGCAAAACATGTGGAGGACTTCCTGCTATGGTGCCCCCTGTGACACAAACCTGAGGGCCACATGTGCATGTGTGTATGTTTGTGCATTTGCGTCTGTGAATTTAGAGCTTCCTCCCGAAATGCCTCAGTTTGCTGTTAGAGTCAGAGCCAGATTTAGGTCTGCAGTGAGGTCTTAGGTGATCACAGCAAAACATCTCCAAAACACACCACAGATTTGTCTCAAAACAAGCTTTGCTAACTACAAAGGCAGCTGTCCCCTAAACAAGACTTCTATGAATGATCAATTTGGGGTGGCTCTTCAGATGCGGCATCTCCACGTGATGCAAAAAATGCCATGAGATATAAAAGTGATGCACTGTAATTTTACAAACATTAAAATAGTCAGCCAAATCGTGCTAACAAACAAGATTCAGTTAAACTACCTATGAATCAAAATGATCTCACATCCTGACAGTCATTAGCATTGGTTACGTGTATAAAATAACCTATAACAGATAAACGAACCCACTCTCATTCTAAAATTGTACCACTACATACATTTCTAGAGAGCGCCAAATTTCTCCATTTCTGAAGAGGCTGCTGTGTACGCTTTTTCAGATTTCTCTCGAGTGCCGTTCGCGCCTGATGTTCTTGCATAAATCCACCAGAGGCTGCTGTCAACTGACTGAATGACTGACTGAGTGATCGATTGACCTACCCTCCTCCTTCCCTAAACCCAACCAATAGTGTTTTCAAAAGTACAGAATGACCCACCCACTCATCCACTTCCCTAAACCCAACCGACAGGTTTAAAAAAACAATCCAGAAAAAGAAAAGCACTCGTCTGATTGTAACCACTTTTTCAGATTTACCACATTATAACCTAGTTATTTACTTGTTTATTTTAGTTTTTGGCTTCAGTTTATGTCTTACCGGCTTTCTGGAACTGTTCTTCACCTGACTCGAACCCCTTCGTCGAGAACTCCTCTCTGCATCTCAAATTCACTGATGTACATGGCGAGCTAACTGGACAAACTGGTAACAGCAGAAAAGCCATTCATACAAAGGTAAGCAGTCAGCTGGTAGGCACGAAAAGGATCGGTGTCATCCCCCCTTAGCGTTAGTTTTAAAGACGAAATGCAGCCATATGTCCTTCTTGCTACATAATTTGTGATCTCCATAAATGTATATAGGGGGTTTTCAGAATGAGCCTAAGTTGTAACAACGTCAATAAGCTGGAATTACTTCACTGCATCTAAAAATGATGCTAAAAAATAGTCTTTCCAATGTTTTACTTTATTTTTTTTCTAAAAGATGGAGCAGGTTGGAGCACCAAACTCAAATCTTGCTGCTTTGGCACCTTATGTCAGGCCATGAGTAAAAAAAAACAAACAAAAAATGGGTTTGTTGTTGGACAGTGCATTAAATCTTGATAGGCAATTCAACCAAATTGTAAAATCAAATTTCTAAAACTTCTTCATTTAATCTTTTCATTCAAACAAATTTATACAAATCACCTTTAAAAATCCATTTATTTACCTAAAACCTGATTTTGTCTTAGTTTCTAAATTACAGTTTTAGTACTCTAAAATGCACATAATATTGGGTAAAACAATACTGAATTTGAACTTTTCACCATACAATTATGAGTTTACAATGCTTTAAAGTTAGGTGAAATAAAAGAGAGCTCAATAGGTTTTGTCTGTTGTGTAAACGCATGTATGTGTGATTGTGTGTGTGTTCAGCCCAGTCATTGGTAGATGAACTGAAAGAGAGGAGGAGTGAACAAGGAATGAAAGGCAGATGGGAAATAGTGGGGAAAACATAACTGTCCTTGGTTATCTGCAAGACTTACAACACTCAGCAAATGCGGACACACTCAGCTCTGTCCCCAGACACTCACAAACATGCTAAAACAAACACACACAAACACACACTTGAGCCCGGATACAAAGTCATGTGGATGTCAAGAGACGCTTGTGTGTGCTCTGCAAACACAATAGACTCTATGAAAACAGCGTGTTGTGATGTGATCCAAAATATTGTGTTCATATGGTATACAATATAATAAAATTCCATGCAGTTTCACCATATTTTGTATCATGTTGTTGTTTTAAAGTTGAAAGAAATGACTGTATACTTGGTCATTTTCTGCCACAACATTATCAGTTTTTTTCTATGGATTTTAAAATGAAATAATAAACAATACAATTTAATGACCTTACTTTTAATGCATAACATATAATTTTGCAAACAACATCGATACTTTAAATATACGCTATATCATTCATTCATTCATGTTCTTTCCGGCTTAGTCTCTTAATTCATCAGGGGTCACCTGAGCAGAGTGAACCACCAACTTATGCAGCATATGTTTTACACAGCGGATGCCCTTTCAGCTGCAGCCCAGTACTGGGAAACATCCATAGACACTCATTCATACACATAGACTGCGGCCAATTTCACTCATTCATTCATTTTCTTGTCGGCTTAGTCCCTTTATTAATCTGGGGTCGCCACAGCGGAATGAACCGCCAACTTATCCAGCTTGTGTTTTACGCAGCGGATGCTCTTCCAGCTGCAACCCAAACGTCCATACACACTCATTCACACACATACACTACGGACAATTTAGCTTACCTAATTCACCTATAGCGCATGTCTTTGGGCTCGTGGGGGAATCAGGAGCACCTGGAGGAAGCCCATGCTAACAGGTGGAGAACATGCAAACTTAACACAGAAATGCAAACTGACCCAGCTGAGCTTCTTGCTGTAAGGCGATTGTGCTACCCACAGCACCACCATGAGGCCGACTATGGCCAATTTAGTTTATTCCGTTCACCGATACCTCATGTCTTTAGACTGTGGGGAAAACTGGAGCACCCGGAGGAAACATGAGGATAACATGCAAACTCACCACACAGAAATGCTAACTGATCCAGCGGGGACTCGAATCAGTGACCTTCTTGCTATGAGGCATCAGTGCTAACCACTGAGCCAGCATGTCTGCAATAAACTTTCCATGCCAAAATTGAAGTCACCTGACCATCTGATTATTGCCTGCAGGGTCTTTCTATCCACTAATAGAGAACATCTCAGCTCCAACAAACCAATTTATTTTCACTATTGAAGATAAATCATGTGGCGTCGAAAAAAAAACCTAAACATGCATTTTAATAGCTGCTTTTCTGATTCACTTCTCACTCTCTCATGAATCTTCTATCACACCTTCGTGCATAAAACCCACAACACAGTAAAGAGAACTTACCTATAAACACCGTAGACTGAGAGAACTTAAATATTAGTTTTGGATCTGGTGGTTGTTGCTGTGGTAGTCAAGAACGTCACAAGAACAGCTTAGGGCAAAAAAGAAGGCTGTGTAAAGCACACAATATGTATAATTCTTTGTATTTAGTAGGAACTCTGATAGCCCTGGGTCTGTCTGCCGTCTTTATTAATCATATTTCATTATACAGTCTATAAAAAAACAAACATGCAAAATGATGCATAAAAGTGGGTGAGGGTGTAAGGAAAGCTTGAAAAGCACACCATTTTTAACTCAGAAAAAAAAAATTCTGGTCACGATTCCTCCTCCGAGAGGTGGGTTCAAAAGTTCATAAATAGTCAGTTTTTTGTGTTTAATTATTATTATTATTATTATCATTATTATTATTATTATTATTATTATTTTATATTTTTATTATTATTTATTTATTTTTTTTTATTTTATTTTTTTAAGGATGTCACAGATTGTTCTGCTAAAGATATAATAAGTAATACGTCTGTAAAGCATTGATTTTCTGTGTGTTTTTCAAATTGTAATAAAAACAATCTGTAAACTTGTGGTGCGCCAGAGATGCCCAAAGTTGGCCCATTGTAACCTTTGATTTGGCCCACCATCCAATCTGAGAATGATGGAGAGGTTTGGGGAGAATGCCTTTAACAGAGATTGTCATTTCTAATTTGACGTAACCTTTTTTGTGTGTTTGTTTTGTTGCTGAGCTACAAAAAAGCAAACTGAAATTGAATGCTTAAATTAAATGTAAGTGAATCTGAGCTTTTAAAACGTAAATACTGTCACTCAACAAATAGAGGACTATGTAGGAGACATGGGGGAGCAAATCAACGCAAAAAAACGGTGTAACTACTCAGTGATGAATAAGATTGTTTTTGTTTTTACTGTATTAAACTCATTATCAAATGTCAAAATATATGTATGTATTCTACTGTTTTAGTTAAGGCAAAGCATTGTTTTATAGTTATTTTTAAATATTATTAGTGGTAAGCTTTATTTAAGCTTTTACGGTTTAAAAAAACATGAAATAACGGCAATTATATTACAGAAATATACAGTAAATTAACAGATATTAAATTGCAGAAATTTTAATTAAAGAAATTCCTGTAATTTAAAATCTGCTATTTATTCATTTTATATTTATTTATATCTATTTATATTTACTGATATATTTCTGTAATTATACGGATGTTGTTTTACATTTTTTTCCAGTACCGCAGCTGCCGGAAATAAACTGTAAATCCACGGATTTCTTTTACAGTGTAGATAAACTTAAAAACAAGGTAACTATCTGTCTTTTGGTTGCTGAACTTCTCATGACTTATAATGCTGAAGGCCTGCTAATTAATAATCCAGTGTGCAACACAACGATCTGTGTTTTGTTCTGATAGGCCTGTTCTTCACCGGGGGGTTTATACTTCTGGGATTTACTTGAGAACGTAGAAACAATGGTGTCTGAGGCTCACAGTATGACCATTTCCATGCACTGAACTCTTCCCATTCAGCTATGTCTAGGTAAATCCATATTTTATTATTTAGCACCTTTACAGAAAATTGCATGGACGTCAAAGCTTTGAACAATATAGAGTACATTTTTATCATTCATTCATATTTATCAGAGTAAAAAGGCAAAATTGTAATATACTGTGTCCTTTCTCAACAATGACTGTGGTGAATTTGTTTAAACTTCTGACCCAACAGACCAGCCAAAAGTTATTAAAGTTGCATATCTCTGTGTGCTGGAGAATAAGACGAAACACAAAATATATGATGAATAAGAGAGCAAAAAAGTATTACATATTTATTTAAGAAATAAAGACGTTTTTTAGCACACAAACATAATTGAAATCAGCTTCCAGACCTCCAAAGAAACAGAACTATTCTGCGATGTCAGGAAATGAAACTGAAACGCTTACATTTTACTCATACAGACACAAATTCAGAGAAAGTGCAGTGATTATTTTCAGCATTCCCAGCCACTGAGCGTGCTCTAAAATATCACTTTACTGCAGGCTACAGAAGTTCAAAAGCTGACAGGAAAAGTTAACAAAAACACACAGACAAGCGCAGCTTTTCAAGTGATGAGATCTGATCGGCGGTCCAGGAAGGCCCTCAGATTAACCATAACGTTGCAGTTTCGATTTTTTTCCTTTAATTACGCTCAACATTCCATGATCCTCTCTGTCACTCCCTGAGCCTGAAGGAATTCAAGAGTCAGATGAGACGAGATGATTGGTCTGCCTGCTTGACTGATGATATCATAATGGCTGAAATCATTCCATTTCCTGAGTCTGATTATGGGGACGTTTATCAAATTCTAATATGCACTGAGACGGTTACTGACTTGCGAGCATAGATTGAGAAAGAAACTTCTCTCCACTTTACACATACATAGACAATAGTAGACACGAAGGAGCTTTAATTCCAATACGGTGACTAATTTTATACATAAGCATTTGTATGGTTGTCCAGGCCCAAAGCCAGCCTGGTGAATGGAAAGTTTCTTTTTTAATCAAAAATCTGACTTTTTTTTGCAGTTATACGCCTCATTTTCTATTCAATTATGAGATTTAAATACTGTATTTTAATTTTAAATTTTTTCAAATAAATTTTAACATGGTCCACTTTTGGTGCTTCGCATCTTTTTATTGATCATATTTTGTTTCAAGAATAAGGTCCAAGATTTAGAATAAAAGTTACTTGTCAAATGTTTTCTTTACTTAAAAACAGTACAGTAGCGCAAAATGACTTCTCTTACGTCAGATTTTATGCTTTTTTGCACAGCTGGATGTTGGACTCATCAAAAATATTTGTTAGCATTGGGCAAATTTGTTAGCTGAAGTCACACCAGTCTTAAAGCCTTTCTATTTTCTCATTATTATTCATTGACTAAGATTTCTTATGCTATGAGAAGAGCCATTCAACAACACATTCAATTAGGAATAAATAACATTAAATCATGGTCATATAACTGCTGATGGTCTATTGGTGTAGACAATATTTTCTTGACACATTTGGACCCCTTAGTACCAATTGAGAAAGGTGACACGGTGGCGCAGTAGGTAGTGCTGTCGTCTCACAGCAAGAAGGTTGGTGGTTCGAGCCTCGGCTGGGTCAGTTGGCATTTATGTGTGGAGTTTGCATGTTCTCCCCGTGGTCGTGTGGGTTTCCTCCGGGTGCTCCGGTTTCCCCCACTAGTCCAAAGACATGCACTATAGGTGAATTGGGTAAGCTAAACTGTCCGTAGTGTATGTGTGTGAATGAGAATGTGTGGATGTTTCCCAGTGATGGGTTGCAGCTGGAAGGGCATCCGCAGCGTAAAAACAAATGCTGGTATGGGTTGGCGGTTTGTTCCGCTGTGGCGACCCCGGTTTAATAAAGGGACTAAGCCGACAAGAAAATGAATGAATGAATGAATGAGAAATGTTAAAATGCAACAGGTTATCCAGGTAGAGGTTTAAAGAAAGGTTGGAAAAATATGTTTAAATAAGGGGAGACAGATAAAATGACACTTTGTGATGGCTACTGAAATGAAAACTACTGTCTAGGTTAACCCTGTCTGCAAATATAAGTCCCACAATGAAATAAAAGAGAATTTAAACATTAGAATATGAAAGAAACAGAAAAATAGTTACAAATATTTGTAAATAAATCAGTTCAAATAAATGATTTTACAGTAAACTCTTGAAAAGAAATGTATCAGTGTTTCAGCAAATAACAAAACTAGCTGCAAATCTGTTTCCATCATTGATAATAAAAATAAACGATTATTCAAATCCAAATCAACATATTAAAATGATTATTTGAAGTATGAATCCTTAATGAAAAAAATCATGTGATACTGAAAACAGTTCAGCCTTAGAATCATAGAAATAAATTATATATTTGGAAATATTTTAATAATAAAATTCTGGTTTTATTGTTTTATACGGCATTCCTGATTAAAATAAATGCAATCTGGTCATCAAAAGCGACTAACACTAAACAACACTAATCATTCAAGAGTTCACACTTAGATATTGTTTGACGAATGTTAGCAAGTTTGGCATGCTTTCCCGGGAGAGAACCCTGAGCTCGGAGATAGTTGAGCCCAGGGCTCCCGCCTGGTAGAATGAGCATTTAAAGGGGAGTACGAGATCAGGTAGTTCTCGAGGGCTCCCCGTGTTAAAGATAGAACAGGGAGAAGGGGTGGATGGGGGGTTTCTTAGGAAACGCTGATAAGGGAGTGTTATTTGCTGGGTTACTTATGTTGGCATTGTATTAATCTGATTGGCTAATGATTGTAGATGAGAGACCAGCAGAGATCAATCATATCACGTGCTCCTCTCGAAATTAGTTTGTGAAACTTCACTTAATTAGATTCACAGATGTTTTAATGTTGTCAATTTCTCTATTCAAAATATTGGCCCAAATTTGGGTGGCACGGTGGCTCAGTGGTTAGCCTCACAGCAAGAAGGTCACTGGTTTGATTCAAGGCTGGGCCAGTCGTCATTTCTGAGTGGGGTTTGCATGTTCTCTCTGTGTTCACGTGGGTTTCCCCCACAGCCCAAATACATGCGAATTGGGAACAATAAAGTGGTGTTTATTTATAAACTAATTTCGAGAGGATCACATGCTCATGATTGAACACAGCTGGTACCACATCAGCTCAACATATTGCACCAATCAGACGAATCCTGACACACTATAAATTACCAGAGCTTTCTACTCCGGTCATCTTCGTCTTGAAGAATCCCCCCTTCCACCCCAACTCCTCCCCTTCTCCGATAGGGTGGCACGGCGGCCCAGTGGTTAGCACTGTTGCCTCACTGCAAGAACACCAATGGTTCGGCCTCTCCCCGAGCCAGTCGGCGTTTCTGTATGAAGTTTGAATGTTCTCCTTGTGTTTGCGTGTGTTTTCCCCGGGTCCTCCCGTTTCCTCCCACCATCCAAAAAACATACTACATAAGTAAATTGACTACTTTATATAGGATCTTAAAGCAACTCTAGTAAGATATATCTCAGCACGTTCACAAGCGGGGGGAGTTCTCGAGACTTACCTGAGCTCAAACTCTCCTCTCGCCCATTAAATGGGAGGGAGCCCCAGGCTCAAGGATATTAGCTAATAATAGCTCAGGGCTCTCTCCCGGGACAGCATGTCAAATATGCTTTATAATCAATCATCGGTTAAGTGTAAACTCTTGAATTTGTCTGTAGTGTATGAGTGTGTGTGAATGTAAGAGTATATGGGTGTTTCCCAGTACGGGGTGGCGGCTGAAAGGACATCTGCTGCGTAAAACATATGCCGGAATAGTTGGTGGTTCATTCCGCTGTGGCAACCCCTGATAAATAAGTGACTAAGCCGAAGGAAAATGAATGAATGGCCCAAATTTGACTCCAATTTAAAAAAATATATCAATATTTGTGCTAATTAATCCATTCAACTTTAACCATTCTAAATGTTTACTGGATTAGAAAATAACCTTGTAGACATAATATAATATTTCTTCTCAACTACAGTAAGTCCAAGCAAGAATATTAGTTCAACTTAGTCCAAAATTTTATTCATTGCCAAATTTACAGTGAACTTGTATACAAGTGTATACTTAAGAGTAACATAATTTAAAGAAGGTAAGAAGGAGCGCTTTACATTATAAGTCCCTTTTGCCATTCACTGCTGGGAAAGTTAAGTCTGGGGATTTCTGAAGAGTCAAAAACTCATTATTTAAAGAATATTTCATGCGGATTTTAAAGCAAATGCAGAATATATCAAATCTTATGTACAATGGTGGCACCACGTAGATTAAAAAAGAGAAAAATAACATGTTTGTTTATATATTTCCTAATTGCTCTCATTAAGATGCCAAACTATTTCTGAGGGCATAAAAAAACTCTCTGTTTGCTTCTCTGAAAAATAAACGCATGTTATAATAAAAGGACGTCTAAAAGTTGACCAGACGGATGACTGACTGTGTTTAATAAACACACCAATTCCAGAAATCTGCCCTGTAGACTGAGTACACTTAATTGCCTAATACTATGAGCAAGACACACACTCAATCCAGGCCAGCAAAACAATTTCTGTCTCAACAAGCAAGAGATTCCTCATCTGTTCACCCAAACACTCATCTTTCAGTACCTTTCATGGAGACAGTTGTTGATGTTTCAGTCTCTGGCTCAGTAGATGTTTTAGAGAGCTTTAGATGAGCGCATGCTGATTTACAGGAGCATGAATCTACACGCTGTCCTGCGACGTATATATCAGCTCTGCCTGCTTCTTCAGTAAATCAAAGTGCGACTGCGGCCAGAAAAATCACCTCAGGGAACTCACGGAACTCGCCGTCAACATCAGGCACCATCTTAAAACCGCTAATCATCATTATGCAGGCTGACCTGGCATCACATCATCTATCAGCCGAGTGCTTGTAAACACATACCTCATGAAAAAGAAGTGTGTGTGATTTTACTGAATGAGTGCTAAAAATCCTTTATTGCATGGCTGTCTGGAATACTTAAATCTTATTGGTCAGTCACGACATTCCAATGTATGTCATTCAGCGATGACATCCACTGAATAACACAGGCTCATCAGAGTACTTTGAATCATCTTGACCGTCAGTGAGCAAGTTCACATGAATCACATCCATGTATATGTAACAGGATCAATTTCAAGTATATTGATTTCACTATATCTCTCCTTGTTTAATTACTGTTCATTCAAAAGTGTTTTGTGTTCATAAATATAAATGTAAAAAGAGTCTAAACGAGTTTTGAACAAAAGTGGTTTCTCTTCTTCTCCCCCTTGGGGTTAACACCAAGGTGGTATAGTCCAGGCAGCCATATCTGTCGTACAATTGTTTAAGCGGTCTTTTCCACCTTTTCCCTGAACCGAAAAGGAAGCTACATCTGTTTCATATTATCATAGAGAACTTGGTACTTTATGTAAATAACACACACACAAATACATATTTAAGTTTGATTTTCATCAATTGTTTTAGTTACTGAGGTAAAGACAATACATTATATTGCGGAATGTTATTTTTGTTGACAGTGTATATTTAATGGTATGAGCTGAAGCTGGCGATGTGTCGCAAATATAATATCATTCTCTGTGCAGGTATGCATTTATGATTTTTATTTTAATGATGTAATGTGAGGATTGTCACGGTTTATATGCTGGTTTCTGTAATTGTGAGTTATTTGTCTTTATTAATTTCTGTATCAGCTCTTTCACTTTCATATCTTCGCCTCTGCTTCTTATTCTCTCCTTGCCAGTTGTCTTCTCGTCCTTTTCCACCTTTTCCCTGAACCGAAAAGTGTACATTTAATGGTATGAGCTGAAGCTGGCGATCTGTCATGAATATAAAAACATTCTCTGTGCAGACTCAAAATGGCGTCCTCTCTTTATTAACCACACAACACAGACCACAGAATACGGTTACATATATGCTTGTCTGTCAGGTTGTTGTTTTTGACTGTTTGACACCGTCTTGTGACTGATTAAGTAGATTGCACTTTTGTTTCTGTGAGTTCTGCATTTAATTACAGAATTAAGAAACAATTTTGGCTCAGAACAGTTTTGTGGCAAGTAGTCATGTAATAAGTGGGATAAAGTACATCCAGGCGGTTGTGCAATAATACTTTACATTGTCCATCAAAGCATTTTTTTTTCTCAAGCTTAGCGATTGCTTTCTGTTGTTGTCAATATTAGCATATGTTTTTTGAGCGCCTGCAGCATAGCGAGGTGTTGAGTGGGCATTTTTTGGTCAGGTTTTTCAGCCATTTCAAAAATTGTAAAAGCAGCACCCATCAGTGTTACTTCTGAGCTAGCCATTCAATCACAGTGAAGAAGAGGTGGGACAATACCACGTAACTGTCAACAAATAATCTGCCTAAGACTTTGAACTTGTAATCGTATAGCAGGAATGTTTTGTATCACAGCAACCGACTGAAAAAAAAAGTCACTACCTGACAAAAGTCTTGTTGTGTATGCAAGTTTTGGAAACAAAAATGAATAACTTGACTTCTAGTTGATCATTTAATATCAGAAGCGGCTTATATGAAATGCAAAGACTACTTGATTACGCTTACTATACCAAAATAAAATATGATCATGCCTTTATTTTCATTCATTCATTCATTTTCCTTCAACTTAGTCCCTTTATTCATCAGGGGTCGCCACAGTGGAATTTTTAACTATAATTGCAGATAATATAGTATTAATGTAAAAAAGCAGCTTGATAGATTTAAGACACGCTTGTGTTTTAAATACCCTTTTAAAAATGCAAAATAAAAGTTTACCACAACTATATTTAAAATAATTAGGATTTAACTGCCCTGCTATAAAGAAAAACATTTGTTTTGGTGCATGTGCCATTTAACATGTGAAAATAAGCAAAGTATTGCATTTTAACTGCAGTGTGTTGTCTGATATTATATAGAAGGAGTAATTTAATTGCAACCTCATCATTACAAGTGAGTAATTACAAATATAATTCATTTTAATACATGCATTTAAAAAGAAATGAAATGAAATTATATTTTAGTTTACCATAAAAGCTTGTCAACACATTTGACTTTACTCGAGGTAGTTGTTTATAATATACTCATAACTTATAACCTAAAGGTTTAAACCAGGGTTGCTCAACCCTGTACCTGGAGATCTACCTTCCTACATAGTTCAGCTCCAACCCTGATCAAACACACTTGAACCAATTTATTAAGACCTGAACAGCGCTTGATAATTACAGGCAGGTGTGTTTGATATGGGTCGCAAGTGAAGTCTGCAGGAAGGTAGATCTCCAGGAACAGGGTTGAGCACCACTGGTGTAAACCTTCTGTAGACAAAACATTACACATGAAAAGTATCATGTAGGTATCACTGCAGCCTGGAAACTTCCAAGCGGGAGAGACTAAGTAGGCTGCTTGACCTCCAAGTGGGAGGGACTAATGCCACAAGAAGGTTGGGTTTAAGATTGGTGTAGGAGTAGCAGACATTAATGAAACATCAGGTCACTGTGAGGCTTGGTTTAGGTTTGGGGTAGGTGTAGATGTTGATAAAACACAATAGGTTACTGTGAGGTTGGGTTTAGGCTAGTGGTAGGTGTACACATTCATAAAGCACGACAGGTTGGACTCGTGTCATGTACAAGATATTAAATAAATAAAAACTTTAGGTTTGTACAGCCCACTTGGCGCTCAAGTCCTACCCGCTAGGAGCTGGCTCCGACCTCCGTTTATACCCTTCGTTAAAGTTTTGACGATGTTTCTGGTTGCTTTTTTTGGAATTTGAAAACCTCACAACCTTTGTTGTCTATGGAGGGTCAGAGAGCTCTCAGATTTCACCTCAATATACTTAATTTGTGTTTTAAACATGAACAAAGGTCTTAGATGATTGGAACGACATGAAGGTGAGTAATTAACACCAGAGTTTTTAACTTCTGGTGAACAAACACTTTAAAACAACACAGGCTCATTGTGAAAATGTAGTCCCATGAACGTTTCTGGAGACCGCACATTACGAGGTCAGAGGTACGTATCGATGCGTTTCATTTTTTGAAACGAACGCTACAGGGGGGTGTGACGCCGTTTCTTTTCGCGTTTACCAGCCGACCGCTCGCCTCGTGTGGACGACTTTCCCCGCTGCAACCAGTTTGTCCCATTAGCTCGCCGTGTTCGTCGGCGGACTCAAGACGCAGATAGGAGTTGACCATGATGACGGGGTTCGAGTCTGGTGAGGAGTGCTAAGACAAAAACAGAATCCAAATAATGAAATAAACCAGTAAATAACAGGGTTAGAATGTGGTAAAGTCTGAATATGTGGTAAAAATGAGACGAGGGCTTTTATTTTATTCTGGATTGCTTTTTTGAAAGTTGTTGGTTGGGTTTAGGCAAGTGTGTGGGTGGATCAATCAATAACATTTTGGTTGGGTTTAGGGAAGGGGAGGGTGGGTCAGTCGATTAGATGGTCAGTCAGTCATTCAGTCTGCCAAACAGTCAGATGACACCGGCCTCTGGTGGATTTATGTGAGAACAGCAGGCGTGAACGGCACTCGCGAGAGACATTTGAGATCTCAAAAAGCATTTGCAGCGGCCTCTCGTGGATTTGCGAAAACAAAAAGTGCAAAAAGATGTACCTCACGGGATGTATTCCGCGGCCTCCAGAAACGTACTCAGGACTGTTCTCAGAATGAGCCTGGGTTGCTTTACAAGGCTGTTTGATAATGTGTGTGTGCTAACATAATCACAAAAAATATATATACTTTGGGCCTAAGCTACTTTCCTCACAAAACCTGCTTTATTTAAACACAAAATCTTCCTTGCTGTTGAAATTCAGCACATGTATACAGAGCTTTGCCTCTCACCTTTAAAACCTCTTCCTTTTCTCTTGCTCCATTTGCTCTTGTTTCTGTTTCACTGGTCTTTCTGTACCAGGTGCTGGTATGGCCATTAGACTGTGCGTCAGAATGGAGCGAACCAAGAAAAAAGAAAGCGGAAAAGAAAGAGTGTGCACACAACCCACACTCAGTGCCAAAGTTTCAGGAAATCCCTTCATCTTTTCATCCTTGCTTAACCACTCTTTTCTTGAAACAAGGAGTCTCTTTAGGAGACGGTGTTCATTAAGTGTGTGTGTATGTGTGTGTGTGTCTAACCCTCTTGGCTGACCCTAATAAGCAACCACACACAGCTTGCTGAATAGACTTCAAACGGAGACGCTACTTTTAATCAGCACTGAGAAAACCAGCACACAACCTGTTCAGAGAGAACAGAACAAGGGAAGGACGGAACGAAAGAGAGAAGAAGAAGCGGAGAACGCTAGAGACAGACAAACGGCAACCTCAGAATGAGCAAAAAGGCGAAAGGGATAGGAAAGACAGAAGAAACAGAAACAGAACAAAAAGAAGACGACAAGCAGTGGAGGAATGTGAGGAACAGTCCATCCACTGCAGCAGTTTGCCATTAACATTTGCCATTAGCATTTTGTGTCAGTGCTGCGTGTGTGGGCCTCAAACCTGTCACAGCTCATAGTCTCAAAAGGCCTCTGAGGAAACTGGGGCAGAGAATGCTAGATCTCCCATTAAACTACTGCAAACTCTGGGTGAAGTCACTTTATGAGAGATTATTTGATTATTAACAGTGGTGGAAAGAGTACTGAAAAATCATACTCAAGTAAAAGTACCATTACTTGCCCAAAAATGTAGTGCAAGTAGAGTAAAAGTATCTGTAGTAAATATTACTCAAAGTAAGAGTAAAAAGTAGACCTTTCAGAAGTACTCTAGAGTAGTGAGTAATGAGTATTACGCTGTAGAAAAGTTAATGCGTTTACAGAATGTTACGTTTACACATCCCTGCACAAACAACATGTTGTGTATTTAGGTATCTTCCTATTTTCATTCGTTCCTTCCTACCTTCCTTCAATTATTTGTTTGTTCACTCCTTCCTTCATTAATTCGTTTGTTCCCTCCTTCCTTTGTTCACTCGTTCGTTCGTTCATATTTTTGTTCCTTCCTACATTAGGTCCTTTTGTTCATTCATTCGTTTGTTCGTTCCTTCCTTCTTTCCCTCCTTCCTTAGTTTGTCATTCCTTCTTTCCTCCCTTCATTTGTTCGCTCATTCTTTGGTTCATATTTTTGTTCCTTCCTACATTAAGTCCTTTTGTTTATTCATTCATTCATTTGTTTGTTCCTTCCTTCCTTAGTTTGTTCAGTCCTTCCTTGAATCCTCTCTTCATTTATTTGGTTCTTCGATCCCTCCTTACATTCCTTGTTCGGTCCTTCCTTTTATTTGGCCCTTCCTTCCATTCTTCATTTGTTCCATTTAGTGATTGTTTAAGGCTGTTTGGTGATTTCAGTCATCATACAGTCAACATTCATCATTTTCAGTGACATGCAGTCTATAAAAAGTCTCTGGATCATTGCGTGTAAAGATTTTGGACATCTTCTTGGAAATTTTTAATGTTTCCAAAAGGTTTGCAGCATTTATAAAGTGCCCATGTCTTGAGGTTGTTCAGTATGATGCGATTTACTTTCTATGTGTGATTTAATTGGACAGGAATCACAGGACGGATCTTTCTACTTTAGACAATGACCATAGACATGAAAGAAATAAAGTAGTGACTGCAGGTTGAAGGAAAGTAGTGGAGTAAAAGTACCGATACTGCACTAAACATGTACTCAAGGGAAAGTAAAAGTCCACATTTTCAAAACTACTCAGTAAGTTACAATTCCTGAGAAAAAACTACTCAATTACAGAAGTTTGAGTATTTGTAATTAGTTACTTTACACCACTGATTATTAATAACCTGCGCATAAATTGTTTGGAGAATTAAACTACGCTTTAAAGTGTATGAATGTCAGGAAACACTGTATAAACTTCAGTCACTCACTCACATTTTTATTTTATTCTACTTATTTTAGCAAGAAGTTTCCCCAAAAAAGGTTATTTTGCATTTTAAAATGCTTTGGTGCAGAAGAACCATACCAATGTTGACATTACTTTTAACATACTAATGTTCTGTTTTAGGCAACTTTATGTTTAAAGAGTTTTTGCATATAAAAACATTTTAAAGGGGTAGTTCCCCCCAAACTTTTATTTCTGAAATCATTTACTCATCCTTCACTTGTTAAAAAACTATTTTAGTTCATTTCTTCTGTTGAACACAAATGAAAACATGCAGGTGATTGTTCAAAATACCTTCTTTTGTGTTCAACAGAAGAAAGAAACCCATAATTGTGTAAAAACACACGAGAGAGAATAAACAATGAGGTAATTTTCATTTTTGGGTGAACTATCCCTTTAACTGATATACATCCACAGTATATATTTATGTAAGTATTTAAAATCACCATTAAGTGGTATTTTGGTGCTGCAATGTGATCCTTAGAGTGATATTCTCCATAATTCTACACTCTTAAAAAAAAGGTTCTTCAGTGGTTCTTCAGTAGTTCTTTACAGTGGTTGAGGTGCTATATAGCACTTTTACTGTGTAAAGAACCTTTAAAGCACCATAAAGGTTCTTCAGTGGTTCTTTAGTGGTTCTTTAAGGTGGTCAGGGTGCTATATAGCACTTTTACTGCAAAGAACCTTTAAAGCACCATAAAGGTTTTTCAGTGGTTCTTTGGGGGGTTAAAGTGCTATATAGCACCACTACTACTGGTAAGCACTTGTTCTTATAGCTAATTCTCATAACACTTATGCCGGTTTTATTTGCGGAAAGGGTAAAGTAACATTAAGAGCACCTTAAAATATAGGTGCTAAATAGCACCATTTGACAAAAGTACTATAAAGCAGCTAATTTTTAAGGTGCTGTATAGCACCAAAAAAAGTTCCCCCCTCATTACGAGCCAAAGAACCAGTTTTGGTGCTATTTAGCACCTTTTTTTTTAGAGTGTTTTTTATTTTTGCAAAATAGTATGATTTTATCAAACTATTAACAATTATCAAGCAAAGAATGAACATAATCATCATCTAATTCATCCCTGTGGAATATCTCTCTTGGGGACATTTTGGTTACTTTAAATGATATTATAAATATTGATGCAGCAGTTCACAGAAATTTCACAGTTGTGTTACTTTAAATAACATTCTTTAGTCACAGCTGGACCCAAAGACTGGATTCCCATCCAGGAATAGTCACAATAGAAGGAAGGAACTGTTTTAGACCAATCCTGCCACTGCAGATCTAGTAAAAACAAAGATAAAACTACTTCATGGCAGAGGTCTAGAAAACTGACAAGATAGTTCAGTCAATCTCTAGCATGGTCTGCAAATGAACAACTGATGCAGGGATCTGAATCTCTGTCGTGGAAGTATTATCACAAACACTTCAGGAGAATTATTAAAATGCTGATAAGCTTTAGTATTTACAATAATAAACGTTAGCAGATGATTTTACTAATCTAGTACAACAGCATTAGCTAGCATTAGCTAAATGCTAACTTATTTTAAAATCATGTACGCTACTATTTATAATAAACCCAATTTATTCACACCTATAAAAGATATAATTATTACTTAAAAAATTCAAAGCACAGTATGATTTGTTGCTAGAGGATGCTAATGCAAAACAATTTAAACAAGTAGTCATAGCTAGATAGCACTCTAAAGGAACGTCTAAATCATACATATTGGCCTCATAAATTATGTCTAGGGCTGACGTGATGAACTAAAGATTAATAAACGCTGCATTTTTTTTCATTTTCATCAATGTTATTTTAGTTCAATGTAATGATAATAATGAAAAATGCTATTACAACTTACACAAGTCATTTTATCTGTCAAGGTAAATTGTGTAGTAATGTGGTAGCGCTTTTTAATGTTATATATTTTATTATATGTTGTTGTGTTATGACTAGGGCCAGACGGAATCTGCTGACATTTTTTGCTATTTCTGTGGAGTATTTTGTTAAAAATCTGCGGATTTATGGGGAATGATTTTGGAAGTTTCATAACTAATACCTTAGCATTTGAAATAAAAAGTAATACCTTTTTAACTTTTATTTAATGTTTACAATGCGAATCCAATTAGATCTACTTTATTTAGTAAACAAAGCAAGCCTCGTATAAAATCTCTACTAAAAGACAGAAAATATTACTTCACAAACTGTATTTGTAAATAAATCATATTAATATTTTCACATTAGTCAATATTATTACTCAAATTAATTAAAAAAATGTATATAAATATAAATGTACACACATTTACACCAGTAAATAAACAGACTCAATGATGGGCTAAAAATCGGCGAATATCTGCAGAATTCTGCACGTGCAGATTCCGTGTGGGCCTAATTATGACATTGTATTAGCTCAATGTGCTGACATGAGACAATTGTTGCACATTGCAGTAATCTACAATTGCAAAATATATGTAGGCAAAATATAATCTTTTGCATTCAACCGGCTGGTGACCAGCCAAATAAAACACTTGAAGGATGAGCAAATAATGTACAGTATTTCTAGTCCAAGCCTGTCATATTCTTCCTCAGTTTTCTACATTTTACTGCATATCTTGTCCTATAACTGTTTTGGGTCATCTGAATTTCTGTATGTTCCTGCTTTATGGAATTTTTGATGACTGAACAGCAGCAAACCATAAAGTATGGCTAAACTAATACATTAATCTGAGATCAATTGTATATAACAGTGCACTGTAAAAAATCCAACTTACAAATTGTTAACTCAGTTTAAAAATGTAAGTTAGGCGGACATATTTTTGAGCTCAGAGTTGAATTTACTCATAAAAATGATTCAACTGCATGTTTCGAACTGTTTGTTCAATGAAAGTAAAAAAATAAGTTGAGGAGACTTTAAATTTTGATTTCTCCATATCTTCAAAAAATAAAAAGTTGAGTTAACTTAAAATTTTAAAGCAACCCGCTGCAAAGAAATTTTGAGTTTATTAAGCTTCAGTGTTTGAAGTTGTGCCAAATTATTCCGTAATGTATGATTGACTTGTCGGCACCAGTGGTGTAGTGGTTAGTTCGTCGACACATGCAACATTCACGGTGACCCAAGTTTGATTCCCGTCTCGTGGTCCTATGCCGATCCTTCCCCTCTCTCTGCTCCCCATGCTTTCCTGTCAATACTCTATACTGTCCTGTCCATTAAAGGTGAAAACCCTGAAAAAATAATTATAAATAAAGTATAATTGACTTAAACCAGCCTTTTCGGTCAACTTAAAAAAATAATTTGGCTCAACTTCAACCGCTGAAGTTCAATAAACTCAAAATTTCTTTGCAGCCGGTTGCTTTAAAATTTTAAGTTAACTCAACTTTTTATTTTTTACAGTGTGTGGTCTCACAGCAATGTCTAACTTTTAAAATTTAGTGGCTAATTCAAATGGCTTTGATCTGATTTTCATATAAATTCATAGAATCAGTCAACTGTGTTTAGGAGTGAGCATTGGATGTTACAAATTAATGCAATTTAGACAGTAATTTGCCAATGCCAAAGTGCCTTTCAAAGAAAGTCTGTTCATTTGGTGTGTATATTTGCATTACCAGCTCATCCAAGACCACGTTCTATCTAAATGTATAGGGGGAATCCTGAAATCTCCAAAACTCCATGTTGAGCTTGCAACAACAGCAGTCTCATTTAAAGCTGTTTCAATATCAATGAGAGGTTGCATATACAAACATTGGAAGAACGGATACAAAACCCAGAGCAAAGACTGGAGAACAACACTCTAAAGACACAATGTAATGGGATGTGATGTGATATCATCTATGCTGTCAAAAGCAACACAGTCAACACTAAGGGCCTGTTTACACCTGGTCACTCAGGCTTTTCTTTCTGATCGGATAGCTATCTGATTTCTGAAAACGGATCTATGTACATTTGACCACATAAATGCGTCTCCGCTAAACTAATATAATTTAAATTCTGTGCTATTTGCAAATTTAACTATGGCAACTAAAGTGTCAGATCCACCACATTTTATATGATTAATAGTATTATTTATAGAAACTAAATTACATATCTTATTTGGCATTCAAATATAATTATTTTACCTTTAAATTTTATTGTTTTAAAGGACACCGATGATTGTAAATCAACTTTTGGAAGCTGTTTGGACAGAACTGTGTGTAAGTATAGTGTGTCCGCAGTCATATTGGAGTGTTAGAAACGCAATAAGACTCTTTTTTTCAAACTTCTGGACGTTAAAATAAGACCCAAATCCCTGCAATTCTGAGGCCCACCATGTAGGAGTGCGGTTTACCCGCCCACTGAATTGACTGACAGTCACGAATTAACATGACTCCATAGTAACGTGTATGATCAGATGCACAAGACAGGACGTGCGCAAAGCAACTGGGATAAAAAGATCTGTTCAGCTTTCTCTGATCAGCTGCACCTTGAGAATTTAAAATCAGTGCACGTCTGTAATAAAGAAAAGACCAATTCATCACCACAGCCGCATAGTGTCAGTACAATTTTAAAAGAAGACGGTTCAATCCTGGTTTGTGGACTTGCATTAGGTTTATTTTGTACTTTAGCATAATGGATATCCATACAGCAGTGTATATTAATGTGTATCCTGTCACATTTGCTGTGCAAAGACAGTACAAAGCTAAATGTTGTGAGCATGTAAGTGTGTGTGTGTGTGTGTATTGCAAACGGCTTTAATTAACTCCACAACAAATATATCAAATAACTATTGCGAAAGTACTTTCTGTGGTAAGGTAGATCTTCTTCATTCTTGTCTATCACTGTCCTGTTTATCTACGTCAGACGCAGCAGGTGAAGGCTCCATCCATCTCTATGGCTCTGACACGCACGTTGGGAACGATGGGTGGGGAGAACCCGCTGATTTGCATTTAAGGCACAGGCAACACAAACAACTACATTGTGCTCAGAGTTGAAAATCTGCACGTTTAGAAAAGTATAATAAATAATCTGATGGGTATTTTGAGCTGAAACTTTATAGACTCATTCTGGAGACTTATCTTAAATACTTATCTTAAATCTTGAAAAAGGGGTCAAATATGTGTCTTTTAGTGAAGTTTTATAAACTAATTTCGAGTGGATCACGTGCAGATGATTGCTTGCAGCTGGTCCTGCATTATCCAATTTATGATTCACCTATCAGATGAGTCCTAAGCCACTATATATACCCTAAGTTCCATATCACAGCCATCTTCGTTTTGAAGAATCCCCCCTTCCACCCCTACTCCTCCTCCTTTCCTAGATGGGTGGCACGGTGGCCCAGTGGTTAGCACTGTTGCCTCACAGCACGAACATCACTGGTTCTAATCCTTACCAAGCCAGCTGACGTTTCTGTGTGGAGTTTACACGTTCTCCCCGTGCTCACGTGGGTTTCCCCTGGGTTCCCCGGTTTCCTCCCACCGTCCAAAAACATGAAACTTAAGTTAATTGACTAATACAAATCGGCACCATAGACATGCTCCTAGTAAGTAGTTATCTTTTCATAGTGACCACTATCTGTTCATTAGCTACCCGCAGGGGAGTTCTCGAGATCTACCTGAGCTCAATCTCTCTCTCGCCTTGCGAACGGGAGGGAGCCCTGGGCTCGAGGATCTTATGAGCTCAGGGCTCTCTCCCGGGACAGCATGCCAAACAAGCTTTATAATTAATTATAAGCTAAGTGTGAACTCTTGAAACTGTTATATCCTCTAACTGTGAGTAACTGACATTAGCTATGTTTCCATCTGCCTATTTTTACCGAACAAATTCTGCGCATTAAAAAAAGTCATGTGATTTTGATATAAGAGATCATGTGATGATAAAAATGTGTGTGAATGGACAAACCAGCAGGCTGAACACATCGTAAAACATCTGAAATGTTGTTTGGGTCATTCTAAAACGCCTTAGCCGTTTCAGTTTTCGTGTTATTATGTTACTGATTACCTCCAGTACTGTCAAGAGTGTTTGTGCTCTGCGTCTCATGGCTTCAAACGCCATTATGTGTTCATTGCGTGTCGGCATTGTCTTCTGAGATGTAAGTCATTAAATGAAGAAAAGATTCACGCAGCTTCTTCTACCGCAGCAAATTCTGTTTTTACTGTTGATATTTGGCATCAGTTGATCATGAAGTGACGATTTTGTTCTGGAAACAGATATTGACAGTTTCAAAATTACAGACATGTCACCATGTCTGGGGCAGCCAAATATGGCCTCTTTGTATAAATATTGTTCTACAATGCAAACAAGATAATTTTTTACCCAGCTGTAGTCAACTTCAAATGTTTCATCAACATCTCAGACAAACCCCCAACAGTTGCAAACATTTTTATTGATTTCTGCTAAGGAGAGTTACCTCGCATGGACACCTGAAGGACACTTATATGAACTGGCACTTAAGAGTATGTGACCATGTGTTTAAGTGCAAAGTTCTGCAGCAAACAACAACCCTCAGCCCGTACCGTCTGCAGATAATCCTCAGGGCATGAATTCAGCTCAAAGCGAGATAAAATGTAACAAAACCAGGTGTGTTGAAGGCAGGTCTTCTCCTCCCCTTCTGTCTTTAGCTCATTCTCTGACTCATATCACCCCCTTTGTGACATCTAAACCGTGTAGAGCTACACCATGAATCAACACATACTAACTCCAATGTCAATACACTTGTGCAAACACGCACACACACAGACACACACACAACTTGTTGGTGCCTGTCCAGCCAGTGACCTAATTCAAAATTTGTCTAAGGTGGGTATTATTGAAAAGGATCTTACCTCAGGACCCCTTTTGATCTCATGATAAAAACAATAACAAGTCTCATTCTCATTTTGTTTTCAAGTACAAGCTGGCATGCACTGAAACATTACCTCAACGATAACCCTCAAACAGTAATATCTACATTAACTGGTATTATTCTTTAACATCACTGAGAACTTGCCTGATAATTTAGGATTGTGTATGACCACCTAAAAACAGGGCTAAAACAGTGGGTAACAAGACCAAGACTTTGAGAGGTTGAGACAAAGACAAGACCAAGGCAAGGCAGAGAGAAGAACAAAGCCAACACTCCTCCAAGACCCCCAAAATTAGTCTTATGACTGCTCTCAAGGAATATAATAACAATTTAAAGGGTCATGAAACGGGGGGAAAGGGGGGGAGTGGGTGTGGTCGGCAGTGCGGGGGAAAAAGAGTGGAGCGAACAGTTGGCTCACAAAATGAGACACAAAGTGTGAGGAGAGGCATGATTTAACAGTTTACATAGTTCAAATGCAAAGAAATAAACAGTAAGTAATTTAATTCCCTGCTATATTTCTTATTCGTGATTTAATATACATATAACCACCATTTGTTATATCATCATAAAGATATAGTGTTTATATAAACACTCTAAATGAGGATGACTTCTCTCCTCCTCAATCCCCGGGTCTGAATGCAGAAACAGGACAGCAGTGCAGCACGACTTGCCCTGCCTATTGCAACCACTAACCCTGCCGGTAATCTGGAGGATTTTAAACATGTGCGAACGCAGCAGCACATATATAGGTGATGTGTCTGAATAACGAACTATAGACTGTAACGAACTCCACTGATAAAAGACAATGTCTGCCATTCATGCAACAAACCCTGTGTATCATGGACACAAACGCATACGACCCGTGCCTCACTCAGTCATTGGGTCTCCCAGCTTCGCAGGTCTGCTTAGTACGGTGGCCGAGAGAGCTTAACCCGCTGCAATTTAAGAAAGCCTATGCAATAACAAAAAACACCAGCAAATTAAGAAACGATTTTCATCAATTTGACAGCACACCTGTTGCAAATTCTCACAACACAGACAACGGAAGAAACGCACAGCAAATTGGTCAAAACACAAACAACGGAAGAAACACGCAGCAAATTGGTCAAAACACAAACAACGAAAGAAACGCGCAGCAAATTGGTCAAAACACAAACAACAAAAGAAACGGGCAGCAAATTGGTAAAAACACGAACAACGGAAGAAACGAGCAGCAAATTGGTCAAAACACAAACAACAGAAGAAACATGCTGCGCATTTCTTTTCTTGTTTGTGTTTTGACTAATTTGCTGCGTGTTTCTTCCATTGTATAACTATAAATATTATGTTTTCCTAGTAAGTATGTGTGTTGAAATGTCTGAAACTTTAAATAAACATCGTTTATTCATTCATTCATTCATTCATTTTCCTTCAGCTTAGTCCCTTATTTATGAGGATTTGCCACAGCGGAATGAACCGCCAACTTATGCAGCATATGTTTTACACAGTGGATGCTATACTAGCTGCAACCCAGTACTGAGAAACACCTATACACGCCTGCATTCACACACACACACACACACACACACACACACACACACACACACACAC